>CM029629.1:35500013-35817513 GCA_017311315.1 Dendrocalamus latiflorus
TCGAATAATTTATCAGATTTAATTTTTATTGCTGGGTCAATATGTTAATGACTAGAAAGTGCCCTCCTGGTACCTCTCAAATCTTAGCATGAAAATTGCATCTATCCAGCCTTTTTTGCCTGGGATTAGCCCCTAACCCCATCTCTATTTATAGTCTAGGGCCCGGACCGTGATCTTATACCTAAGGCCGTGAGTTCTTTTCTAATTCCAAATAAGGGACCCGAAACCCTTATGTAACTTGGGTTTTTCACACTACCCAATTTGGGACACTCTAAAATTATCACATGTCGTAGTCTCTGGACCGCATTTTTGTAGCTCCAACACATATCATCCATCTTTGATCTCCACGCACTCCAACTCGAGCACGATCGTCTTCTCCAGCATCCTTGATCCTCTGGACCATGACTTTGCACCAAGTCATCTCCCAATCCACGTCGTAGACCACAATCGCCTCTGAGTTACCATGTATATGCAAATATCAAAACAATGTTTTTTTCTGGCACAAGTTCTTTTCAACTTGATCGACATAAGTCCACATGCGCAACACACCTTAAATAATGTTGATAAGCAATATTGTCAATTATTCATCATCACAAATATCCTAGACGTAGCCACATTGTCTAACAACCTCCCCCTTGATGAATACATTGACAACACCTCAAGATATCATGACTTCAAACATGTCTAAATGAAGAACCGAAGCCAAAAAATATTTTAAGCCACAAGCCACAAATATCTCCCAAATCTCTCACAAAGCAAACCGAAAATCATTTAACATTTTGAGAAAATCTCACAAATCTCTCCCCCTTTGGCAATGTAAGCATCAAGCCACAAAAGGAAGAAACGACAAAGAGAGAACTCATATCCAAGTATTATTGATGCAAATTTTTAAAGAAAAACACACTATGAAAACTTAAAATATTATTTAAACCAATTGAATTGATGTGTACAAAATCATGTTCTTATAAAGCTTCCCCGATTATAAGTATGCATATATAACAAAGCAGGCCAAAAGAGGCTTATAATGTGATTAAAAAAATAATGTACATGGCAAACCTCAACAAAAATGACTAGTTAAGCTAAAGATCTCACTAAAGAAGATAACCATCTAAAAATAAAGATTTAAATCTAGATGCTAGAATCTAGAACTAAGTGAGCCACAAGTGCCAAACTTGAGCACAAATTTTAACATAGATTTATATAACTCAACACATAGTACTTCATTGACACTTGATTATGGCTTATCTTAGTAAAACACATCCGAGACTGGGAGCCATCTACAATGGCTCTTAAGGTTCAACCCAAATTAATTTCACCACATTTACAATAACCTTTTTGAGCCAACTTGATTCACATTTCACTAATTGTAGCATCTCAAGCCTTACTTTTCGATCATTCTATGCCAAAAAAACTTAGGTTTCATGATCTCAGTCATACGAAACTTCCCTAAGTTTATGCCTAGTGCAGTGGCAAGCTGTCTCATAGGAAAAAATTATTGATATGCACACGTAATTAGCAATTTCACCACAATTTGCTATATGTATTTCTAGAAAAGCTAAAAGTGATTCAAGAAGAAACTAGAATGGCTCAAACATAGACTTGACCTAGAATCAGGATTTAACTAGGTATTTAAACTTGGCACATCTTAAGAATTTATCAATCTAATCAAAGCTTAGCCAAAGAATTCAACCATGCCATGTTGTTTCTTCAAGTTGACAAAATTTAATAAATAGCTAATTATGACAATGCTAAGCTACACATGTAAAATCATGATTAAGAAATTTCAAAATACACATCATGACTTGTTTCATGATTATTGGCTTAAATAATAATTCAAGTGCTAAAGAATAAAAAAAATTAAAAGTCTTTTTACAATGATATACAAAAGAGAACTCACATCAAAACAATCCCATTGGATGACATACTTCCAACTCACTCTGCAAACAAACAAATCGAGAAGTATCAAGCGGCTTAGTGAGAATATCAACAATCAAAATAACGTCCATGAGAATGAATTTATCATTAACGCGTACTGTACCTTTAGACATCATAGTACCTGTTGAAGCATCCCTAAAAGTGATCAACTCATCACTGGATGCCTTAGTGATAGAGGAGAATCATCTTGAATTACCGGTCATGTGCCTGGAACAACATGAATTCACTAGCCATATGTTCTCCTTCCTCATCAACTATACCTACATCACAGGTAAAATAAGATTTAGCAATTCAGTACTAAGACACATGACATGGAGGAACAATAACAAAGCTAGAACCAAAATCACGTGCATATAGGTGATCAAAACGCCAAAAAGAATATGAATTATTTGAATTATATCACAAACCAACACGTGAAATAGATTTAAGGTCATCATAAGAGTTTTCTAAAAATCTAGCTTTTACATTGGTTCTAGGAACAACAGAGGTTGCACGTTTTTGTCTTAAAACATTCAATCTTTTCTTCTTCTCTTTCTTAACAAATCTAAAACAAAATTCATTCAAGTGCCCACCATTTTCCACACTAGGTGCAATGCAATTTAACACAATTAGAATTTTTTTGAGATGATGAACTGGCACCTACAGTATTATTTAATAAACTTTGCAAAAAACCAATATATTTATACACAGTTTTATGAGGCTCATATTTTGTTTCAATTAGCCCACTTTCTATTATCTTCAACAACCTAAGGTGGATTATTCATGGTATAATTAGCAGCATTAAACCCTAGACCAATATTCTTAACACTTAGTTTTGACTTGTCTAGAATCACATTCAAAATTTTCTTGCGACTTGTCTAGAATCACATTCAAAATTTTCTTGTGAAAAAAAAATCTCTCTAAAGTGTTCTTAAGGTACTCATTTTTTTTATCTAAATTGGGACAAGTTGTGCGTTTAATAGGTTCATTCACAAAATTCTTAGAAGCACTGGACTGAACAATCTTTCATTTTTTTAGTAAAATCATTAAGGTGTTTAGTCAATACTTCTATTTCTGTGTTAAGTTTAGAACAATTAGAGTAAGAAGATATCTCATGATAAAGCACCTGTTGAATTGATTCCTGTGATAAATTAAGTCTAGGTTGTAGTAATTCACAATTAGAGCAAGTTTTAGATTGATCATTTGAAATATTTGACTCTAAACATGTAGAAGAACTAAACTTAAGCTTTTCAATTTCATCATTCACAATTTTTAACTTTTCATCACAAGAGTTATGTGTCAATCTTAATTTATCAAGTTTAGTAGTTACATCACTAAATTGACTCAACTTTGATGTATTAATTGTTCTAGGAGTCTCTAACTCGGAATATAAATTTTGACAAGACTCACAAGATTCATTATCAGGAATAGTGTCTCTAAGTCTATTGATCTCGGAATTTAAGCTCTCAACAACAAAACCATGATTTTTAATTTTCTTTTATACTTCTTGAGCTCCTTTGTCAATCTAAGCATAGCACAAGATAAATCTGTATAAGAAGGTTTTACCTCATCAGGATCACTGTAGAAAACATCATTGTTGAGCTCCTTACTGTTTGCCACAAAATACATCCTTGTAAAGTCTACCTCCTTTGCCTTCTTGCCATTTTCCTCATCGTTGATTCCAGAATCATCATCAATCAAATCAATATCATCAAGTGCTGAAAATATTTTGTTGACCGCCTGCGATAATTGCACTTCTTGCTTGGGTCAATCTTGAATTGAGAGCGATGAGTTGATGTCTCGTCATCATTGACCTCCTTGCTCCTCAGCTTGGGGCAATTCATCTTAATGTGGTTTGGCTCACCACATTCATAGCATTGGATTGGACTACCTCTTTGCCATGATTTGATGTTGTTAATTACCTTGGTCACCCTGTTCGAGAAGAGTACAAGTTGCTCTTATGGAATCTTCTCTAACTATTCATCTAAAATAGAAAACAGTGCAGACAAAGAAATAATAGAGGAACTAAAAAGAATTGTTAGTTTGTTAGTCACTAAACCCAAAAAATTAGATTTATTTATCCTGGGTAAAAACATCAATCTCATGTGTTTTCATTTTGGAATAAAGAACATTTAAAGTGAGTCTTTACATGTTAAGAGAATCATTAATAGTAGTGACTAACACATTGCAAATAGATATATCCAAAGCATTTAAGATTTGTTAGAATTAGAATATATGACATCAACAGATTACAAACCACTATTAATTTTATTGAAGCTATCAAAAAGTGCATCTACTGATTCTCCATCTTTCATCTTAAATTTATAATACTCCTTTTTAAATTGGTTCTGACAAAGATTGCAAATCACTGTTAATTTTATTGAAGCGATCAAAAAGTGAATCTGCTGATTCTCTAGCTTTCATCTCAAATTTATAGTACTTCTTTTTAAATTGGTTCTGACAAACATCTTTAACAAACTTAGAACATTTGTGATAATCAACTAGAGTAGTTCAAGTTTTATTAGTAGATTTAATATGAACAATTATGACAAACTTGTTTCTACTTAGACCTGTCACTAAAATATTTCTTGCCTTAGCATTAGCTTCAACACCTGCAATATTTTCAGTAGTAACAATAGGAAAAAATATTTTTCTTTCTTAGGTACTGTAGTTATAGTACTTTTACTGTAGCAGAACACTATTTGGTACTGCAGCAAATAAAAAAAACTACGACATTGCTTTCACCTGATGTAGCTCATCGCAAGAAACAAATCAATGCCATTGCTTTCAACCTTCACTCTAGTGAAAATTTTCTTCCTCAGTGTTTTAGCCAAATTCAACTTCCTACGCACAGGGTCGTGGGACCCACCGATGGGAGCCACTTGCATGTTTCTCTGTTATTTCACGTGAAGGACAAGACACACATCACCATGAACTTTTCTAGTCCTTGTTGTCCTCACACATCTGCACGCGGACAGAAGACAAGGCACAAATGCAAGTATCTCCGCATGTGAGAGTTCTTCCTGAGGATGACACAACATGAACTGGCATCTCAATGACAGTGCTCGTACCAAGATCTAAAACCAAGATGAGCCGAATAATTTATCAGATCTAATTTTTATTGTTGGGTCAACATGTTAGTGACTACAAAGTGTCCTCCTGGGACCCCTCAAACTCTAACACAAAAGTTACATCTATCCAGCCTTTTTTCCTTGGGGTTAGCCTTAACCTCATCTTTATTTATAGTCTAGGGCCTAAATCATGATCTTATTCCTAAGACCATGAGTTCTTTTCTAATTCCAAATAAGGGACCCAAAACCCTTACGTAACATGGGTTTTTCACACTACCCAATTATGGACACTCCAAAATTATTATGCGTCATAGCTTCCGGACAGCAGCTCCGTAGTTCCAACACGTATCGTCCATCTTTGATCTTCGCTTCCTCAACTTGAGCACGGTTGTCTCCTCTAGCACACTTGACCCTCTGGACCATGAATTTACACCAAGCTATCTCTTGGTCGTCACCGTAGACCACAATTACCTCTGAGTTACCCTACACATGCAAAGACCAAAGCAATATTTTCTCAGCATAAGTCCTTTCTAACTTGACCAACATAAATCCACACACACCACATGTTTCAAATAACATTAATAAGTAACATTGTCAATTATTCATGATCACAAATATCCTAGATCTAGCCACATAGTCTAATAGGAGGTGTGGTGGTGGACCTCATCGTCCAAACTGCGGATGTGCCTCCTGACGACATTGAGCTTGAGGAAGTGGACCATCATGGCCCTGACGAGGCGGTGCTCATAACTGACCACCTCTCAGATAGTCCAACATCCAACCATCTGATTGAAGGATATGGTGTTCTTAGCGGTAAGCGAGGCTCTAGCGAAGAGGAACTTGTTGGAGGAGGAGCGGACGAGGAAGGCGGTGGGGTAACCAAAGAGGGAGAGCCTAGACACGGGGCTGTACACGGTGACCCACCGATATAGCCATTCCTTAGTGGTGATGGCATGTAGTAGGGTGAGCATCTTGCCGACAATGGGTAGGCTGAAGGAGCCGGGAGGTAGTTGGCCGACGCGATGACGAGGCGCCCTTTGAGTTTGAGGTGGTGCAACAGCGGAAGCGCGACGACAAGGATGATTGCTACTGCAAGAACTGCCAAGACGGAGGAGGGAGCAACATCGATGGATTTCTCAACCTAACTGTGGCTCTGCCTACCCTGCCCTAGTGACTGTGTATGTGTCTATATGTATACCACATTGAAGAAGACGTTCATTGATGCGTAGGGTCTCCTCCACCAAACTACAGTGGCAGATACCACGGTGAAGAAGACATTCCATGAAGGAGAGCCCATCTTCGTCAAGCACCTGTCCAACCAAAGCATGGTAACCAAAATCAGTGATGAAATGGTAACTAAACCCTAGAAAATGCTCTGCACAGGAGCCTATGGCCTCACACCTATCGGTGGACCTCTATGGTGACTACGCTAAATGGCCATCGTAGGGTCAGCTCCCTGAGCTAGGTGCCCAACTCCATAGTCGCTCCAAAGGTGTGCTGTAGTGACACTTTCACGGTGGCCTCACCCAGGAACCCCATATACGTTCACAGAAGGTGCAGACGGAATGCCGCATCACGTGAATAGCTTGTAGCATCATCGTATTCCCTAGAGAAGGCTAGGTTCGGGTGCGCCAGCTCGCCAATGTGCAAACAACCGTGGACATGTAGCACCCCAAGGACAATCTTCGTCATGACTTGTGAGCAATGATCCCCATACACATGGGTCACCCTTAGGGTAAGCGCCGATGCATTGTGTATACGACGGATATTACCCCAAAGATCTTCTGGCCCGTGGGAATGTGGGGGGACTTCGACATTAATGTCCATCAACATCTCCTTTAGGGATTGCATGGCCTCCCATGCTGCCATGGTGAACTGGTCACGAAGGTGATGGATCGTTCATTATAGTGCCTTTCATAATTCTCTAAATTAATAGGCCAAGAAATACAACAATACTGCATTGTAGTTAAAAGTTGTCTAATAAGTAGGAATGCAGTCCCGTTCATTATGTTACCTACTCCATTTCCTATTTTTTTGGTATTGATGGTTGTAATTAATTATTGGAGGGAGGGAAGGGAATCAGTGCTAAGATTGGATTGTAGTAAGAATGAAAAAAAGATGTAACTAGTGTATGATGGATGATATGAGGAAAGGAATTATATGGGAGAGGGCCTCACATGAGGCCCTCCCCCCATTGGATTTTCTTCCATGATATGATCCCATCCAGCCAAAGCCAAACTAGCTAGAATTTCCCTAAAGGCCCATCATGAATTACCCACCCTATTTATGTTTCAGGGTTGCTTCTTTTTTTGGTCTCGGGCCTGCTGATAAATGAGCCCACGAGGGCCTAAGGCCTGATGAGCGACGATTTTGGATGGACTAATATAGTTATTGTTGTGGTTACTATGCTTATGGACTAAACAACGAAAAGGAAAGGGACCTCCGAGTGATTTCTCGTCAGCAGAGAGTTAGCACCTTAAAGCTCCTTGAAACAGGAAGCAGTCTTAAATATGAGAGGAAAGTCTTTTGTCTCCTAAAGAAAATCCTGCTTTCCTAGACTCCAAGGAGGCCTATTTATACCGTTGCATCGAGGATGCATGAAGTACAACACTATCCCTACAAAGGTCTTAGACCATAGGAACTCTATGGTCTATGCATCCCTCTTCATACAACTTTAGTGCACGGTGGATTGCCATGGGCTTCGCCCACCATGTCATCTTTCTAGTCTATGGATAATTGCCCCCTTTTTGGTCCGCACGAGGTGGTCCTGAGGTGAAGCCCCCTTGTTGATGCTGAGGCAGTGAATACCCTTTGCCTTGAGGACCAAGAGGAGGAGCCAAAAGCATCATGTATATTGAGAGCGGTGAATGAGTGAGTGGAAAAAGCCCACTTACAAGTGCCCATGAGGCAACATATATAAGAGAGGGAAGGACATTTTCCTTCTTGTCCCTCTCTTACAAGGATCTGTCCCTCCCTTACAAGGATGAAGAAGAGGGTTTTTTAGTATATTCCTATGAAGTATAAGTATATGTCTAGCCTACGTACATGTTCCTATTCATGTGGATTTTACTAGGTATTCTGTCGAGACCCAAATTTATAAATCCAGACTATCATGTTTATTCTACACCAGTTCAGAATCATGCTAGTGCACATAGTAAAAACATAGATAAAATATCAACCATGATCGCGATGAGCTTGGACAAAGTGATTCTGTATAGCTTGCAAAGGCATTGAACAGCTTTGTGTGTGGCTCCATACACAGATAAGTCTTCATGAGTACTATAGTACTTCCAGCTATTATAAAGAACTTGGCTCCCAATCTTCATAGTAAAGTATAGTCTTGTCCTGAATCCAGCACATTGTCCCATTGTTGTCTCATCCTTAGTGAAACAAATTCATTGCCTCTTTGATCCAGAATTTCACAACAAAGCTCAAAGAACTCCAGGCCAACCTCCACTTTGGTTATGAGAAAGTAAAGACATCTATGGCATTATAAGGATAAGAAGTCAATTTCATAATTGAAAACAATGTTTTAGAAAGATAAGGAATAAGAACTAAGAATGAGGAAAGAACAAAGAATTACTAGATATTCACTTGTTGATTTGATTTAGAAAATATGTTTTGAATTTTTGCTAAATCAACCATACTAACTAGGGCTTTGTCCTACAGTCAATATGGCGCTGATATCATTTCTATCGAGACTCGAATTTACAAATTCAGACTCTTCTATGTATTCTGCACCAGTCCATGATCACGCTAGTGCACACAATAAAAATATAGATGAAATACCGACCATAATCAAGATTGACTATAAGAGAAGCAAATATTATTAATTATCAAAGTAGTGACCTTATAACCAAGCTTACATTAATAGTCTAAAGGGCTTAACAAAAACTATCAGCAGAAAATAAAGATAAGTGTAGTGGCTATTCGATATGCCAATAGACAATTGACTGGAGAGCGAAGTCCTATTCCAAGAAATCATTGAAGAGTCCTCCTTTAAGTATCTCTGGCTGATATGATTCTTCCTCAGCAACTGAGCAACAATGGATATAACGTTGAGTACATAGAATACACACAAGTCGTTTGTAACAAGGTGCAATATATAATGATGCAAGGCTTATTAAAGGAAGGTTGCATGGTTATTTTGCATAAAGCAATTATTTAGAGTAAATACAATAAATAGATTGAAAGCACAATTTGAAAATAATTAGTAAGTAAATAAGTCAAAGAAATTGAATAAAGCACAAGTAAACTAACCATTCACTTCCCAATCATAAGTGAACTGACCATTCACTTTCCAACCAAACCAAGATTTTATGAAAACTCTACTCCTCGTGTGAAATCACCAAGCATTATCCATAATTAGGGATATAGATATTCAAATAGTTTTACACTCTACAGATATTGCACAACTTTACCCACAAGAGATAATCAACTTATAATATCAACGTCTAATGCACTTTCAAAGGTATGTGACTAAACGATTATCACAAGGTCTTTACAATGTTCAATCACAACTTGGTTCCACGTGCTAAGGTTTCATTGTTAAGTAGATTGACCACCTAGTTGGAAAAGCCCCCTCTTGCGCCAATATTAGTCCATGGCTACGACCACAACCCATATTCATCTTAATGACGAAATCAAATATGAAACATCACAAATTAATTAGCCATTTCTATCCCATACTAGACATGTAGTTGCACGTTAAGACTTAGATCAATGGCGTACAAAGTTAAGTCTTTAATTATTATTCAAGCGAGGCATCCAGATCCCAAAGTGCTTACCACACTTTTCCCTTTACTGCATGATTACTCGCCCAAGTGAAATCTATTTTGTTTAACCAACACCAATGACAGTACCCATGTCATGGTACATAAAATTTTTAACTGTGGCTGCTATCATGATTCAATATCTCATTAAGTCAAAATTAATTAACTAATTAACATATGATGATGAGTCCAATGTAATAATAAGCATGACTAAGCATACTAAACGTACAACCCAAGTGGATACTAATATGGTATCACTAGATAAATAACCATCCTATAATGACAATAGAATCATGATATTTAAATTATCAAAGAAGAGTATTAATCAAATTGGTTGATAACTACCAAGTATAAAGGTTTGTAGTAAATTAACAATGCATAATAATTTAAAATAAAGTAATAATTCTTACATTTGAAACCATAGATTCAATATGAACAAAGGTTATGACTTGCCTTGGCCTTGCTCAGTTACCAATTCTTGATTTTTAAATCCTGCTTCTGCTCCTTTGCAAACATTATCTAACGAGAAAGAAAGCGAATATAATACAAATAAGCTCAAAGAAAATCCAGGGATGATTGCGATGCTTTTGGATCTTGGCGTGGAACCCTAGGGTCAATGAAGGTTGCCGGCGGCTCGGTGTGCTTGATTTCGGGGGTCTTGGCATCCTTTTATAGTGAGGTGGCTGTGGCGCGCACGCCAAGGAGACTGAAGCAAGGAGGGAGTCTGGCATGGCTACGACGTGTGAAGGAGATGGTCTCCAGTTGAAGGCGGTGCATCTGATAGCGGGGTCCCACTATTAGTGGCTGCGCGCAAAGATGGAGACATAGAGGTGGTGTGGGGATAACGCGGTTGCACGAAGGAAAAGTGGACCGGACCAAAAAGGAAGAAGATAGGCTGATGCAAAGGAATTCGGCCCACAAGGGATTTTCCAAAATTTCCAGAAATGGGGATAATTCAAATTGAGCTCCAATAAATAGTAAATAAACTTAAAAAAATCCAAAAAATACAGAAAAATTCCTTGTAACACAAGGAGCTCAAATAAAACTGATTTTAATTTAATTAATATTTATTTTATTTACATTAAATCTTTTTAATTTAAAGAAATTCAAATTTAGTTTTAATTAATTTAAGAAAAATTCAAATAATTATTTTTATTTTAAAAACTTTGAAAAACTCTGAAAATTAAATATTCTGACGGCACTATGGATGGGCACCCGTACAACAATAACCGACAGTCAAAGTCTACAATGAATGAAGTAAGACTAGTACTTGTCATCGCCAGCCGCCTGCACTGGCTGCACATGCATACGCATGCATCCAAAATTAATACACCACATTGTAAAAAAAATAATACACCACACTCTACTAAGATGTACCGCTGCAGATGCCGGCCAGGTGAAAGGAATGACCAGCTAGTGTTTGCAGTCGCAGCTACGTGTACGTTGACCCTTAATTTATAAAAATAAAAAAATTGAAAATATCGCTATATATTTTGGAACAATGTAAAGGAATAACGGAGGAAAAGAAAAATAAAAAGATCAAAAATCCAAAAAAACCGAAATTAAAATGCCGACGTGTTCCAAGTGGCTTGGTTCGTATTGGCTATGGCTGATGACTTTTGGCTGAAAATGAATAGTGATAACTGAAAAAATAGCTTTTAGAAAGAGAGGATGAGCGATGGAAAAAGTGAGACAGAGATATCTGCGCGAGACGAAAACAATAGAAGTAAGATACATGATACATCTATAACCCTCTGTCTTATCCTCAAAGTGAGACGGGAGCGAGAGGAGTAGAGAAGCCGTTTTGAAAAGTCAAGTATTCATAGACTTCTAACTTTTTTAAGCAGAAATCAAAAACAGAAGCTAATACGAACACCCCTAAATTCCCACGCATCTCTCTTCTGCTGGCCTTTGCTCTTCACACCTGTGTTCAGCTGGCCCTAATTTGCTCCACACTTCAATTCCTAGCGGGCGTGCATTCACTGTTTATGCAGGCACCATGCAATTAAGTAGCTCATGCATTTTACTAGCTCATATATTCCATTTAATTTCGGAAATTAAAATTTCCTTCATGCCCAATTAAAGATATCCGGCCCCAAATTGCAATATTTACGCGAGTGGGATTACTTATACTACATGTTTCTAGCTAGCTAGCTTACACATGATCGGTATCTATACTGTACTTGTACGTACCCACCGCACATGCACGTCATAGAATTAGGCATGTACCGATCTACTTCAACCTTATCTTATTAATCTCGACCTATCAAAAAGTAAGTGACGTAGATTTTTCTTTTTTTTTTTACCATTTCCTTTTTATTGTGGTTAATTAATATTTGTGGAAGATGGGCATAGAATGGCTAGAAATCTGTCGCGTGGTTCGTTCCAATTTTCTGACTTGTCGTCTGACGAGATCATCATCCTCCTCGTCTCAAGCGTTATCATCTCCCGTCATCGCCACGTTAGGACTCAGGTTAACCAGTTAGGTCCAAAGGTTCACCGGAGCCTTTAAACTTAAAGAGAAGCTGAGGCGATGGTAGTACCACCGGCTACGGGTTCGGTATACCATGCTAGCTTAAAATTCACTCAAAATCCAACCCACCATGGGCAGGCCCACACCTAGCACGCCACTCATTTTTGTCATTACTTCGTATAAAATAGTTAACCTGAAGGTGCTATGTTTGAGCATAACAAGCATAATGCTATTACAACTCACTTTAGACGAGTAGTGTGGGACTAATCCAACCATAACTCCACATGAACGACCACACTAACAGACCAGGGTATTACCTTCACCCCTTAAGAGCTGAAGCACTCTGCATCATACCGCATGTACAGAAAATGCCCAGAACCACCCCTCAGTACACATCCGTGCATCTAGTTCAGCACATATGTTATGCTGTGTATCCATTCCGGGTGCACACACGTCATGCACCGTATGCCCGCACCCCCTATCCCGCACGCGCCCATATAATGAAGGTTAATACTCTGATACTATCTGTAACACCTTAACCAAATATTTGCTCAAAGCCTAGCCCATCATGGGAGAGGCCTACTCATACATAGCACATCACTCACAACTTCGTTCTTGCTTTGTGTAAAAGGATTAATCCGGAGGTACTACTACTCACTTTAGACTAGCAATATGGGACTAATCTCACCACAACTCTACACAGGGCACATGGACCACCACACTAACGGGTTAGGTATTACACTTGGGGGAGGGCGATGGAGGTCAGCGGGGACGACAAGAACAAGATAATATTAGGAGGCGGTGGGAGTGGGGTGGATTTATCGCTGAAGATGAGGAAGAAGGGTGGGGTGGGGGAGATAGAGGCCGGCTACGGTAGGGAAGATCCACCATCAGAGATGAGGAAGAAGCGCAGGGTGGAGAGATGGAAGTTGGCTGGGAGCAGTGGGGAGGAAGAGGCAGACAACGGCAGCGATGGGGGAGGAGGAGGCAAGCGGCGACAGAGGGGGGAGGGGGTCGTTGGCGAGGCACGTTCGGGGCCGACGGGTTTGGCGGTGAGGGAAGGCAACTCAATCGGATGGAGTAGAGGAAATTGCTTGGCTTATATAGAAATGGGGAAGGAGCAGGACCGTTGGACTGAGATCGTGCGGTTGAAAAAATGACTGATTGTGGGTTGGAATATTCAGTCAAATTTTTGTGAATGATCCATAGACAAACCTAGATATGGAAGATATTTTATGAATCTAGCTAGATAGATGGACAAGCTGGACATAAAATAGCTATCTATTATATTATTAAGCAAAGGCAAAAAAAAAGGCGATAACATCCACTCTTAGGACTGGAAAAGAAAAATCTACTCCATTGTGGGTCTAAATTATAACAGTAGAGATCGATTAGATATATATTAGGGCTATTACAGTTGCATAGAAAATATAATTGTATTTCAATCACACACGTTAAAGTTGTCTAACATACACAACTCTATTTTCAAATATAAGTCTACATATAATGTATTATAGTATCTTGCCATGTAAATTGTGTGATCAAGGAATTCGGCTAGTTATATTGCAAAGTCAATCACATTCACACATAGATCCATCCATACGCGTGTTTATATAGAACATGCACGTAGGCATTCATATTGACTTTTGCTGATGGTTTTTGGTTTTGGCTTATGAATAGTAACAGCTCGTAGGGAAGTTTATAGAGAGACACTCGTATGCGATTTTAACTAATATAAATAAAATCGTTATAGTATATACTATAATCAATTAGTAGATTTCGTCTTAAAACATTCTTTGTTAAAAGCTAGATACCGTGGAAAATTGGGTACCGCGTTTGCACATGTTTCCTGACGCCTAGTACTATTGACTGCATGTGAGACGCACACAGTACAAGAATTGGACGGGAGTTTCGCAGGCACAGCTTGTATGACAAATTTGTAGTGTTCCTGTATGTGGTTGGCTCGTATAGATGAGTCGCTATGCCCGAAGATACATACATTCCAATATATGGTTGGCATTAGACAGGGGCGGATCACATATGGTTGGCGCATATAGGTGAGTCGCAGTCAGACAGAGGCGGATCCTATTAAGGTCATAGATGTTTAGCTGAATATCTAAATTTTTTAACAAAAAATTTATTATATATTGGATATACTATACATATATTATATATATATATACTTTGGTATTAAGTATTCTTATTCTTGTTCAGCTCAACTCAACCGTGCAGTGCATTCCGGCCTGGGCCCTGACCACAGTCACGGCTAGCACATTGGTCGTATATTTTGACCCATCAGCTGATCAGCCCGTGTACGATATATACTCTCCATTTGCTCGCCGCAGCAGCAGGAAGGCCGCAACGACGTCGGTGGCTATGTCAATATATGTGTGCAATATCGATCATCTATCCTTTCCTCAATATTTATTTGTTAATTGGTGTAAATAATTAATTAACTAACTTTTTTAAAAGGTGTAAACAATTAGCTGGTGTAGTCAATTATCTTAAGACCGACAGATATATCGATCACGGGTTCAAATCCCAAACAACACTAGCGAAAAATCTACGTACGTACGTAACTCATCCACCCAATATGTGGTTGGAGGCAATCGCAGGAACTGATCGAAATAGACTAAAAGAGGACTCCCTGTTGAACAGGTTAATAAAAAGACGAGTTTGGATATGCTGAAGGAAAGATACTATAAGTAGGACAAAGAAAGACCCTATAAGAGAAATGCATGAAAGGCATTTTAGCATTTTTCCCGGCACTTCTCCAAATTCAGAAGAAAGATTATCTGTCTGTGTTAAAAAAAGTCAATATCTCTCTGTCTGTGTGTAGGTTCGGTTTGTTCTTATCGATCTATTTCATCGAGTTTTGTTTGTTTTGTTTTGTTCAGCCTACCGCTCATGTTCACGTTCTCAAAATCCGGCTTTAGCAACGGTTGGTACTAAATTTAAGAGTTTGTTAATGATGTCATGCATGCAGACGCACTTCTGTAGGCGTATGGATTGCTATCCATGAACACGACCTTTTGTACACATACGTGCAACCTTGCATCCGGTCCATTCTTCAATGAATTAATGAAAAGCAGAGCTTCTGCTTCCCTTAAAAAAGAATTGATTATTACAAACCAATATGGTGTACATTTATAATGAGTTAACAGACATGGCATCATGGCCCTCCTGTTTTTTTTTTTTTTTGGTTCTACCGATCACTGTTATATTTGAGAAAATAGTCTGTAGGGAGTTAGATGACTCATGTAGTTTTAAGTTGGTGCAACATGACAAGCAAGTGGAAGATTGTTAGTGATATACTCTAGAGGTAACCATAGAGATGATGGTATCAATTTAATATTTATGATCTTTTAAATAATATGTTATTGTCCCTCAATGAACCTACACGATCACACACTTAATGAGTCGAAACGATAAGGGTCCAGATGATAGACTCTGAGTAGGATACGATTTGTACTCATATTGGATCCAGTTGGAGGTTCTCCAAGTGGGATACGATATTTACTCGTATTGAATAAAGATCTAGCCTGAGGCTTTCTAAGTTAGATACGATATCAGATCGTATGGATAATGATCCAATTGGATGCTGCATAAAGGGAGGTGCAGGGCTGAGGGAGGGATCCCGAAACACACCCATCGAAACCCTAGCCGCCACCTCTCATAACCCTTATCGTGCACGTTAGTGCTAGCACACTGTCACACAGTGTTCTATACCTAGATGTGTAAACCTCGATAGAAGTGTTGCTGGGACTCTGGTGCTAATCGGGACGGTTGGCTAGAGGACGATCGACTATTTTCACTACATCAATGGACACTTCATTGAACTGGCCACTTCAACTCTACTTTTGCTGCACTGCATGTCTAGTGGTAATGATCTATTATCTCTTACTTGCATGGCTTACTGGTTGATGCGGTAGAAAATTTTAATCTATACTAGTGTAGCCTACCATATCCCAACAATCGCGTGGTTATTTTTCTATGTATCGTTCCAATTTTCTGACTTATGATATGCCTAAATATTCGTGCCTTCGGCGAGATCATCATCGTCCTCGTCCCAAGCATCATCGTTTCCCGCCATCACCAGGTTATGATTCGGAATCACCATTTAATTAGGTCAAGAGGTTCATCGGAGCCTTCAAACTAAAAAGGAGGCTTAGGCGACAGTGGATAGTGGCAACAGACGAGGCGGTGGTGGCATCACCGGCCGCAGGCTTGGTGTAACACCCTAGCCCAAAATTTGCTCAATACCTAACCTACCATGGGTAGGCCCACACCTAGCAACCCATTCACTTTTGTCATCGCTCTGTGTAAAATGGTTTAACTCTGAAGGTGCTATGTTTGAGCCTAACAAGCATAATATGCAACTACAACTCACTTTATACGAACAGTGTGGGACTAGTTCAACCATAACTCCACATGAACCACCACACTAATAGACTAGGGTATTACATTCACCCCATAAGGGCTGACATCCTATGCATCATACCGCATGCATGGCAAATGCCCAAAACCACCCACCAGCACACATCCGTGCATCTAGTGCTGACACATATGCCATGTCGTGTATCCATTCTAGGCGTACACATGCCATGTGCCATATGCCCGTGCCCCTAATCCCACATGTGCCCATGCAACGAATGTTAATGCTCTGATACCATTTGTAACACCTTGATCCAAAATCCGCTCAAAGCCCAGCCCATCATGGGGCAGGTCTACGCATACATAGCACCTCGCTTAGAACTTCATCCTCACTTCGTGTAAAAGGGTTAACCTGGAGATGTCACCTTAAACTAGCAATATGGGACTAATCCCACCACAACTCTACACAGGCCACATGGACGACCACACTAATGGGTCCCGTATTACACCTGGGGGAGGGCGATGGAGGTTAGCGGGGATGAAAAGAACAAGATAATATTAGGAGGCGGTAGGAGCGGGGCAGATCCGTCGCCGAAGATGAGGAAGAAGGGTGGGGTGGGGGAGATAGAAGCCGGCTAAGTTGGGGAAGATCCACCATCGGAGATGAGAAAGAAGCGCAGGGTGGAGAGATGGAGGTTGGTGGTGGGAGCAGTGGAGAGGAAGAGGCGGACAACAACAGCTACAGGGGAGGAGGCAAGTGGCGGTAGAGGGGAGAGGGGGTCATTGCCTTCAGAGGCGATGCTGGCGAGGCATCGGGGGAAGGGGGTTAGCGCTGAAGGAAGGTAGCTCAATCGGATAGGGATGGAGTAGAGGGGATTGCTTGGCCTATATAGAAATGGGGAAAGAGCAGGACCATTAGATTGAGATCGTGCGGTTGAAAAAATGACTGATTTGTGGGTTGGAATAGCCTGTCAAATTTTTGTGAATGATGCGTAGACAAACCTAGATATAGAAGATATTTTATGAATACTAGCTAGATAGATGGACAAGATGGACATAAAATATCTATCTATGTATTATATTATCAAAGCAAAGGCAAAAAAGAAAAGCACAACTATATTATTAAAGCAAAGGCAGAAAAGGTTCTAAATTATAACGTTACAGATAGATCAAATATATATTATGGCTATTACAGTTATATAGAAAATATAATTATATTTCAATCACATGCGTTAAAGTTGTCTAACAAACACAACTCTATTTTCAAATATAAGTCTATGTATAGTGTATTATAGAATCTAGTCATGCAAATTATGTGGGGGGAATTCGGCTAGTTATATTGCAAAGTCAACCACATTCACACTTGGGTCGATCCCTACGTGCGTTCCAAGCATGATGGCCTACACACAGACCAAGTTGATTTGGCATGAGGTGTTGCTCATTTGATCTTTTAAACCCGAGCTTTTGGTTTTTTATACTATAGCTGCTTTTTTATGTTGTAGTTACTATTATCTTTTTTAGCGTAATTAAAATTAAAAATAGAAAAAAGTTATGTAAAAAAATAAGAGGAAAAAAATAAAATACAAAAAAGCCTAAAAAAGTAAAAAAAAAAGAAAGAAAGAAATTAAAAAGCTGAAAACCAAAAGGCAAAAACTGGATCTCTAAATAGGGGATGTATATGTCGTGCTAAAAAAGCCCGTCAGGAAATGTTTTTTTGAGGTTGAAACCGATTGATATATATAGCAGAAAGGACGAACAGCGTTTTCATGATGCCTAGGATTGTTGACTGCATGTGAGACGCACACAGCACAAGAATTCGACTGGAGTTTTGCAGGCACAGCTAGTAAGACAAATTTGGACTCCGGTTGTATGGTTGGCGCGTATTGATGAGTCGCAGTCAGATTCACCTTAACCACAGGCGGATCTGACATTGGTCATGAGTGTTCAATTGAACACCTAAAAACTTTTATAAAATATTAGATATATAATAGGTATGTTAGATATATATATATTATTAGTTGTATTAAAACTATATCTTATGCCTGCAAATAAATTCAGTCTGTACTTTCCGTATCTCGTGCGCAGCTCATGTAATACATTAGACCTATTTTTCTTTCCACCTCAGTCCTCCTCATGCCCAAAGAGGTAAAGATATAAATAAAATCCTAATATTTATTCTATTTCTCATCTTGTGGCTGTCTGTGTGGGAGGCGGCTTCGGCCTTCGAGTGGCGAGCGGGCGGAGGTGCAGGCTAGAGGCGAGTGATGGCCGGCGGATGCGGACGTGGTGCCATGATGTGACGACAATCATGTGCGAGGCGGCACGCAGTGCAATGTGAGCATGTGGCAGCGCAGGCAAGCAGAGAGGTGTCACGGGCAAGTGGGCAGTGGCATAACAAACACGGAGGTAGAGAGCGGGCGATAGAAAGGGAGCAGCGCGGTAGCTGGGAGGGAGCGTGGCTTTGGAAAGTGAGTAGCACCTCCAACTTATTGTCATCGTCCTCTCTTCAGATTTAGGTGTGCTCCACTTCACTGTACTTATTTTCTTTCTTAGTTTGTTTTGCTCTATGGAAGAAACATACAATTTCCTCTTAGATGGACAGTTCTTGCTGATGGGGAAATAGCAAAAAAAAGGGTAAGATCAACAAGATATACAACTCTTATTTCTCTCTATAATTTGTTGTTTAATTCATATAATTATGCTCGTCTTATGTCGCCCATTTCCTCATAGAAATCATTAATTTATGTAATTTATGTATTTTATTATATCTACATATACGTATCGGTGTTTTGAGAGATGGTGCGCTATGGTATCAACGTATTTGAGCAACTTAGCTTCAAAATCTGAAGACTCATTCTAACAATCCTGGTCCACCACTGTCCTTAACTATTACATACCTCGCCCATATTTGTCATACTAGCTAGCCGAGAAGCTGTGCTTGTGCGCGTATAAATAGGCCATTCGCGAGGCCAAGAGCTACGTACAAGCATCGATCTGCAGATATACCAGATCAGCCAAACTAAGTGAAGTAGATCGATTTACATTTACTAGCTAGTTTTTATTTGCTACAGAAGCCATCAATAGATCAGCTGTACACATTAAGCTGGCTAGCTAGATATATAGATATGTATAGCATGGCGTCGGCTGCGGGGGTAACCGTGTGCTCCGAACAGGTGGCGGCGCCGCCCGTGTTGCACCGGCGGTCGGCCAACTACCAGCCCAGCACCTGGGACTACGGCTCCATTTGCTCGCTGCAGCAGCAGGAAGGCTTCAACGACGACGTCGGTGGCCATGGCAATATCAAGGTGCATGCGTATGCAATACCGACCATCCATCGATCCTTTCTTCAATATCTATTTATTAATTGGTGCAACTAATTAATTAACTAACTTTTTTCGAGAGCTGGTGTAGTTATCTTAAGACCGACAGATGTATCATAGATTCAAAGCTACGTAAATGACCCACCCAGCATGTGTTGGCGGGAATAATGGAACAACGGCTGGTACTAATTTTAACTGTTTGTTAATGCATGGCACTTCTGTAAGCGTATGGAGTGCTATCTTCAATGAATTAATGAAAAGCAGAGCTTCCGCTTCCCTTAAAAAAAGAATTAATTATTACAAACCAATATGGTATACATTTATAATGAATCAACAGGTATGGTTCCGGTACATCAACTGCAGCCTGAGCAAGTAGCCTGCAGGGAGTTACATCAATATGGTTGTACATATCGTGCAACCTTGCATTCTATCCCTTCTTCAATAAATTAATGAAAAGCAGAGCTTCTGCTTCCCTCCAAAAAGAATTAATTATTACAAATCAATATGGTATACATTTATAATGAGTTAACAGATATGGCATCATGGCCATCCTTTTTTTTTTGTCCTACCGATCACTGCTATGTTTGAGAAAATTACATAGCCTGCAGGGAGTTAGATGACTCATGTAGTTTGAAGTTGGTGCAGCCTGACAAACAAAACTCACTCCAAACGACCTTGAAGGACAGAGTGAGGCAGATGTTGCTCAAGGAGGAAGAGGAGCTGCCTACTAGACTCAGAATCATCCATCAACTGCAAAGTTTTGGTGTAGCCTACCATTTTGAGGAGGAGATCAAGAGCAGCCTCATGTCCATGCACGTGGAAGGCGTACATCATCAACTGAAGGATGATCTGTCTTCAACAGCGCTACTATTTAGAATGCTGAGAGGGCATGGACTTCCTGCATCTACAGGTAAACAAACAAGAAGAAAAGTTCTTTTTTTTCCCCTGCGGCTCGACCAAATGCAAGGCAAACCAGTTTACTGTTCTTTTCTTAATATGTAGATATTTTCAGTGCGTTCAGAGATGACAAGGGTGGCTTCAAAGCTGCCAATCCAAATGACATAGATGGATTCATTGCCCTCTACGAAGCTTCGTACCTCGCCTTCCCAGGCGAGGGCATGCTTGACAGAGCAAGAGCGTTCGCCGTCGAAAGCCTCAAAGAACTGATGCCGTCCATGGGACCTAACCAAAGGGAAAGGATCGGAGGCGTCCTGCTGGACCTCCCTCTGCACTGGAGAGCTCCGAGGCTGCGGGCGATCTGGTCACTGAAAGAGCGCTGCAACAACGGCGGCGACGAGGGCTGTCGGATTGATCCCTCCATTCTGCAGCTGGCTAGAGTCGACTTCAACCTCGTGCAAGCTCTTCATCGCGGAGAGCTTCTACAGATAACGAAGTAGGTGATTAATTAACTGGCTAGCTAATTGGAGTAGTTTGATCAATCATGCATGCTGATCGATAAGTCTGGATCAATCAGGTGGTGGAAGGAGACCGGGCTTGGCGAGAAGCTGCCGTTTGCGAGGGATCGGCTGGTGGAGTGCTTCTTCTGCGCGACGTGCATTGCGCCAGAGCCGCGCCTCGCGGGATGCCGGGAGGTGCTGGCCAAAGTGAGCTCCCTCATTGTTCATCTCGACGACATCTACGATGTCTACGGAACGCTGGACGAGCTTGCGGCTTTCACAGATGCCATCGGACGGTAAGAATTGAAGATTAACTGATTAACCAAGATGAATTCAACTCTGCACTGAACATCCATATGTATATGTATATGTATATGTATGCTCATCATCTACAGATCTGTGCTGTACCCTTGCAGATGGGACGATGTTTTAGCGGCAGAGGCAGCACTCCCGGAGTACATGAAGGCGATGTACTCAGCCATCTGGACGACTTCAGTTACTGCAGCAGATCGAGTCCTGAAGGATCGAGGACACGATGTGCTCCCACTCTACAAGAATGCAGTAAGTAACCTAGCTACAATAACACTGGGATTAATTAGGAGCTAATCAAGCGTATGAATTCGTACCAAAACCCCAAGGTTTACGGATTAATAAAAGAAGGCGGCGTACGTATTTGATTTGGAGTTTAATTAAGAGATGTGGCATGCAGTGGCACGACCTGTGTAAGGGGTTCCTGGTGGAGGCGAAGTGGCAGTACCAGAGTGACAGACCAGGCTTTGACGAGTACCTCGACAACGGGTGGATCACATCAACCGGGCCTCTCCTACTGCTCCATGCCTTTCCATGTCTGCTCGAACAAAGCGGCCTCCTCCTCGAGGATCTTTCAAAGCAGCAGCAGCAGCAGCAGCAGCAGATGATAATAATGACAATAGATTCATGTCTGGGTAAAAACAGCAGCAGCATCGACTACCCGAGGCTAGTCGAGTTGTCTTCCAGGATCTTTCGACTCTGCAACGACTGCGCAACGCACCAGGTCCGTGAGTCAGCTCATCCTTCCTTCATGAGTTGTGCTCGATCGGAGACAAGGTTACATGCTGAAATAATCAGGATTACATGCGTTATTTCATTGCAGGCCGAGTCCGAGCGAGGCGACGCCCCGTCGTCCATCGCCTGCTGCATGATGGACAGGCGCGCGAGCGAGCAAGAAGCCCGCGACGCCGTGGGAGACGCCATTGCCGA
Organism: Dendrocalamus latiflorus; assembly: GCA_017311315.1. NCBI lineage: Eukaryota > Viridiplantae > Streptophyta > Magnoliopsida > Poales > Poaceae > Dendrocalamus > Dendrocalamus latiflorus. The sequence continues at coordinate 35,522,574 of CM029629.1, forward strand.
CACCTGGAAGGAGTTCAACAAGGAGCTGGCGGCCTCCACCGCCGCCGCCGGCCCGTGCTCTGCCGCCAGCATGGCCAACGTCTGCCTCAACCTTGCGAGGGTCATCCACTGCATCTACCACGACGGGGACGGCATCACCTCGCCCAGTGATAACACCAAACAGTTGGTCAAGGACCTGCTCTTCAGTCCTGTCCGTCCTACACATTGTTGTAAATAATCTTATTTTTACAAGTTTGGAAGTGATCCAAGCCAAGACGAAAACGAAATCAGAAGCCGTAGCCAAAACAGGTTTTTTCAGGCGGACCGGTCAGACCGGAAATGCAGTAGTATTTGAAGTCGAAATGTAGTAGAAGTCCTAGTCGAAAGTTGGAACCAGAGTCGAAGTCGGAGTTGGTTTTGTAATCGTAGTCAAACCCGAGTTAAAGTCGAATAACTGGGTATAAAAGGGGATGTAGACATGTAACCAATATGTACCAAGCAATTGCGAGTAATAGAGAAGAGAAAAGCAATCCCTGAGCATTGTGTTTCATTGAGCAATCTCGCAGACGTGGTCGAAGTCAACTTACGACCACGGCAAAGTACCAGTAGACGTGGTCGAAAGGCGTTTGACCACGACAAAACTGAAAGAGGTGTGGTCGGGAGGACCTACGACCACGGCAAAACGTTTGTGAAGGTGATCGAGAGGTGCTACGACCACGGCAAATAAATTTGAACGTGGTTGTAGAGGTGTTCAACCACGTTGAAGGAGCACAGAACGTGGTCGTAAAGGCTATCGATCACGGCATAAAGTGTTCGACCACGCTGTGAAGGTTACAACCACGATGTGAGTGGTCGTAAGGAGTTGCGACTACGCCGACAAGACCAGAACGTGGTCGGAAGCGACTCTGGCCACGAAGAAGGGAAGTGAACGTGGTCGAAATAGGTGTTCGACCACGGGTGAACAGTGATCGCAAGCATCACTGCGTGGTCGTAGAAGGTTGCGATCACGGTATTTCAAGCACAGTCGACCACAGTGAACAGTGATCGCCAGCATCACTGCGTGGTTGTAGAAGGTTGCGATCACGTTATTTCAAGCGCAGCGGCGGGGAGAAGCGGTCGAACGGCTACCTAAGTGGTCGTAAAGCAACAAGAGGCGGTCAGAACCGATCGTAAGCATCCGGAACCGATCGTAAACGATCGTGAGCGATCGTAAAGATCCTGAAGGAATATTAGTATATCAGTCAGCCTACGCTCAGAAAGTGTTAAAAGGTTCGGCTTTGAGAAGGCATACCCATCGAAAGTACCGATGATCGAGAGATCTTTACAGCAAGAAAAAGATCCGTACCGACCTAGGAAAGAGGGGAGGAAATCCTGAGACTGGAATTCCCATACTTAAGTGCAGTAGGAGCACTTATGTATATAGTGAATTGCACTAAACCGAAAATTGCATTTGTTGTAAACCTATTAGCAAAGCATAGTGCAGAACCTACCAAAAGGCATTGGTAGAGAATAATGGATATCTTTCGATACCTCTAAGGAAGTAAGGACCTTGGGTTATTTCTACAGAAAGAATCAAGATTTGAATATGATTGGTTATGCAGATGCTAGGTACCTACCGGACCTACATACCGCAAGATCACAAACATGTTATGTATTCCTATGTGGTAGAACTGCAATTTCATGAAAATCGTCTAAGCAAAGTCTTGTAACGACTTCGACAAACCACTCAAAAATCATAGCACTGTACGAAACCGCACGAGAATATGATTGGCTCCGACGAATGATTTACCACATTCAGCAGTCATGTGGGATGAATATCGTGCAATCTCCCACAATTATCTATGAAAATAATGCAGCTTGTATTGCATAAGTGCAGATGGGCTACGTGAAGAGTCGTATCACAAAGCATATCAACCCTAAGTTCTTCTATGCTCATGAATTGCAAAAGATGGATGAAATTAAGATACTGCATACTAAGTCATGTGAAAATCTTAAAGATTTATTCACCAAGTCACTCCAAGCATCTAGTTTTGAAAGATGCGTATGAGGAATTGGAATGATGAGACTTAAAGAAGTGCAGAATTCAGGAAGAGATTTTTCAACCGCAAGCCTGTCCTCCTTTGAACCTTACCATTAACATTAAGACTATGTCATCCTAAGTTACTAGAAGGACCTTATCCAGAGTCCGGCTCCCATGACCTGCATATATTGCATGCAAGGCCAATTAATTGATGAGACACATGGCATGTTAGTTCCCTAATCCCATTTAATTAGCGGCGGTGGGGTAGTATTAGATAATGTATAATGATATGATGTCAGCTGTCTATAAATTTTACCATATAGGATATAAGATGATGTGAAGGAGAAAGACAGAGCATATAGAATTAGACCGTGTCTTATGCAGCAGTTGACTGTACACGATAAACAAGACACATTGTATCACGAAGAAGCTGTCTATAGATACATACAAAAAGATAATTTATTGTATAAGCTATCTTTAGTGTCGTCTACGGACAATATGAATGATATTATAGAACGCCATTGTCTACACTATTTTACATACCCTTAGTTGTTGGTCTCCGTTTAGTTTTGGTAGGCATTCTTCTTGATTCTCCCTCCTCCCGCCATTGCAACATCGCTACATTCACAGGCTTTGCCTGCGTCCAAATGGTACGAGTGAATTCGAAATGAACGAACAAGTCTCGTGATCCCTCGCGGCAACAATATAATGCATGCTATATATGGTCCAAATGGATTGTTAGGAACATGGGGATCCCAAGGCCTTCTGAGATCAATAGATAATTCCAGTAGTGGTCTGGTCTGGTCGATCCCCTCCGACCGGCGACCTGGACGTCGCGATGCCAGAAGCTCCGCCCTCGATTCCAGGCTCCCACTGATGGTTCTGGTTCTCCACTATTGGTCGGCATGCGCCATGAGCGTGAGGATTGATTGATCAGTAATAGTGTGGGTTATTTTTAGTTGTTACTTATAACTTATGATTATAATTGGTGTTTTTTAGTTTTAATATAAGTACTTATATGAATGAAGTAATTATGGCGGGGAGATACTTGTGTGCGGTTTTGACCAATATAGATGAAGTCGGGACAATGTTTACTACAATCAACTTGTAAATCTCGCCTTAAAAAGGCACTCAATGTAAAAGCTAGTTACTATAGAAGGCCATGTCATAAGCCCAAAAGAACCCACACAATCTAGGTGATCTTGAATGGGTTCTCATATGTAATAGCAAGCTAAATCATAGCACGAATTCAAGCTAAAACCTCCTACAAGATCAAAACCCCTGATCAATCCTTTCTTGGTCAAAACCAGGCAAACTCAAGAACTTTCTATAGAAAGTGTTTAGATGGATGGAATCTGATCTTCAAGAGATATCTTCACCTCTTACTCATCTTTGGCACCAAGAAAGATCAAGAGAAAAGATAAATTCAAACAAGAAAGCTAAGAAAATCAAAAGCATACGAGGGGATCCATAGCACAACTCACTTGGGCAAACTTTGGATGTGTTATTTCACTTAAAGAGGAATATTTTACAGCTAATCACTTAGAATAGTAGAGCTCTAATCTTAGAGTACACAAACAAAAGGCTTCAACATAAGGAAATCATAATATCTCAAGTCTCTCACAAGACTCAACTCAATACAAGACTTATATAGTGGAGGCTTCTCACCTCACACCAACCAGCCACTCCTTAGTGAATCACACTACTTTTTTTTAGATTAAGGAATATAATATTCCGGCCTCCATCATTCACACGTGAATGAGTACAGCCAATTCCAACACACCCGTAGTACTTAGACTACAAATCACCACACGGTGTACAAAACACGGAACAAAGAAACGGAACTCAAGTCCCATCCCTATTCCTACCTCATTACACAACTTGCTAAACAAAACCAAACTCTTTGTTGCCTCCAACAAGCGACTGTATTCCTCTAGTGAAGACAGCAGCACTCGATGCAACACCTCAATGCTCAACAGGGAGTGCCTTCGGCCAGCACTTCATCTTCTTCATCCAAATAGCTCTCTCTTCGGCCAACACCTCTAACCTTCCTCGGACCTTCTAACACCGTATAGCGGGTCAGGAGAAGAGAGAAGACACGGTGCCGAGAGTTGCTGGTGAACTGTATAGATGCATACAAAGCCCGAGCAGCGACATAGCCAAACGGCAAGCACCAATCAACGGAGCTGAAATTGCCTAACGACGCCTTCAAGAAGGAAACAACGCCCAAGGCGCTGACTTACACTACTTACAATTGGAAAAGTATGGTAATACATATAGGTTTTATAATACACACACTTGTATACTTTTCAGAGCGTAACTTCTCAAAGACTCTATAAGCCCGATAAGAGATTGTCATGTCTGAGTGCTCCATGTGCCATCTTTGTCACATTTCACAGACATCTTCCCAAGAGATTGTCGTCGTCCATCTTCTTTGATTTTCAAAATAGTCTTCATGTTCGCGATGCTATCGTTTTGACTATGCATTTCTCTTGCCATTCATGGCACACATGCATGCACGTAGAACCTCCATGATCTTGCTTTGTTTGTTAAGTAGAGATACTGTAGTACTTGTTTCTATCCATGTAACCACAATATCCTCTTGTAATCTTGGTATAGCTGTAAATCTTGTACAACTAATTAACACATTGTAACACTATATAAGCCAATGAATATGATGCCATCCGGCATGGCTTCTCATCCAATCTCACAGCGAGGATGCACCATGCGGAGAAGGGGGAGGCATGGTGGAGACAACGCGTCATGGGGAGATGGAGGAAACCAGGCGAGCAGGAAGTGGCATCGCGGTGGAGGCATCCGAGTGAGGAGCCGGCGGCGCGGGGGAAGGAGAAGGCGGCGGCGCAGGGAAGAGGAGGCGAGTCATCGGCTCCTGTTTGTGGTTTCGACCATTAATGGGCCCGCCAAATGAATGGATATGTATCCAATAACCTGTTGATTGGCCCACAAAAAGATTTGCGTGGGCCGGTACGAAATCCTATGGAATCCCGAAATACATGACACTGTGCAGAAAGACACTGGCACCCATATGTCATTGGAGAAAAAGCAAGGGTCTGACTAAGAGGATTGATCAAAACCGATCTATCCATTTCTAAAAAAATATATATATATATATATCTAAAAAATAAGAGAGAAAAAATCAAAGAGATAAGGTAGGGGCGCATAGGAGAAAGAAGACGAAAAACAGAGATCGAGAAACGATCCACAGAACTCATCATAGTGAAGTACACTAGAAACACCATCAGAAGAGCAACTGGAAAGAAGAGCTTGGTAGAATTGAGTTGCATCAATGAAGAAAATGACTTCCCAAAAGTTAAGGGAAAAATGATTAACTGTGGAATGATCAATACCTGATTAGCATAAGGCATAACACATTCCTTGGCCCATCAGATCTTAGGATCCATCTTCAGAAATCCTTCAGCACATACACTAAAATTTGCACTAACCGCTTCAACCCCTTTAACAGTGAAGGATCCACCATCACAATACTGAACCTTCACCTCTATTCTAGTTGTAGAAATCAAAGAGACAAGAGAACATCATTACAATATCTATTATCTAAGAGAACATCATTACAACCTGTCAACCCCTATGACACCATGACCAGAATGTGAACAAAACCAGGTGCATCACTATTACATATGGTACAGCTTCCACGACATTTTGCAACTCTGCTTCACTTGGTCCTTTTGTTTGGCAGCTTGTCTCTTGTTGACCCTACATTACAGGTGGATAATTGAAGGCGAGATCAAATGAGGGCGACCAATCATACAATGCCATGGCCCTTGGGTTGAGGGGGAACTTAAAGAATTGCTTAATGTTATGACATGCCCCTATTATAGCTTGGTCCCGGATTTCTGAAAATTATATCAGATCAAAGAGAAAGTTGCAAAATAATTTAGTAAGATATGGGTAAAAGGAGGCAAAATGAAAACAAAAAACCTAATGTTTGCTAAGGTTATATGCTTCTATGCCTCTTTTATTTGAGCTGGATATTTAGATTGTTGAAGATTGCTCCTACAAACAAAGTAATTAGATATGCTTCTATGCCTCTTTCTACTGTGCCTATGGTCCAAATTGCTTAGATGGCAACGAAGCATTGTTTCATAAAAGAATAGCGTTAAGGTATGACCACCCTGACTATCACTGTCAAGCACTTTCCTAGAATGATTAGGGTACTTAAAGCAGCAATAGACATTACTAGTATCGCTTCTTTTTTCAGCTTAAAAAAACAATCCTGAGAACAACCAATCTTCAAAGGCCAGTAAAAGCTGGGAATAGCAAGACAGTGAGCCAATGGCACTGCAAAATTTCTATTCTAGAGATGCATAACACTAGCATATAAATCCCGAGCACATCCAAGCTACTAAGCTTGCTCTCTGGATTGTTGAAATCATATCTATCATTGCCTCCATGGGTCTGATCATTAGGCCCTTTATTGATGTCAGAAGTCTCAAAAGAAAAGCAAAAACACAGAAGATGAGAAAATATGCTATAAGCATATCCAACTAACTCTTTTAATAGTAAAAATCCATCCAGCGTACCTTCAATGCAAACAGGCAGTTGTCCTTGCTTCCATTGTTATCTTGGTTCAGATTACGCAATTGTTCATATCCTTCAGACCTAGAGCTATCTATAACTATAAGCACAAAAAAACACACGATTATCCCCCTCCTGAACAATAGAAAGGAATAAATAAAAATAATAAAGATTGTGCAATAATTTTTACCTTGAACATCAGGATGCTTTGATAAATTGAAATACAAACATATGCATTACCATCATCCTACTCTGCTGCAGCAGGGTTGCAGGGCTAGGGATGCTTCTCCTTGCCTACAAAAACAAATCAATAGAAATGTGTGTTAGACAACCAAAATAAATAAATAGTTCCATGTGCATAAACTGTAAAAGTAAAAGACAAAAGACAGACAGCATGTGTATAATCTTCTAAGAATACTAGGCCTAAGTGACTGAGTGACACTACTACAACAGAGAGCAAGTACAACCATTTGACACTTCTTTTCACAAGTCAAACTCCAAAACAAATCAAGAAACAAAAAAAATTCTAAAGGGAGCCATTAAGAATTAGGAATAATAACCTTAGTTGACAAAACATTATAATTAGTGGGCACACAAAACTATAATTGTAAGATAATAAAATATTTTCGGGAGCTAACAAAGTAAACAATATAAGCAATTCCACAAAACTACTATTCTAATGGGAGCACTTAAACATAACAATTAGTAAACTATCACTGTGAGCTAACAAACATTTTTAGGAGATGACTAACAAAACTAACATGTCCCAAAATAAAGGTCTTAGCATTGATTACAAACAAAACTAAATCAGTTTATAAGTCATGGATCACATACAAACTGAAAAGCTAGTTCTTCAGTCATGGATTACACACCAAAAAAACGAGGGATAGCAAGAAGATAATGGCGCCTGCAGATCCAGCACTAATCATAATGGAGAGGTTGATGGAAGGGAACCATGAATGAGCTCAAGGCTTGTCTGCTCTACAGCTAGTTCTAATGGTGATGGTAGTCCTCTTCCTCTTGTTGGGGTGGGAGGTCGCTCATCTCTATCTCTCTCTGACAAAACAAAAATGAAAAGGGGGATCTGCAGCACCAATCCAACAAACAATAACCTATGTCTCCAAAACCTCCTTCCCCAATATTGGAAGGGGCATCAGCAGATTTGATGTCACCTCTCTCTCTCTCTCTCTCTCTCTCTCTCTCTCTCTCTCTCTCTCTCTCTCTCTCTCTCTCTCTGGCAAAAAAGACCACACCTGGTGGCACCTTGCATTAAGGGAAGAAAAAAAATCATGTCGTGGAAGAGATAAAAAAAAAGTCATGTAGACTTGTCGTAGAAGAGATACAAAACAGATTTGAGAGCTATACCTGTCATCTGCACATACCCGGTAGGATCCAAATTATGTACTCACCAATCTCATGGAGATCCTACGCTCTAAAATTTAGATGATTTGTAGAAACAAAACATCCGGATGATGTTTATCAAATCCCTTGTGTTAATTGCATTGGAGTGAATTTGGGGTAAGGATACAACTTTGTATATGGGCCATCCGAGCGGCTAAGATGTTCCGAATCATCCAGGCACTTAATTGCAGAATTTCAAACTCGTGTATTTTATATTAAGTATAGATTTGTTGAGAAAATATGGAGCTCATGTTAATTAATTCACTGTAAAGGCCATATTCGTATTGGCTTCTAAAATCACGTGTTAATTAATTTCTACAGTAAATAAATTTTTTACAGTACCTAATTTTCAAACGTAGCGTCTTTTTAAAATGGGTTTACTAGTCGATTGTAGTACATACTGCAGTGACTTTATTTATATCGGCTAAAATCGTATGTTGGTGTTTTTCTCTCTACAAGCTTCTTTATAAATTGCTACTATTCATAAATCAAAACCAAAAGTCAATATGAACGGACCCTTAACATGTGCATGTGCATGTGTGCTCAGTGAATATAGATAGGGTTGGCTACACCTTCATCTCCGGGCTTGATCTGAGGCTGCTCAGGGCGACCATGTATCCAGAGGCCACCGTCAACCAATTGCTGCTGCTACTCAGCCTTTCCCTTCTACTCAAATTCTTGCAAACAATAGGTACCCCTTTTGATCCGTATGACTGCCTCTGGAAGAGTTATGGCAATGTTGCTGCATGGATCAACATAACAACCTAACTACCACCGACGTCTCCAACATAAGCAGCTTCGACAAGCCATCAGTGGTATTGCAGTGCCACCACTCCAGTGAACGGAAGCCGAATTGACTTTTCATGGAGCCCAGATCCCTCTATGAACAATGACAACACAACTCACCTTCTGCTGCTCTTCGCCGAGGTACAGAGGGTGCCACGAAATGTGCTGAGGCAGTTCGATATCCTTGTCGACAATGCTACATGGAATGGAAGCCAGCGTTACATTCCAAAGTACCTTTCAGCAGAGATTGTGAAAAGCATGTGTTGCCGCCGGGAAGTTTCTGGCCAAATTTGGGTGGCAACAGGATGGTGCAGGGGCTGAGCCAACATGTTGTCTCACTTGTTGCCACGCTTCCACCCATCCTGAATAATATCGAGATATCGGTGCATACGACTAAATTCTTCATTCCTGTGTTTTATTTTCCTTTCACCCTGACCATCCGTACACACTTGCTCACCATCTATTTCATGTCTCTTCAACAAGCCATCTACTTCATGCCATTGAAATGGTAGGGATCTTACATTTTACCCAAATGGCATGCTAATTACTTCAATACTTCATGTGAACACAATTCACATTTAGTGACCCAATATGCTACATCTACAGAACAATTTCTTACCTCAGCACATCATTGCCCCAAAGAATTAGGTTGCCTCAGCATATTTATCAAACATCCGTTCTAGTGATGTAAACAGTGCAGATATATAGTCCAATACTTCATATGAACGGCAGGTCGCGAATTGCTACAGTTCATTTTGGTGATTTCTTTTTCTCCATCATCAATACAGCCTCAGTATTCACCTGTGCATAGATAGCAACGCAAATAAGTCACCATTTATCATCAAAGAATCAGGGTTTGCCAACACCAAATGCTTAATCATAATAACTGGATGAGGAATATCATAACATCCAAGGGATAGATATACCAATGAAGCATGAATTAGTCAGGTCAGCTGGTAAAAAACCAAGAGTAATTTTTAATAACAGTCCCCAAACTCTGGATTACAGTCCAAATAAGATTTATTTTTGAATGAATTCGAACCCTTCTTCCTGCCCAAGAGATCAAATCACCCTGCAAATCAGAAACTTTTGGCTCTTTAAGCAAGAAAAACTCAGAAACGGATCACCCTGCAATGATCTGTGCCTGTGCAAGATTAGAGCAGATTTTTTTTTCTTTTACAGCAGCCCACCCTTACAGAAACTCTCTAAGGCCTAAATCCTGATCGACCGCTAAGCCCTAGGAGCAGAACTCACCCATGGTCGCGATGCATTTGGCCGTTGTCGACTCGTCGTCTACGCCGGCGCCGGCGCGGCTCGGCGGTGGATGGATGATTGGATGGGCGGCCGGTGGCACGTGGCGGAGCAAGGCCAACAGGAGAGCACTGGGATACTAAACCTGACTTGTGCTGACACAGCTTCTTGGCTAGATGGGCCGTGGCCTGATAGTTATCGGGCTGTGCTATTATCGGCTTGAAATAAACCCATTTCAGTAATTCAGTTTTGTTTGAAAATTTTTGTTTTTACTCGAACAAGCTGATTGATATAGCCCTTTTGGAGAAACACTAATTTTTGCATAATTCTCGTAGGAAGCATGTGAAATTCACGTGGAATTAGTACGAAACCCAGCTAACAACATACCCTTAAAGCGCGAATATACAAGTCTTTTTGTGTTTACTGTTGGTAACTGGCGATAAAGGTACCACCACATCACCAAGTTTACGAGAAAGTCCTCCACTTTTCCATAATTACAAATAGATCTTTATTTTTACATTTTTTTTACGTATAGGTCTTTGCTTTCCCAAAAATACCCTTCTTTACCTCACACCTGCATCGGCCGTCCGATCGGGTGGACCGCGCGATGCAGGACCTTCGGGTCAGCTCTGTGTGTTCTCGCGAGCCTTTGCGTCACTTTCGTCGTGGCACACCGCAACTAGCTTTTTCGCAGCTACGCCCGCATCCTCCGCTCTGCTACCTTCGCCTACCATCCCCTACCTCCTCCCCAGCTGCCCGCCCTCGCCCTCGCTTCCTCCCCAGCTGTAGCTGCTGCCACCACTTCCTCCTCCCCAACTTTCATATTGGCCGCCCCGTCCTCCCCATTGCCCGTGTTGCACCCGCCGCCCCCTTCCTCTCCTTCACTCGCGCCACCCTCCTCCTCTTTGCCCTCGCCGACCCCATCACCATACACCGCCTCCTCTCCCTCCCATCCTTTCATGGGTCACGCTTGCTTCCTCCCCTGTTGTAGTTGTCACCGTTGCTCCCTCCTCCTCACCTTCCACGCTAGCCACCTGATTGGGTTCTTGGCTTCTTACTTTTTTGGTTGGGTTCTTGATTTGTGTCTTGTTCATCGATTTCTCTCCATCCTTGATTCAATTTAACTTGCTTTCGATTCTTGCGCTATTCTTCTGGTAGAAGATTCCCCTATTTACAACTTGGGTTCTTGCATTCTTGGTTGGGTTCTTGCTTTTTTGGTTGGGTTCTTCATTTGTGTTCTTGGTCTGTTTGTTCAGTCGTAAGTTCCTCTCCGTCTGCGATTCCATTTCTCCTGCATTCGACCACGGCGCCTTGACCACGGTACCTCGGTCCATTTGTTCGGTCGTGGGTTCATCTCCATCCACGATTCTATTCACTTGCTTTCGACCACGATGCTGCCCACGGTGCCTCGACTACAGTCTCCCGTCCTCTCACGGGTTGCGCTCGCTTCCTCCCTTGTCGTAGTTGCCACCGTCGCTCCCTACTCCCCACCTTCCATGCTAGCCGCTTGCTTGGGTTCTTGGGTTCTTGCCTTTTTAGTTGGATTCTTGATTTGTGTTTTCAGCCCGTTTGTTCGGCTGTCGGTTTCTATACGTCCTTGATTCAATTTAACCTGCTTTTGGTTCTTGCGCTGTTCTTTCAATGAAAGATTTCCCTCTTTACTACTTGGGTTTTTGCTTTCTTAGTTGGGTTATTGGGTTCTTGCTTTTTTGTTGGGTTCTCTATTTGTGTTCTCGGTCCATTTGTTCAGTCATGGGTTCTTCTCCGCCCGCGATTCCATTTTCCCCTACTTTCGACCATGGCCTCGGTCTGTTTGTTCGATCGTGGGTTCCCTCCGTCCATGATTCCATTTATTCGATTTAACCTGCTTTGGATTCTTGCGTTGTTCTTTTGGTAAAAGATTCCTGTCTTTACGACTTGGGTTGTTGCTTTCTTGGTTGGGTTCTTGGGTTCTTGCTTATTTTGTTGGGTTCTTCATTTGTGTTCTCTTTTTTTGAAAGACATTCTTCATTTGTGTTCTTGGTCCATTTGTTCAGTCGTGGGTTCCTCTCCGTCCGCGATTCTATTTCTCCTACTTTTGACCACGGCCTCGGTCCGTTTGCTTGGTCGTAGGTTCTTCTTTGTCTGCGATTCCATTTTTCTTGCTTTCAACCACGGCGCCGAGCACAGCGCCTCTACCATAGTGATCATACCTTTCTTTGAACCCTGTATCATACTACATATGTATGTGTTTATTCATGTGTATCTAATATATACTTTCCCTTCTATATTCTGCTTACTTATATAATATGCAATCTTCCTATTATGACCCCTTTTGTTTACGCATTGTTTATTTTTATCTTCAGACAATATTGACCAGATCATATTTCTACTATTACAAATAGTTTTATTCATTGTTTATACTATCAAAGCTGTACTTATGCAGTACTTCTCTTGCAGTTACATCATTTAATTCAAAGTAGTTATTTATCATACAAGTTCTATATGGCGCATTCATCACGTTAGTTTGACCACAACCATGCTGGTCAGACAACACCATGTCGACCATGCCATGCCGACCACGTTCATTTGACCCAACCATGTTTTTTGACCACGTTGGTTCGACCCGATCACATTTTTCGAACACGATGCACCAACCATGTTGGTTCGATCACATTGCACCGACCACGTTAGGTCGATCACGTTGCGCTGACCATATTGTACTGACAACATTAGTTCGACCATGTTGTGTCAACCATGTTGGTTTGCCACATTGTCTCGCCCATGATGTTTCAACCATGTTGTCTCGCCCATGATGTTTCAACCACATTGTGATGACCACGTTTATCAGACCATGCTGTCTCGACCATGTTGTCTCAACTACGTTGGATTGATCACGTTGTCTCGACCACGTTGTTTTGGCCACGTTGGTCGACCATGTTATTTTGCTCACGATGTTTTGACCATGTTGTATTGCCCACGATGTTTCGTCCACGTTGGTCGATCACGTTGTTTCGCCTATGATGGGTCATCCACATTAGCTCGACCATGTTGTGTCGCCCACGATCGGTCGACCATGTTAGCTCGACCACGATGTGGCAACCACGATCGCTCAACCACGTTCGTCCGACCATGTCACATTGTCTTGACTACTTCCTCCGACTACGTTGTCTAGACCATGTTGTCTCGCCCACGTTGGTTGACCACATTGTTTTGTCTACGATGTTTCAACCACGTTGTCTCACCCATGATGTTTCGACCACATTGTGGCGACCACGATGTGTCGACCTCGTTGTCCTGACCACGTTGTTTTGTCTACGTTGATCGACCACATTATTTCGCCCACGATGTGTCGATCGTGTTAGCTCAACCACGTTGTGTTGACCACGTTCATCCGACAACGTTGTGTTGACCATGTTGTTTCATCCATGTTGGTCGACCACGTTTGTCGTAGGGATGGCCCCCACCTAAACCCAGCAGGCCTGGTAGGAAATTATAAGGCCCAGAATAGGCCATGTGTAATGACATAACTGCCCCCAGAGGGGATAACCAGATGTAAGGGTATAACTGTAAAGGCACTCCTCATGTGGACATATATACGAGTACAGGCCATGGGGAGGACCCAGGCCATTACACTCATCTTCATCACTCTCCACTACCATCTCTCTCTCTGTTTGGTCTGTAGCCACAACAACGTTGTTTCGTCCATGTTGGTTCGACCACGTTGCGTCGACCACGTTTGCTCAGCCCATGTTCGTCCGACCACGATGTGTCGACTACATTATACCGACCACGGTGTCTCAACCACGCTGTCTAAACCATGTTGTCTCGACCACACTTTGCAGACCATGTAATGCTGACCACACTGTTTCGACCACGTTGTGCTGACCATGCTGTTTTGACCACGTTTTTTTATCACGATGTTTCAGCCATGTTTACCAACGATGATGTTTCCACCACGTTGGTCAGTCACGTTATTTTGACCATGATGTTTCGACCACGATGTTTGGCTCGACCATGTTGGTTCCCCACGTTGGTCGATTACGATGTTTCAAGCACGTTGGTTGACCACGTTGTGTCACCCACGGTGTTTCGAGCACATTGGTCGACCACAATGTTTGACCACATTAGTCAACCATGTTGTTTTGACCATGTTACTCGACCACGTTGTTTTGACCACAATCTTTCTACCACAGTAGTTCAACCACGTTGTGTCGATCACATTTTTTCGACCACACTGTTTCGCCCATAATGTTTCGACCACGATGTTTCCACCACGTCGATCGACCACGGTGTGCCAACCACGGTGTTTCGACCACATTATTTTACCGACGCTATTTTGACCACATTGTTTCGTCCACAATGTTTCAGCCACGTTAGCTCGATCACGTTCGTCCAACCACGTTTTCGATCACATTCGGTCGACCACGTTCGTCCGACCATATTTTTCAACCATGATGTTTTGACCACCTTGGTCAACTACGATGTTTCGACCATGATGTTTAGCTCGACTACGTTGGATCGACCACATTGTGTCACCTATGGTGTTTCACCCATGCTATTTCGACCACGTTGGTTCAAGCACAGTGGTCAACCTCGATGTTTTGACCACTTTGTTTCAACCAAATTAACTCGACCTATATAGATAAACTAAAACATTCTTCGGCTTTTATTACAACATTGCTATGATTGTAGATATACAGTTTTATTGAATCTACAACCACTAAATTAAGCTTATTCTTACTTCATAATAACCATCTATTATAGTAATATTCACCGTTACACTAAAAACAAAACATACTGTAACGTTATCTCTTCATACAACTTATATTATGAGCCCATTCAACAACCCTATTTAACTCCTTTTATATAACATCAATGATTTCATGTTCTACATATCTCCATTTAAATATACATGACTGTTAATCACAACATGAAAAAAACTGAACTTCTTCCACTCAAATATATTATTTAAGTGCGTGTTACTTTCCTGCGTGTTTTACGGCCTCCGATGTCCACTAATAGCCACACGCTCGCCTTCTTAACGCACCACAAGGGGTTAATACGACGTCCACTAAACCACTAAACTCTACGGCATGGCAACTAGTTAAGTAGCAGCTATGAATTAATGATCTCATATCTTATCTGGCAACTAGCTAGGTCATCATGGTTCCACTTAGTGTTACGGGACGTTCGTACTGACTGTGTTGGATGAATTTTAGTTATAGTCGATAGTTTTTTTATTAAAATAAATGATAGTTTTTATTAAAATATATAATAGTGGTCGAAAGAAACGATTTTAAAAAGCAGTGTGGAAGTGGTAGGAAAAGTAAATGAGAGATACATGTATGTGATAGGAGTCCGAGGAGTAAGGTGCGTAATGCACCGGCGACCCACTGTCTTATTCTCGAAATGGGATGGTAGCGAGACGAGTGGAGAAACCACTTTAAGAAACAAAATGTTCGCATTAATTTTTGATTTTTTTTTAAATAGAAGAGAGAAGTAGAAGTCAATGCGTATATGGACCTAGTGTCATGGCAAAAAAAAAAAAAGTGAACGCCTGGCCTTCTTCTCTAGCTAGTGCTCTTACCTTGGGCTGTGATGCGGACGCAAGCCTATCGACCAGCCATCCGATTACTGCAAAAGAAAAAAATTGAAAAAGGATTATGGTGATAAGAGGGATAGAGTCCTGGTTTTCCTTCTTAATCCCGATTTGTTGAGAGGCTATGGTGGCAACGGCGACGAGGGCGACGGCCATGGATCGATCGATGAGGGATGTACGAATGGCAGCGCTTGACGAGGTGCAGCTCCCGTGGGGGCGCCCTGCATAATATTGCATACAGGGTCAATTAATTGCTGACACGTGTACGTATATTTTTCTTCCTCTCTTCTCAACCGTCCGATCTAAATACTGAAATCTTAACCATCTATCTAACATCCCTCCCCCTCTCTCTCATATCTAACTACCCCTCCTCTCCATTTCCACCAATAGTTACCATCTCCCACCTCCTCTTCTACTCGGCCTCTCTCTCCTCCCTCCCCTCCTGCTTGGACTGTATAATTTTTTATATGCCTTATCTTTCTTGGTGATGCAAATCTGTGAAATTTATATAGTTAGAAACTGATGAAAATTAACTCATCATCATTTGAATTATGCCCCTGATTCCTCTTGCCTTTTGACAATTGACCTGCACTAGCTGAATGCCCGTGTGTTGTTACGGATTTAAAAACTTTTAGAATATGTTTGTATGCATATTCTAAAAATTTTTACCACCCGTGAGTTTCTTTTAAAAATCCATAGCAACGCATGGACATTCAGCTAGTAATTAAGACAAATTTGTGTTCCGGTTATATGGTTGGCGCGTATAGTCGAGTTGTAGTCAGATGATTGTACCACTTTAATGTTTATGATCTTTTAAATAATATATTATTATTTTTAAATATCTTTTATATTGATCAATAACTATGTGACTTGTTTGTGGAACTTTTTATTCATGTTTGATGGTATTCTAAATCATCCCTGGTCTTATGTTATTATGTGGAACATTATGATTTATAGATCATCGCATATATTGATTGATGATCATGTTTCACGGATCATGGATATGATGATATCAAACCATTAATATGAACACATGTTAAAGAATATGGTGTTTGATTGACCTACTATGAGACATTACGAGAATTGGTATATTCTTAATTGTCATCAGTTGACGTTATACATAGTATCAGTTGTCATTTTTTTCTATATGTGTAATAGTTTACTTACGGGTTGCCAAATACTATTCCAAAACTGGGTGGTCATAAAGGTATCTTTCGAATTTATTGTAAAACATGTGAAGAAATGTGAGAGATTAAGATAGAATTTGCCCCTCCAATGTAATATGAGAGATATCTCTAGGCCCCTCGATGTGGTTGGATTTAGAAAGTACATGGCCATGCTGAATGTGATTGAGGAATCAACCACAACTGAGTAATCCACTATAGGTTCGAGTGAAGGATCGAGCTATCATAGGATGGCACGATTCTCGCCTTCAGTTCAATCTGGGTATCATGAGACAAAAAGACCAGTACATAAGCACTATATATGTTTGTCTGATACGATCTTTATATTTATTTGGGAGTTGTTATATCCTGCTTGGGACCGCTACGACTTATGGACCGGAAAGGAGTTTTCAGCCCATGGCCAAATAGATATGAATCTACAGGATCACACACTTAATGAGTCAAAACGATAAGGGTCCGGATGATAGACTTCGAGTGGGATACGATTTGTACTCATATTGGTCTAGTTGGAGGTTCTCTAAGTGGGATAAAATATCTACTCATATTGATTAAAGATCCAGTCTAAGGCTTTCTGAGTTAGATACGATATCATATCATATTAGATAAGGATCCGATTGGATGCTGCATAAAGGGAGGTGCAGGGCTGAGGGAGGGATCCTGAAACACACCTATTGAAACCCTAGCCGCCACCTCGCATAACTCCTATTGTGTGTGCTGATGCTAGCACACTGACACACAGTGTTCTATGCCTAGACGTGTAGACCTCAATAGAGGTGTTGCTGTGACTAAGGTGCTAATGGGGCGATTGTGAGGAGACGGTTGGCTAGAGGACAATCGACTATTTTCAGTACATCGATGCACGCTTCGTTAAACCGGCCACTTCAACTCTACTTTTGCTGCACTGCACGTCTAGTAGTAATGATCTATTATCTCTTACTTGCATGGCTTATTGGTTGATGCGGTAGAAAATTTTAATCTGTACTAGTGTAGTCTACCCATATCTCAACAATCACGTGGTTATTTTTTATGTGTATCGTTCCAATTTTCTGACTTGTGATATGCCTAGATATTCATGCCTTAAGTGAGATCGTCATTGTCCTCGTCCCAAGCATCGTCATCTCCCGCCATCACTAGGTTATGATTCGAACTCACCATTTAGTTAGGTCAAGAGGTTCACTGGAGCCTTCAAACTCAAAAGGAGGCTAAGGTGACAGTGGGTAGTGGCAACTGGCGAGGCGGTGGTGGCGTCACCGGGCGTAGGCTTGGTGTAACACCCTAGCCTAAAATTTGCTCAAAACCCAACCTACCATGGGTAGGCCGACACCTAGCAACCCACTCACTTTTGTCATCGCTTTGTGTAAAATGGTTTAACTCTGAAGGTGCTATGTTTGAGCCAAACAAGCATAATATGCTACTACAACTCACTTTATATGAACAGTGTGGGACTAGTTTAACCATAACTCCACATGAACCACCACACTAATAGACCAGGGTATTACATTTACCCCATAAGGGTTGACGTCCTCTGCATCATACCGCATGCACGGCAAATGCCCAAAACCACCCATCCGCACACATCCGTGCATCTAGTGCCGACACATATGCCATGTTGTGTATCCATTCCAAGCGCACACGTGCCATGTGCCATATGCCTGTGCCCCCTATCCCGCACGTGCCCATGCAACGAATGTTAATGCTCCCATCTGTAACACCTTGATCAAAAATCCACTCAAAGCCCAGCCCATCATGGGGCAGGTCCACGCATACATAGCACCGCGCTTAGAACTTCGTCCTCACTTCGTTTAAAAGGGTTAACCTAGAGGTGTTATGTTTGGCCCAACAACATTGTATGCTACTACTCACTTTAAACTAGCAATATGGGACTAATCCCACCACAACTCTACACAGGCCACATGGATCACCACACTAACGAGTCAGGTATTACACTTGGGGAGGGCGATGGAGGTCAGCGGGGACAACAAGAACAAGATAATATTAGGAGGCGGTGGGAGCGAGGCGGATCCGTTGCCGAAGATGAGGAAGAAGGGTGGGGCAGGGGAGATAAAGGCTGGCTACGGTGGGGAAGATCCACTATCGGAGATGAGGAAGAAGCGTAGCGTGGATAAATGGAGGTTGGCGATGGGAGCAGCGGGGAGGAAGAGGCGGACAATAGCAGCGATGGGGGAGGAGGAGGCGAGCGGCGGTAGAGGGGAGAGGGGGTCGCTGCTGTCAAAGGCGATGCTGGTAAGGCACCGGAGGGGAGGGGGTTAGCGCTGAAGGAAGGAGCAGGCGATTGCTTGGCTTATATAGAAATGGGGAAGGAGCAGGACAATTAGAATGAGATTGTGCAGTTGAAAAAATGACTAATTTGTGGGTTGGAATATCCTTTCAAATTTTTGTGAATGATGCGTAGACAAACCTAGATATAGAAGATATTTTATGAATACTAGCTAGATATATAGATGGACAAGATGGACATAAAATATCTATCTATGTATTATATTATCAAAGCAAAGGCAAAAAAGAAAAGCACAACTATATTATTAAAGCAAAGGCAAAAAAGAAAGCTACAACGTTCGCTGCTAGAAACTATCTTGTTTATCGGAAAAAAGAGAAAGATCTACTCTATGAATTATGATGGATCTAAATTATAACGTTACAGATAGATCAAATACATATTATAGCTATTACAGTTATATAGAAAATACAATTATATTTCAATCACATGCGTTAAAATTGTCTAACAAACACAACTCTATTTTCAAATATAAGTCTATGTGTAGTGTATTATAGAATCTAGCCATGCAAATTATGTGGAGGGGGGAATTCGGCTAGTTATATTGCAAAGTCAACCACGTTCACACTTGGGTCGATCCCTACGTGCGTTTATATAGTGCACGCACGCATGTTCCAAGCATGATGGCCTACACATACAGACCAAGTTGATTTGGCATGCGGTGTTGCTCATTTGATCTTTTAAACCCGAGCTTCTGATTTTTTTTATATACTATAGCTGCTTTTTTATATTGTAATTATTGTTAGCTTTTTTTCAGCGTAATTAAAATTAAAACTAGAAAAAGTTATGAAAGAAATAAGAGAAAAATAAAATACAAAAAGCCTAAAAAAGTAAAAAAAAACGAAATTAAAAAGCTAAAAACCAAAAGGCAGAAACTGGAGCTCTAACTAGGAGGGATATATATCTCGTGCTAACAAAGCCGCTCAGGAAATGTGTTGCGCTTGAAACCGATTGATAGAGCACAAACGACGAACAGCGTTTAGAAAAAACATGATATATAGCTGTTAGGTTTCATGACGCCTAGCACTATTGATTGCATGTGAGACGCACACAGCACAGACAAATTATTCATATATTACGCCCCGGGGGATTCCCGCGCGGTGAGCCCATCCACGTGTCAACCTCCGCCAAAAAACCCGCAAAGATTTGGTAATTACGTTTAGGTCCCCAGTTTTCGCAAAAAGGTCCCTGGATTCTTGCGAAACAGCCCCTGCATATTTTTTTGCTGGGTAGCGACCCGGAGTTTCCTGTAATTACGAACAGGCCCTTATTTCTTCCGAAAAGACCCTTAGTTTTTTACGAAAAAACCCCTCCACTCTCCTTTTATTGCAAAAAGGCCCTCAATTTTTTGCAAAAAAACCTCTATATTTTCTTTTTTCTGCGAATTTTTTTTCCTCTTTTACTTCGGCCCACACGGTGGCTGGTGTGGCGTGGCGCCACGCCTATGTGGCTTGTTTGTTATCGCAGTCTGATGCACCTTAACGATTACATACCAAGCCCACTACTTGTCATATATACTAGCTAGCCGAGTAGCTGTGCTTGTGCGCGTATAAATAGGCCATTCGCGAGGCCAAGAGCCACGTACAAGCATCGATCTGCATATATACCAGATCAGCCAAACATTTACTAGCTAGTTTTTATTTGCTACAGAAGCCATCAATAGCTAGATCAGCTGTACACATTAAGCTGGCTAGCTAGATATATAGATATGTATAGCATGGCGTCGGCTGCGGGGCTAACCGTGTGCTCCGAACAGGTGGCGGCGCCGCCCGTGTTGCGCCGGCGGTCGGCCAACTACCAGCCCAGCACCTGGGACCACGACTCCATTTGCTCGCTGCAGCAGCAGGAAGCTAGCCTCAACGACGTCGGTGGCCATGGCAATATCAAGGTGCATGCGTATGCAATACCGATCATCCGTCGATCCTTTCTTCAATATTTATTTATTAATTGGTGCAACTAATTAATTGACTAACTTTTTTCGAGAGCTGGTGTGGTTATCTTTAGTTAAGACCGACAGGTGTATCATAGATTCAACTCCCAGACAATACTAGCGAAAAAGCTACGTAAATGACCCACCCAGCATGTGTTGGCGGGAATGGCACTTCTGTACGCGTATGGAGTGCTATCTTCAATGAATTAATGAAAAGCAGAGCTTCTGCTTCCCTTAAAAAAAGAATTAATTATTACAAACCAATATGGTAACATTTATAATGAATTAACAGATATGGTTCCGGTACATCAAATGCAGCCTGAGAAAGTACCTGCAGGGAGTTCCATCAATATGGTTGTACATATCGTGCAACCTTGCATTTTATCCCTTCTTCAATGAACTAGTTGAATACCCGTGCATTGTTATAGAGTTTTAAAAATTATTATACTATATGCTTTAAAACTCACAGGTGGTAAAAATTTTTAGAATATGCATACAAACATGTTCTAAAAGTTTTTAAATCTGTCCGTCGATCACACCCGGTGGTCATAAGTCGGAAGACATCAATCACACCTCGTGGTCGTAGATTGGGAGCCCTTGAGCACACCCCGTCGTCGTAAGTCGGAAACTGTCGACCATCACACATGATCATAGGGCGGGAGCGGTCAACCATCGCTGGTGGTCGTAAGTTGGCAGCGGTCGAAGATCGATCGTGATCCTAAATTGGGAGCCTTCAACAATGGCTCATGGTCGTACATCAGAAGCCGACGACCATCGTTCGTGCTCATAAGTCGGAAGTCATCGAGGATGCCTCGTAGTCGTAAGTTGGAACACATCGACCAACGCTCATGGTCTTAAGTCAAAAGACATCGACCACACCTCGTGGTCGTAAGTCGAAACACATCGACCAGTGCTCATGGTCATAAATTAGAAGTCGTCGATCACACCTCGTGGTCGTAAGTTAGAAGCCGTTGACCATCGCGTGTGATCATAGGTCGGGAGCGGTCGACCATCGTTGGTGGTTGTACGTTGGCAGACCTCCAGTGCACTTGTGCCCTGTCGCTTGACTGTCGGCGCCAGCCTACTCAGCCCTGACTTCACCACAGCCCTTTGACATCGACCACAGCCCCCTTCGACCACAGCGCCGACTTCAACCACAACGCCGACTTCGACCATGGCCTCGACTTCGACCATGGCCCTAACTTCGACCACTACCCCCTTCAACTTCGACCACTGCCCCCTTCAGCTTCGACACTACCCCTTCAACCACTATTCCCTTCGACCATGACCCTTCAACGTCGATCACTTCCCCCTTCGGCCACGGCCCCCTTCGACCATGGATTCGACTTCGACCAGTGCTTGTGGTCGTAAGTCAGAAAACATCAACCACACCTCATGGTCATAAGTCAGAACACATCGACCAGCGCTCGTGGTCATAAATCGGAAGCCGTCGATCACACCTCGTGGTCAAAAGTATGTTACAATCCATGGAGAGTACGAGACCTTATGGGTCTTGCCATCGACCTTGTGGCCCCCTTCAACTTCAACCACTGCCCTCCTCGACCACTGTCCCCTTCGACCATGGCCTTTTGACAACCACGGCCCTTTGATGCCGACCACTTATCCCTTCGACCAAGGATCTTTGACTTTGACCACAGAGCTTTGACTTCGACTACTGCCCCCTTCAACCACTGTCCCCTTCGACCACGCCCTTTGATGTCGACCACTTCCCCCTTTGACCACGGCCCCCTTCGACCGCAGATCTTCGACTTCAACCATGGTTCTACGAATTCGACCACTGCCCTCTTCAACCATGGCCCTTCGACATCGACCACTTTCCCCTTCGACCACCGCCCCCTTAGACCAATATCCCCTTCGACCATGGCCCTTCAACGTCAACCACTTTCCCTTTTGACCACGGCTTCGACTTCGACCACTGCCCCCTTCGACCACTATCCACTTCAACCACCGCACTTCGACGACCACAACCCTTCGATGTCGACCACTTCCCCCCTTTGACCACCATCCCCTTCGACCACTGTCCCCTTCGACCATGGCCTTTCGATGTCAACCATTGTCCCCTTCGACCACGACCCTTCGACGTTGACCACAGCTTCGACTTCGACCACTGTCCCCTTCGATTACCACGGCCCTTCGACGTCGACCACTTCCCTCTTTGACCATCACCCCCTTCAACCACGGCATCGACTTTGACCATAGATCTTTGACTTCGGCCATGGCCCCTCAACCACAGCCCCCTTTGACCACAGCCCCGATGTCGACCACGCCCCCCTTCGACCACGGCCCCGACGTCGACAACGGCCCTTCGACTTTGACCATTGCCCCTTCGACCACTGTCCCCTTCGACCATGGCTTGGACTTCGACTACGACCCTTCAACTTCAACACAGCCCCTCGACTTCGACCGTGGACCGACTTATCCACGGCACTTTGACTTCGACCACTGCCCCCCCCCCCTCGACCATTGTCCCCTTCGACCACGACCCTTCGACTTTGACCATGGCTTAACATTGACCACAACACTTTGACTTCGACCGCAGACCGACTTCATCTACGGTCCTTCGACTTCAACCACTGCCACCTTCGACCACTGTCCTCTTCGACCACGGCTTGGACTTCGACCACAGCCCTTCGACTTCGACCACGGCCTGACTCCGACCACAGCCCTTCGACTTCGACCACCGCCCCTTCAATCATGGCTTTGACTTTGACCACAGATTTTTGACTTCGGCCACATCCCCCTTCAAGCACAATTTCGACTTCGATCATGACCCCTCGACTTCGGCCATGGCCCCATTCGACTATGGCACCGACTTTGACGACTATCTTGGGAGACCAAAATCGTCAAACAGGGCAACGGGCTTTGAGCAAAGAGCGGGAGGAGATAGAGAGGCTCATCAAGCGAGCGAATGCTGGGCGGCATTAATTATTAATTATTACAAACCAATATGGTATACATTTATAATGAGTTGACAGATATGGCATCATGGCCCTCCTTTTTTCGTCCTACCGATCACTGTTATGTTTGAGAAAATAAAATAGCCTGCAGGGAGTTAGCTGACTCATGTAGTTTGAAGTTGGTGCAGCCTGACAAGCAAAACTCACTCCAAACGACCTTGAAGGACAGAGTGAGGCAGATGTTGCTCAAGGAGGAAGAGGAGCTGCCTACTAGACTCAGAATCATCCATCAACTGCAATGTTTTGGTTTAGCCTACCATTTTGAGGAGGAGATCAAGAGCAGCCTCATGTCCATGCACGTGGAAGGCGTACATCATCAACTGAAGGATGATCTGTCTTCAACAGCGCTACTATTTAGAATGCTGAGAGGGCATGGACTTCCTGCATCTACAGGTAAACAAACAAGAAGAAAAGTTCTTTTTTTCCCCTGCGGCTCGACCAAATGCAAGGCAAACCAGTTTACTGTTCTTTTCTTAATATGTAGATATTTTCAGTGCGTTCAGAGATGACAAGGGTGGCTTCAAAGCTGCCAACCCAAATGACATAGATGGATTCATTGCCCTCTACGAAGCTTCGTACCTCGCCTTCCCAGGCGAGGCCATGCTTGACAGAGCAAGAGCGTTCGCCGTCGAAAGCCTCAAAGAACTGATGCCGTCCATGGGACCTAACCAAAGGGAAAGGATCGGAGGCGTCCTGCTGGACCTCCCTCTGCACTGGAGAGCTCCGAGGCTGCGGGCGATCTGGTCACTGAAAGAGCGCTGCAACAACGGCGGCGACGAGGGCTGTCGGATTGATCCCTCCATTCTGCAGCTGGCTAGAGTCGACTTCAACCTCGTGCAAGCCCTTCATCGCGGAGAGCTTCTACAGATAACGAAGTAGGTGATTAATTAACTGCGAAACAAACATATGTAGCATAGATATATGTGCATGCATGTCACATCTCACTGGCTAGCTAATTGGAGTAGTTTGATCAATCATGCATGCTGATCGATAAGTCTGGATCAATCAGGTGGTGGAAGGAGACCGGGCTTGGCGAGAAGCTGCCGTTTGCGAGGGATCGGCTGGTGGAGTGCTTCTTCTGCGCGACGTGCATTGCGCCAGAGCCGCGCCTCGCGGGATGCCGGGAGGTGCTGGCCAAAGTGAGCTCCCTCATTGTTCATCTCGACGACATCTACGATGTCTACGGAACGCTGGACGAGCTTGCAGCTTTCACAGATGCCATCGGACGGTAAGAATATATTGAAGATTAACTGATTAACCAGGATGAATTCAACTCTGCACTGAACATCCATATGTATATGTATCATATGCTCATCATCAATCTACAGATCTGTGCTGTACTAGCTAGCTGATTGAGCGGTTCGCTCTCTGATCGTCCCCTTGCAGATGGGACGATGTTTTAGCGGCAGAGGCAGCACTCCCGGAGTACATGAAGGCGATGTACTCAGCCATCTGGACGACTTCAGTTACTGCAGCAGATCGAGTCCTGAAGGATCGAGGCCACGATGTGCTCCCACTCTACAAGAATGCAGTAAGTAACCTACAATAACACTGGGATTAATTAGGAGCTAATCAAGCGTATGAATTCGTACCAAAACCCCAAGGTTTACGGATTAACAAAAGGAGGCGGCGTACGTATTTGATTTGGAGTTTAATTAAGAGATGTGGCATGCAGTGGCACGACCTGTGTAAGGGGTTCCTGGTGGAGGCGAAGTGGCAGTACCAGAGTGACAGACCAGGCTTTGACGAGTACCTCGACAACGGGTGGATCACATCAACCGGGCCTCTCCTACTGCTCCATGCCTTTCCATGTCTGCTCGAACAAAGCGGCCTCCTCCTCGAGGATCTTTCAAAGCAGCAGCAGCAGCAGATGATGATAATAATGACAATAGATTCATGTCTGGGCAAAAACAGCAGCAGCATCGACTACCCGAGGCTAGTCGAGTTGTCTTCCAGGATCTTTCGACTCTGCAACGACTGCGCAACGCACCAGGTCCGATCCGTGAGTCAGCTCATCCTTCTTTCATGAGTTGTGCTCGATCGGAGACAAGGTTACATGCTGAAATAATCAGGATTACATGCGTTATTTCATTGCAGGCCGAGTCCGAGCGAGGCGACGCCCCGTCGTCCATCGCCTGCTGCATGATGGACAGGCGCGCGAGCGAGCAAGAAGCCCGCGACGCCGTGGGAGACGCCATTGCCGACACCTGGAAGGAGTTCAACAAGGAGCTGGCGGCCTCCACCGCCGACAGCATGGCCAACGTCTGCCTCAACCTTGCGAGGGTCATCCACTGCATCTACCACGACGGGGACGGCATCACCTCGCCCAGTGATAACACCAAACAATTGGTCAAGGACTTGCTCTTCAGTCCTGTCCGTCCTACACATGCCGCCACTGAGACAACTTACCTCTAAAGACTCAACTGAACACCGTGTGTATTGACATGTGCACTTCAGAGAACAAATAAAATAAAATAAATATATAGGATATGTTTAATCTATCACTGGTTATATTTATATATATATATATATATATATATATATATATATATATATATATATATATATATATATATATATATATATATATATATATATATATATATATATATATATATATATATATATATATATTATAAATAACAGGGGCACCATGGTGTCTGGGCACCAAACTTCCCTGCCTTTGGATTGCTCTTAGATGTGTGCTAGTGTGATTGAGACTTTCCATCCATGATTAAGACTTTTCATCTATGATTGATTTACCATGCATCATATATTATATACCATTGCATTAGCACGCATCTAAAAGCAATCCAAAGGCAGGGAGGCTTGATGCCCGGGCACCCTGGTGTCCCATTTCAACGTCATATATATATATATATATATATATATATATATATATATATATATATATATATATATATATATATATCGTGTAACATTAGTACCATGAGACTCTTTCATCCTAGTGCCAGCCAGGGTAAGGTTACACAGACTCACAGTTGTCACCTTTGGCGGTTACAATTTGCAAGGGTACACGAAACTCTAACGCGCCCCCACAAGGGGTCCAAAAAAAAAGCAATATTAACATCTGGACAACCGTCAGCAGTGCAAATAGTAGTTCAAATTTGTTATCGGTATAAATCCAGACAGTAAACTTAAAGCCCATGGTCGAGGAGACGCTATCGAAATGAAGGAAAAATCGGCTGATGGGAAGCCATCAAGACTGATCAAACCATGCCAATGTGAATCCATCGCACTTAAGACACTCGAAAAATTTCACCGACACGTTAGAAGGGCTAAGGCAGCGAGCCACTTTCTTGGGAGTGACGCCGACCTTGTCTTTTGGTGAAGCATGGACTTGGTCTAAAGGGTGGTGTCCTAGAAGATGGGGAAGGTGATGACACAACGAGTAGATCTACTGTCTACTATCCCTAGCTTGGACTTACACCCAATGCACGGTAGGGTTGAAGCTGAGGCAGCATCCAAGACCATCGTCGGTGGAACCTGCTGGGTCAAGCTCAAATAGTAGTGGCAGCGGTAGAGTCGACTTGAGCTAGGATGGTGGTGCGCGGTGGAAGGCGAGCCTGGATGGCGGTGGCACTAGGGACGATGCTCGTGAGTAGCCCTTCGGTTGGGGAGGCGAGAATGTCGCTGTCCCCCATTGGGAAAAACTTGGCATTCAGGACTCATTTTTGCACGGGAATAATGCTAGCTCATGCATCGGCTGGTGTGGCGCAAAGCCAGTATACTCGAAGTTTATCCTACGACTGCTCGGCCCTCTCTGGTAAGAATGTAAAGGGGTTGTAACTACCTGAGCTCCTAATGTCAGAATAAGGTTCACTTGCAATTGTTTTACAAGGGGTATCCTATTACACCGTCCCCCATCGGAAAAAATTTGGTGCTTGGGGCGAAAGAGGCGAGAACATCACCATCTCCCATCGAAAAGGCTTGTTTTTATTTAAAATATAAAATTCAAGCAACCAAATCAATTATTTTTATTTAAAATTAAATTAAATTATTTTTACTAATAATTTAAAATAAACAGATGGGTTGTTACATATATATACTTTGTGCCAAGAATGCTGCATCAGATTGCCGAAGCCAATCCTAGGATATATATAAATAAGATGGAGATGGTGCACCCTTCAAAAGGGTACAATTATTTCATCATTAACCGAGTGTTCAGAGTGTTTTTGTAGGCGAACGAGCGGTTCAAGTACTGTGTCCAGTGCTAACGATGGATGGCACGTTCCTCTCCGGTAAGTACAAGGGCACGATGTTGACGAAGGTAGCCACCGACGCAAATGTCCAGCTACTCCCAGTGGCCTATGCAATTGTGGAGAATAATAACACTAATAGCTGGGTGTGATTTCTAACCAATGTGAAGCAAATAGTAGTCCAAGACCGGCTCAATCTCTACCATATCACTGACTGCAACACTAGGCTACTGTCAGCCCTAAGCACTATGCTGTAAGGGACTCAATCACCCTTCTAGTAGAATGATGTGGATACCCATTGGTGCATGAGGCATCTGGCGATGAACTTCCGCACCCGTTTTTGTAATAAGGATTTGATGAAGAAGTTTAAGAACCTTTGCATGCAGAACCAGAGGTGCAAGGTCAATGCAATATGATGAGAGCTTGATGAGGAGACCTTGAGGCATGTGAGGGAGTCACAGGGAGTGGAACTGGTCGTAGCTCAAGATGCTCCCACATCAATGCGCAAGTTCTCCCAGTGGATTTACTTGCATGCCCCTGACTTAGAAAAATGGTCCCTACTTCATGACACCAAGGGTGCGGGTACGGAATTATGACGATTAACATATCCGAGGTGTACAACAATGTACTTAAAGGTGTGTACTCTCTCCCGATCACTGTAATTATGGATGAGAGTTGGAACCACACTGTCAATTACTTCGTTAACAGAGTCATGATTGTGAAAAAGTATCTAGATAAAGGGAAGCAATTCATAGAAGTAATGTAGGCGTATATGGAGCAGAAAATAAGGAAGGCTCATTCGTAGGTCGCTCGGACCATATATAGATGGGGTGAGGAATAAGATCAATATTCGTTTGAGAGAGAAGTACATTATGGGCCATGCTAGAGGCGATCACAAGCATACATGCACCATCGGCAAAGTAGCGACTTGTACGTGCAACAAACCGAAGCTCATTCACAAGCCTTGCTAACGCCGCGTGAACTACTTGGCGGTAGTCCTCCGCACAGTATGTTTCAAAGTACTATGACATCCATCATTTGTGTAAGATTTGAAACACTGAGTTCAACTCCTACAGGGTGGACATGCATTATAGGGGCCTTTAGCCGAGGGAAGTGTAGTAGGTGCCGAACGACGCACTAAAGCAATCCTAATGTGAAAGACATTAGCCCCTCCGCATTGGCAATAACATGGATGATAGTGATAGTAGCCAACGGGCGAGAGCATAGAAGTGCAAGCTATACAAGAAGTGGAGTACTCCATGAGGAACTGCTCGAATAGACCTACTTCGCCTGTGTACTCGTTCAAGCTTTGTAAGGCCGACATGTCGTGCAATGTAACTCTCAACGAAGTAATATTCTGTAATGCAAATTTTCGTGTGTTTAAAATTAAGTTCAATCGTAATGTTGCCACATTCTTTTTTCGTAACTTGTATTGTACATTTTGTATGGGCATTGATACATGCTTTTAATGCATATTTTATACGAACACTCACATATTCTTTTCTGTATTATAGGGAATCATATGCAAGAGGATGATGGGTATGGATTGGGTTTTGAGGCCATTAACCTTTTCTCGAAGACACTAGATACTATTAATAGAAGAAGGAAGGGCATGTTGAATGGTTGATGGAGCCTGCCTAGATGACCAGTACTAGATCTCGTAGGACATGCCGACCTTGAGCACCTGGCTCCTGGGGATGGCGAGCATCTTCTCCCCCTGTCTGCAGTTCTTCCGGAGGAAGGCGTAGGCGTAGTTGACCATCACCTTCTTGAGCAGCGACGAGTGCGGCCGCGCCACCACCTCGCTCTCGCCTAGGATGTACACCATCCCCTTCTCCATCTCGCGCTGGATCAGCCGCTGCTCCTCCTCGATCCTCGCCATCTCCTCCAGGCTCATCTTCAGCAGCTGCTGCTGGCGCCCGCTCGCCCCCTGCAGTGGTAGGGCGGCACCATGGCCCAGCCCAGCGGATGCGGCGCCACCATCCTGGGTTGGGTTGGTGGGAGGAGCGTGCAGGGAGGGAGGAAACCCTAGAAATCGAATCGAATCGATCCGAACCTCCTCCACCTTTGTCTCCACGGCGGTAAGATGAGCAGGAGGACGAGCAGACGACAGGAAAAAAACGCGAGCACACAAGCCGAAGGCTCTGATTTATTTACTATATGCAACGAACGGGTATGAACTGGGCGGGTAAGTTCGTGGCCAGAATCCCGTGCAAGATAGAAAATGCACGTGCTTTTATCGAAACATAACGTTTTATTTACTATATAATTCGATTCCTATGACAGAAATACAATTTTATTTACTATATGATTGTAACAGTTCCAAATCTGATAAATTTGCACCATTATACTCACTCCGTCCAAGTTTATAAGGCACATTTCTCTTGCCATATAGACTAAGAAGATATTAAAAATAACTAGACTACCCATAATTAATATCTAGAGAGAATAGATTATGTGCCACCGACGCGTGCTCAATTCGACAAACTGCAATTGGCGGAGGGCCTAAGTATTGTATGCCACTGACCTTTTGACTATTGTCACTGAATGCCACTGTTCGTCAGTCTCTCATTAGTCAAAGGCCGTTAAGTTGGTCACTTTTTCATAAACAGCGAAAATGCCCCCGGGAAGTCTAGTCTTTAGGGTTCCACCAAGTTCCATTCCCCATTCGACTGAGGTCGATTTGTCTCCCCTTCTCAAAGACTCCCCCAAATCCCCATCTCTCCCGTCCTCCCTCCGTCCTTCATTGAGCCCTAGCAGTGGCGCGCAGATGGGACGACGTGGTGCAGGGGCTACGGGTGTAGCAGCAGCGGATGGTTAGGAGGATGCGAGTGTGACAGCAACGGCTGAGGCAGTGGATGCAAGGGCGATAGTGGCAACAGCTTTGGATGCCGGTGCTGTAGCAATGGCGTGACGGCTTGAGGACGCGGCACAACGGCAACACGGCACCCAGAGGCAGCAACGTGGTGTGTAGAGGCAGCGGCGCTAGCAGCGGGCACGAACTAGGGTGCTCCCTCGCCTCAATCCTCCTCCGCGACGAAGCCAGCAGCCCAATTTGAGAATTGCATTCCCCTCCACGATGGGTATGTTTGACGTTCTCTGTGCATTGCAATTTCTTGTCCACCAGTCGATTGTTGAATAGAATGTCAGCATTGTGTGCATATCCAAGATGGATCCATCCTCGACATACTTGCTTAAGGTTCAAATGTTGCGCAAGACTAGTAGGATTACAGGGTGGACATGCATTACAGGGGCCTTTGGTCGAGGGAAGTATAGTGGGTGCCGAACGACGCGCTAAAGCAATCCTAGTGTGAAAGACATCGGTCCCGCCACATTGGCAACAACATGGATGGCAGTCAACATAGCCAACGGGGCGAGAGCACAGAAGTGCAAGCTATACAAGACAGCGGGGCACTCCATGAGGAACTGCCCGAATAGACCTACTTCGTCTGTGTACTTGTTCAAGCTTTGTAAGTCCGACATGTCGTGCAATGTAACTCTTAACGAAGTAATGTTCTGTAATGTAAATTTTTGTGTGTTTAAAATTAAGTTCAATCGTAATTGTTGCCATACTCTTTTCCGTAACTTTCAATGTACATTTTGTACGGACACTGATACATACTTTTAATGTATATTTCATACGAACACTCACATATTCTTTTCTACAATTTGTAGGGAATCATGTGCGAGAGGAGATTAACCTTTCTCAAAGACACTAGATACTATTAATAGAAGAAGGAAGGGCATGTTGAATGGTTGATGGAGCCTGCCTAGATGACCGGTACTAGATCTCGTAGGACATGCCGACCTTGAGCACCTGGCTCCTGGGGATGGCGAGCATCTTCTCCCCCTGTCTGCAGTTCTTCCGGAGGAAGGCGTAGGCGTAGTTGACCATCACCTTCTTGAGCAGCGACGAGTGCGGCCGCGCCACCACCTCGCTCTCGCCCAGGATGTACACCACCCCCTTCTCCATCTCGCGCTGGATCAGCCGCTGCTCCTCCTCGATCCTCGCCATCTCCTCCAGGCTCATCTTCAGCAGCTGCTGCTGGCGCCCGCTCGCCCCCTGCAGCGGCAGCCCCTGCCCGCTCGCCAGCTCCGAGAACGACTCCGCCGGCGTCAGCATGTCCTCCGCGAAGATGGACCGAGCCCGCGACAGCTG
Source organism: Dendrocalamus latiflorus (assembly GCA_017311315.1). Classification (NCBI taxonomy): domain Eukaryota; kingdom Viridiplantae; phylum Streptophyta; class Magnoliopsida; order Poales; family Poaceae; genus Dendrocalamus; species Dendrocalamus latiflorus. Next base: position 35,554,916 of record CM029629.1, read on the forward strand.
CCCCCCCTCCCTGCTATCCGTGTAGGAGGCCGAGCGCATCATGCCCATGGGCGCGGCGCCACGGCTGATGCTGTCGCAGCGCGAGCTCGGGTAGCTGACCTTGCCGGCCGGCTGCTCGCGCTCCGTAATGTCGACGCCGTAGAGGTTGACGTCGCGGATGTAGTACTGGAGGCGCTCCGCGAGGCTGGCCACGAAGTCCCTGGCCTCCTCCAGCGGGTCCCGGTAGCCGTAGCGCGCCACGCAGCGGAAGAGCGTGCGCTCCACCTGCCGGAAGAGGAAGCGCTCCGACGCGTCCACGTGCGGCACGGGGAGGTGCTTGACGGAGACGAAGAGGAGCACCGCGTGGATGGAGGGGATCTTCTCGATGAGGTGCGGGAACACCGGCGGGATGCCCTGCACCAGCTCCGTGTAGAAGAGCCCCACGCCGGGCACCCTTCCCTTGCCCACCAGCAGCTCCCGCACCCTGCCGTGCGACACCGTGCGCTCCAGCTCGTACTTGTACCGCTTCACGTGCACGTAGTGCCACACCACCATCACGGCCACGAGCACCGCCGAGATGGCCACCGGGATGTAGCCGCCGTGCAGGAACTTGTAGAGCACCGAGGAGAGGTACACGGACTCGCAGGAGGCGAAGACGGCAAAGAAGAGCGCCACCCAGCAGGCGTTCACCTTCCAGACGAGCAGCATGACGATGGTGAGCAGCAGCGTGGTGATGAGCATGACGAGGACGACGCAGATGCCGTGCGCCTCGCCGATGACGACGGTGGTCTTGAAGGCCACGGTGACGACGCAGGCGGCGGCGCCGAGCAGGAAGTTGACCTCGGGGATGTAGAGCTGGCCCTGGTACTGCTTGGAGGTGTGCAGGATCTTGACGCGCGGGAAGCAGCCCATGGCCTGCGAGTGGGAGATGGTGGCGAAGGCGCAGGAGATCATGGCCTGGCTGCCGATGATGGAGGCGGCGATGGCGAGCACGAAGGTGGGCCAGAAGAGGGCGAGCGGCGTGGACCTGTAGAAGGTGTTGGCCACGTGCTCGGGGTGCTCGCGGAGGAAGGCGGCCTGGCCGGCGTAGGCGAGCAGCACGGAGGGGACGAGGCCGAAGCCGAAGCTGAGCTGGATGGAGCGGATGCTGAAGTAGCCGAGGTCGGCGAAGAGGGCCTCGGTACCGGTGAAGCAGAGGAGGATGCCGCCGAGGGAGACCCAGGCCTCCTTCCTGTTCCGGCGGAAGTAGTCGACGATGTACTTGGGGTTCAAGGCTCTGAGCACGCCGACGTCGTAGGTGACGAGGTTGTAGACGCCGACGCCGCCGATGAGCAGCAGCCAGAGCAGGATCACCGGCGCGAAGAAGTAGCCCACCTTCTCCGAGCCGAAGCGCTGCACCGCGAACAGAACCACCAGGATGCCCACCGTGATCCAAACGATCTGGTCTGCGATTTATCGACGCAGCAGAGCAGAAATTATCGTTTTTTCACTTCATTTTCAGATCGACTGTAGATGAATTCACGAATTTACTAATTACTTCACGACCACGAGTGAATCGTCCTATCATGCATGCTAATTGCAAAGGCACGGTGACGCATCGCAGCACTTACGTCGATCAATTGCTTAAACTCAGCTGCGCTTGCACCTCCCATAGATGTGTCCTTTTTTTGTTTTTGTTTCCCACAAGGAAACAGCTGCTCTGCCATATTCCATTAAAGAAGAAGCAGAACGCAGTAAACAGAGTAGGATTTTTGCAAGCATGATGCAGATGTTGCAGAGTGCGTGTTTCAGAAGTTTCATGTACTGTTAGGAGCTGATAGCTAGCTCTAGTCACTATTGCTTCTAAGCTTTGAGAGGGACAGTTGATCTGTCTATCTACTAGTATCTTCAAATCTTGCACGGAGAAGCTAGGATTACAGAGAGAGGGGGAGAGAGAAATAATGATATCCTAGTCGCTACTCTCGGTCGATCATATCGCTGCATCAAAGTTGTTTGACTGATTGATTTTCTTTTTTGTGACAGCATATCATTGCACTAACGCCTGGAGAAGATGTGTCCTCGATATCTGACGGCTAACGGCCTACCTACGAATTGAACGAGCGGCGTCCAACTTTCAGGTACGTAGAAGTGAACGAAGGCTGAGTTGATTCGAGGAGAGGGCTTTCAATTCTCAGGCACCGCACGCACAGGCAGCTCAAGTACTGCATGATGGTTGATGGAGCAGCGGGCAATTCAGCGAGCTCATATACTTTCTGACGCCTCTCGAGTCTTCGCTTTGGCCAGTCCAATTTTGTACCGCCAGTATTTTTCTGACAAACATATTTATAAATTATACCATTATAGCATTTTATTTATAAACGTATTAGCATAGAATTAACTGCCAAAGTTTTCACTTTGGAGACAGTGAAAAATCAAAGGTGTCTATTCTGAAACGGAGGGAGCATATAAGAAAGCTAGTCGTGTTGCTCGCTTGAGGATAGAAGAAGATCTCCATCGATCTGCAGAACAAGTAGCTTGCTAGCTAGCTAGCAGTAAGGTTCACCGTCAGTCATATTATCGATCTCCATCGATCCATTTCTCGAGTTAAGGAGGAGTTGATACCAGCTGCCAGCCACGCCTGGATTGGATTGACGGACGAGGGCATGCTAACCACAGGAAGCTCGATCAAGAAGCTTTTCTGCTAGGGCAAACAGTGGAAGGGATGGTGCAGGGGCGGCATCAGCCTGACCACCAACAGGCTAGCGATCGAGATATATATGGTGGTACTAAGCCCGTTATCACTGCTTGATGGCGAGCGATAGCTGCTGCGAAAAAAGTCCTCGCTTGACTTAATAGAGCTGCCACCTATCCGGCCATGGACGCTGTTTTCTTGCGAGATGTCTATGCTGGGCCACTCTCCATCGTCCAATCAATCCATGTATATATGTATGCATCAATCAGTCTGCCTTAATACTTTGCAATTGACTGCTCCTGCTGCTGCTGCTTTGCATGGGAATTACGCTACGCTACACTGCACTCACAGTGAGTGTACAACTAATTACCTGCTTAATCTGTTGCTTTCCATCCGTTTCAGCCTGCATTTACGCCCTTCACGCAAAGTTGATTTTCATTTGCGTGATCGGTCGATGATTGAGCAACTAGTTTGTACGCATGTATATATATATACGTAGGACGCCACTAGTTGTAGATATATAGTACGTACGTACGTACGTACGTGTAAATAATACTACCTAATTCGTTATTTTTAAGATGTCGTCTTAGACGTGTGTAGTCAATCTTTCACAGTTTTGACCGTCACGTATTTGTATTTGTCACATGGAAACTTTACTACTAGATTTGTCATCTAAGATAGTTTCGTCCTATTATGTTTTAAATAATTTTCACTCCGTTTGTCACGTAACATAAGTTCACATACACATTTCCGCTTCCGCTTATGGCTTCTAATTCACTTTTACTTAATTTCGTTTTTTTCTAATTTTTTTGGTTTTTTAGGGCTTTTTTGTCTTTTCTTTTTTCCGTATTCATTTGCATTGTCCGTGATAGGCTAACCTGTTTTTTCTATTTTAAAATTTTTTAATTTTAATTACACCAAAAAAACCACCAACAGCTACAGTACAAAATAAGTCAACTTCAGTGCAAAATAAGACATAACCAGCTACAGTATAAAATAAGCCATAAGCTAGCTTATTTCAGCCGAATTGAGCACCCAAAGATCAAATGCGTAGTTATTACAATATTTTCATCGTATGCCTCTACTTTAATGCTATAAGATGGGTGAGTAGTTGTAGTATATCATTTAATAAGGATATATATAGTTTAATGATATTAAGTTTTTTAAATTAATGCTTTCTTGGTCTGTGCACACGGTGAAATTTGGATTCATATTGCGGGAGGGAGAAAGGGAGTACTAACGTATAATTAGAAAACGGTAGCAATCATAGGTGTATATTGGAGACCATACCAATACCAATGTCTGAAAACAGCGAGTAAGATTAAAGAAGAGAGGAGTACCTGTGGTTAGGTAGGGCGCCTTCTCCTTGAGGCCTCCGACGGCGGAGAGCACGGAGATGGCCGGCGTGAGGCAGGCGTCGCTGATGACCATAGCGGTGGCGAGGATGGTGAGGAGGAAGAGCGAGATCCGCACCGGCTTGCTCGTCTCCAGCAGCTCCTTCACCCGCTGCGCCCGCTGCACCGCCGGCGACGCCAGCTGCATGGTCGCGCGGCCGCGCCGCCGGCTGAAGGACTTGGACAGCCCCTGCAGGTCCAGGTCCAGGTCTTCCACCTGCTGGTTCGGCACAAGGCTCACCTTGGCGTGCCGCGAGATGAGCGAGTAGAGCGCGAACGTGCCGCCTGCACGCACATCGCGTACGTACGTACGTACGTGTCGTCAGATCTCACAATTACGAAGAGTCCTTAGTACGTACTACAAATTCAGAAGATTCCCATGCATCAAATGTTCAACAGTCTTAATGTGAAATTAAACTATATAGCTAGACTGAAGTGAGCCGATCCACTGGAAAATGGCAGGAATTTCAACTCCCATCGACCTGGGAAAAGCACAAGCTAGCTGCTACCCTGATGACCAGGCCTGGGTCTCTCTCTCTCTCTCTCTGTTCATCAGCAGAGAGGGGATGGAAACAGTAGGCCGGGTCACTTGCCCCCACTTCTTTTTGAAACTTTTGGTTGGGTACCATACCACACCACACGAGGAACAGGACCGTACCACTGTACCAGCCATAAATTAATTAAACGGTCGATGATGGATCAGTTGGGACTCCAATGTTACACTTAATTTGTGACTCGTACATGCAGATGCCTAGCTTGAAGGTTGTTAGCCATGCGTGCGTCTTTCGTGGCTTGGGATCCATCATCAAAGGAATTAGTATTAATCTAATCGATGATGAAGAAGCTTGCTGGTATGTATGTATAGTAGACTTAGTAGTAGCTAGTGATGGGCGTACGTACGTACCGTCTCCGTCGTCGTTTGCGCGGAGGGCGATGTAGACGTACTTGATCATGGTGAAGAGGACGAAGCTGTAGATGATGAGGGAGAGGACACCGAGGAGGTCGTCGGTGTGGCGGATGCCGGCGGTGAAGGTGCTCGAGTACACGTAGAGCGGCGACGTCCCGATGTCGCCGTACAGCACGCCCACGCACTGGAACGCCAGACGCAGTGTCCTGGCCCAGCTATCCTGCGATATATGTATTCATGGTGTCGATCGATCCAATTAAGTCGATCGATGTTGCAGAAATCCAATCTAATAATATAGTATACATATGCTTACGTACCTGGCCGTGGTGGTTGTCTCCGGCTGCTCTGGTGGCGTCCCTGTAGAGCGAGTCCTGGCGCACCACAGGCGGCACATCCAGCGCAATCTCCAGGTCCGCCATCGTCGCCTCGCCTGAGCAGCAGCTCGGGTTCCTGCTCACGTCCATGCCCGCCTCCTCCTTCTGCTTCTGATCAGCCATCGATCGATGATCCTAGCTAGGCTAACCTGATGATCGACTCAAGCAGCCTAGCTCGATGCCAATACTACGAACTGGTCGATCCAAGTAGCTTGCGGAAGAAATGGCATATTCATATATATATATGTATGTAGTAGCCACTTGCTCCAAGCTAGCTAGCTAGCTCTCACTGCTCTGGTCTGCTCCGGTCGTCATGACCCCCAGCTAGCTCAGCTTCTTTCTTCCCCTCCCCTCCCCTCCCCTCCCCTCCCTTCTTATATAAGCTAGCTGTTGCTCACCACTTTTGCACTGCATGCATTCTCTTGCAGATGAGTGTGGAAGTCAAAGACCAACTCAAGTGGGTACTCGACACAACACCACACCAGCTGCTCCACGTGTCCCTCCGACCTGGAAAAAACCAAGGCACACAACAACGACAATAATAATATCTATATATTCGAAATTGCTAATGCACAGTCACCTAAAAATTTCTAAAGTTCCGGTCGATTTTCTCACATTTAAATCACGTGTGGAGATTCGTACTCGGTGAGATCATCTTCTCCACTCCATCGCCGCGGGACAAATTAAGGAGGGTGGGGGCAACGAGAGATGTAGAGTTAGGAGGCGGCGAATTTGACAGCAATAGCCACTGGAGACGAGGAAAAAGACAGGATGGGCTCTTGCCAGAGAGGATACATGCAACGTGGGGCGGATCGTCAGAGAGGAGGAAGAACAACGGCTTGCGTGGTGGTTGGGGCGGAGAGAGGGAGGCGGGAGTGGCCATCGGGGAGGAGCTGGCCGGCAGGTCTCGCCAGCATCGAGGGAGGGATGGAGGGAGGTGGGAGCGGCCGTGGGGGGGAGCTGACCAACAGGCCTCACCGGCACCTGTGGAGGTGTCGGCGAGGCGGTGGAAGGCGGCGCGTGAGAGTGGGGAGAGGGGTGGCGGCAGTGAGATTATGCTGGGGATTAGGGTTAGGAAAGAGGTGGGGTACGTTTACATATGAGATAAGATAGGGATATAGATGATTGGTTCCAATCGTTAAGAAATTTAACCGAAAGTTAAGAACATTTTAGGCAACTGTGCAACAGACGACCCATGTATATTTAGGATATTGATAGATGAACCGAATCAACAAGGTACGCGCTTGACTGAATCCTCCGATAGCCGGCGGCTGCGCTTGACTCGATCACATGGAGGACTGCTAGTTAATTATCTGCAGTTCACTACGTACCTAGCTGCGTCACCGTACGTCGTCGTCCATCCATCCCATAATACTACTAATTAACCGTACCGCTTAAAATCCAGCTTCAGTCCATCTTCCCCAAACAAATTAAAAAAAAAATCAATTCTGTACTACTGCAGATTAATTCGATTTCATCCACTCTGCTAGCTATCTGTCCATCTCGATCAAGACGGATACGTCTATCGATTGATTCGCCCCGGACGCGTATGTGTAGGTATGTACGTACGTAGTATGCTGGATTTGGATCGGTCGCGCTCACGTCCAGTCAGCTAGTTAAGTTCTTGAGTGAGAATAAAGCTAGCTAGGCCAGCTTAATTTGTTGAATACAGTCGTTGACCGACCTCATCATGCATCATCCCCTCCCGATCCATGCATCTGATTTTGCCTGTCCTTTATTTACATGTGTATGTCCCTGTAATCGTTTCGGCTTCAGCTTTTAGCTTTTAATTTATTTTTCAGATTTCATAAATTTCGTCTTTTTCTAAACTTTTGGTTTTTTTAGCTTTTTTACTGGTTCTTTTTTTTCCCGTATTTGTTTGCGTTATACGTGATGGGCTAATATGTTTTTCTATTTTTAATTTTTTTACATTTAATTATGCTAAATAAGTCTCTGTTAGTAACAGTATTTTTTCAGCCAGCTACAGTGCTTTTCAGCCATAAACCACAAAAAAAGCCCAAATGATCACCACCTTAACCCTTGACGCTCGTTTCTTCTTGGATTGATCACCACTTAACCCTTGACGCTCGTTTCTTCTTGGATCTTCATCACTTATATACACACACACATACATGGATGCGTCATGTATGCGTATGTACAGCAAGAAAAATATCTCTTCACTTCTTTCCTTCATAATTAAACATTAACACTACTGCACAATTTTTTTGGGAACAAGATAGTGTATATATACTTACATGAACACATGCATGCATGCATCCTTTTCCGATTGAGACGACAAGCTTAATTTCTCACTGTTTATGATTTTGCATCATCCATGCATAGTATATTCCACGCATAATCAGTGGCGGATCCAGGAAAATTTTTTGGAGGGGCTGAAGAACCTTCAGCTTGATCTCAGCCCCTTCTACATTATACATCCATGGCTAAAAATTTAGGGGGGCTCCAAGGGTCCGGTAGCGGTAGGGGGGGCTCGAGCCCCCGCCCCACCGCTGGATCCGCCGCTGCGCATAATATATATATAGGTTCTTATTCAACTTGTTATTATGAAGATGTGTGCATCTGATTAGGCTATGGACTGAGGCTTGCTTTTCTTGTTAAGGACAGACTACCATGCGCGCAACAAGTTAGTTAAGTGTGGAAAAAGAAAACCTCAGAGCCAGGCACCAAACGCATTAAGCAGCAAAAGCGATGGCTCACGACCATAAGATCGGCAGGTCTCCTGCCTTTTCAAAAAAAAAAACGACCATAAAATTGAGAGAAAATGACCTGACCAAAATGATATTCTCCCCTCAATTTCAAACCAAGACTAACGCATGTCTAAATTAAGAGCAACGTAACTCTTCTTCAGTTGAACTACTGTTGCAGATGTTTAATTAATTCACTAGCTGAAAGAATTAATCTTGTTCTAGTATAAATATTTGCCACAGATGCTGGAAGAGGTACGCACGTACGTGCAGCTGGTTGCTGTTCCTCTGCTAGCCTGTGGACCATGCATCTCACTCGACCGTCGGTCGCATGCATGGTCAGGGGAAGAAAGGGACGCCACGTCCAGAGCAATAGATCAAGCCAAAAAATTCCAACACCGGTACGTTCTACCATGTAGCGCATGCAAGAAAGAGATTACGTACTGATCAGGAGTAACAAGGATAAAACATGTTAGGTCAAGCATTAAATTAGCACTGTATATCTGGCTAGCTAGTCGTAGTGTGTTGCTGAATATTGTGAACATTTCAGATCATTTTTAAGGTTCCGTTAAAAAGGCATTACTTACTTTTAAGGCGAAATTAATCATGGCTTGACAAGACTTGTATCTGTTTCTTGCTAACTACCAGATTAATTACTCCTCTACTGCACAAAGTCACACAACCTTTTTAGATTACCACGACTAAGTACGTAGTAGCTGCGATCAAAATCAAGCAGATCAAATTAACGTGACTTCTTTTTCATTTACATATAGGTACGCTTTTAATTCATAATTGGTTGTTGCATGGATATATATCGTTCATGTAGCCCCGATTAAACGTTCATACGATGAAAGCAACGTAGGTTAATTGAGAGAGGGACAAGCTGCCTGCAGGTAGCCGATGAAGCCAGAAACGTCAAGTCAGCCGGTCAATGTTGGTTCAGCTCCCTAGCGTTCGTATTGCTGCCTTCATGCACACATAAAATCAATGGACTCCACGAACAATATGTCCTGTAGTACTTTCCTTTAATTTTAGCTCTCAGAGTAGTCGTTTTTGCAAAAAAAAAAAATGGCTCCCTCTACGATGATCCTATATTTCAAGGAAAATTAATAAAACCCTAACAAATGGACCCCACATGTCAGTATAATAGCACAATAAATCCAGGTTTTCCTTCCAAAAAAATGAACTAAAATCAAAATTCATTGACAAAGTTATTTCTCATTTTCTTAGAATTTTTCAAACAAAATAAAATTCAAATGTCCATAACTTTTGCATATAAATTCCAAATTTAGTGATTTTTTATCTCTAAATTTTTTTCTAAAATCATGTTGTATCCAAATATGAAAAAATATTTAAGTTTTTATCTCTGTTTAAATTTGTTTAGCTCTTATTTGTATGTATCTGAATATTATCAAATAGACATCGTTGCGCCGAACAATTTTGACCATTCTCTAAGCAACAAGAGCAAGGCAAGCACCCATTTGACCATGTTGATCCTAATATTTTAATTATTGTATATTGTTTGTGAAATCTATTATGCATGCGTGTATATTTCGTTAAAATTGCTACAATACGAATAACGGTAGTTATATCTACTTGTATGCATTGAACCTCCTTGCAAAATTGATATCCTCACTGTTGTAACCTTTGCGACACGGATTAGACAATAGCTAATATCATTTTGGGTATATTACATTGAGTATGTGGTCTAGATGCTTAGCCATGCAATAGTTTTCACGAAGTTTGATAATTCAGAAAAATTGCGTATGGACATGGAAAATTTCAAAATGTTGGACTAGATGAGAAATCTATGCTATTTTGGTATTAAATAAAATAAAATAAAAACCTTAAATTTTTAGATGTAAGAAGGTATCTCGCATATAGATAGGGGAGATTCTCGTCTGGGTCAATTAAGTTCTGAACACTATTGTCGCATATCTAAGTCATACTGTACAACCACATGTGCTATATGGGTTCTGGTTTTAGCTGATTAAGTTGTCTAGGTCTAGCCTTATATTTTGGTAGGCCAAAATAATGAGGACATTTCAGGAAGGTTTGCTCATAGGAGCTTCCTTTACCAAGGTGTTGAGACGAAAACTTACTAATATAATGATGATCTCCACTTGGGGATGGATCTAAATGAGGGTTCGAATGCTTACTTAGAGGATGCATGGATCTAAATGAGGTTTGATATTCTTCGGGCTGGTGCAAGGTTAGGTCTAGGTAATGTAAAGGCTATATGATAATCAATTTTATCACATGCCAAAGGAAGCGTGAAGTTGCCGATAGTGTATTTGATTATCTCATGTGTGTAAAGTTGTGTAACCTCTTGAGATTGTTAAAAAACTTTTAAATAGCTGTGCTCGCGGTCATGAACATGCTTAGGTATAGTTTTTGCTTTTACAAAATTGTTTTGTTAAAAAAGTTGGGATGACATGTACATGTCGCGTGTGCTATGCCCATGAGCTCTTCGATGATCGCAGTCAAGGAAGGCTGTGAATGAAAGTGATTTACTGTTATTAAATGTTATACAAATGTTATTTCAATACTTGTCAATTGCTCTTTACAGTTCCGTTGCAAATTACTACTTATCGATATTGAAGATGGAACTTATTTCATGCTGAAAATAACTGTAGCATAGATCCTTACTTATTGTTAGCCTTGTATTTTATTTATATGTTGCGATATACTACAAGTTTTGCTAAGTACACAATGTACTCAATTTTACTTAAATAATTGTTATTCAGAGAATAAAGAAGATAACATGCCAGACGACATGTACTTTGCCCCTGGCACAGGAAATTTGAAGATGGGTCTTTCTAGGGCCTTAGTTGATTGCCTATGGGTTATGGTAGCATACCGTTGAACACTTTACTTATTTACTTGTCTTTAGCTATACTTTATTCTTGATACTTAAATTTACTTAGCCTGTCGGCCCTAGATTGTAAACTTTAATTATGCATCGCTTATATAGTATCTCATTGTTGTAAATTAGTTGTATCTTGATATTGTGAATATATGTACTAGCTAGCCACTGATTGTAGGAATAGTACAAAACACATACGGTGATTTCAGGTACCCGAAGTCCCCACAGCACCTTAGTTAATTTCCCTTTTGTTTAATTTCTTCTCTTTCCTTACCCGTCGATATCGACCGAGCTCATTTAATTAATGAATGGATTATTCCCATACTTCCAGATTACTATCGATCAGTAAAGCAGCCGGCCGGGTTTGAACTGAAGAATTAGTTGTTGTTGATTTTGTAGCAATGAATTATGAATATATTTAATTGCAGGCTCGGACATACACACACACACACTCAGCTATCAGCAGCAAACTAAGTTCCATCAGCTAGCAGTACTAGCACTGAGTACTGATGGACGAATGGTTGGCGTGTATCGTTTCTTGTCTCCCCGCTGTAATTGCATATAGTTCCAACAAACTATATGCAATGCACGCACCCTCCATCAGCAGCATGCAGTAATTAAGCCGCCGGATGTCAACATATATATTACTGATCGATCACTGTTCTCTTCTAGATCAAAAACATATCAGTGTGTAGCAAAATCCAAGCAATACGTGACGTGCGTGTTTCACATGAACGATCGCAGTCCGAATCAATTGAGAGGATGGATGGAATGATCTGTAATCAGTCAGCTAATTACCTAGGTTGGTAGCCAGCCAATCACGGAGACGACTACTAGCCTGTAACTCGTTCCTTAAGATCGATTTTTTTTGACAATCCTTTAAGATCGACTTAATCAACTTCATTTCACACGATAGCAAGCACTTCTGCTTGCTAGTTCCACGTGTCAGATATATATACGGTCACATAGATGATATGTCTTTAAATACTCATATTGGATATATAAAACAAAGTGTACGCGTAGATTTATCTTTAAAATACTTTTATAATATTATAATTTTTATTGAATTTTATAAATATATTACTATAGGATCGGTTACAGTGGTTAGAGGAGGGTGAATGACTCCAATAATTTTTCCCTAGATATTCGGCAATCTTTTCACTTCAGTAGCTATAAAAGCTAAGAAGATCAAGATTAAACTTGCTAGTAGCGGAAATCAGCACACAAACAAAAAAAGGGCCTGTTTGGATGGACTAGGACTAGTTGTTAGCTAGGACTAGTTGTTAGCTGACTAGTAGTTAGCTGGCTAAAGATTAGCCCAGTCCTGTTTGGATCCAAGGACTAATAAGTGCTACTATCTCAGTGCAAAGTCTGTTATACCCCTATGCATGGTGATCTGGGAGGGTTGGCGTGGGTATCAACGTCTTTTTTCCATCCGGCTGGTCCTTTAGCCCTCATTAGCTGGGTTTGATGGACTAGTTGGCTAACAACTAGTTGGGGGTTTGGCTAAACTTTAGCCCACCCATTAGCCCTCCTGTTTGGATCCTCAAGGGCTAAAGTTTAGCAACTAGTTGTTAGCCCAAGGGATCCAAACAGGGCCTTATTTTGCCAAGTTAGCCTGACCTCTAATTGTTGGGCGGTTTGACCGCTCCCCTAGAGATAGACCAGAAACAACACGAATTCAAATTCTCAACTTCACCTAACTTTTTATCAACTAGTCCAAATCACACAAAATCTAAAATACAGCTACCTAGGATATCAAGAATCTTTTACAACCAACAATTTCAAGAATTATCATCAAAGTTTCAACCTTTATCAATTTTAGGGAGGAGTGCTCAAAAACCAAGAAAAATAAGGAATCAAGATCTTTTACAAATTGGTCACTAACCCCGCCTTGTTTAAAATTGTAGATGTCTATACCACATCACCCTGGGTTCACTGTAGTAGAGTACCACAAGTTGTTTCGTCCGTCCTAAGGGAGCTTCATACTTAGTGTCAGAAGGCACCATTGTGTGATGGCAATTTGTATAGCCTCCACCACCGTGCCACCACCCGTGGTGTAGTGCCACCATCCCCTCCATCTGGGTATAACTCCATTTGTATCATAGTAGATAGATTAACGAAAGTCATCCATTTCATCCTCGTTAGAACTACCTATAGGGGAGGCAAGCTAGCAGAATTGTACATGTCATGTCAAAAACTTTGTAGGTGAAATTGAAAAAGTGGCGGACAGTGAAAACCCCTGATTTGTGTTGCCCTGGGTATCGCCCTAGTGATAAGATAAACAGTTATAACGCTGAAAAGTTAGCATATAGCACAGGAGCTATGTAACGGTGGATGGAATTTGTGCTACTATTATTACTGCATTCTTTTTACCCAAATATCATGTTTAGTTCAAACTACTAGGTCTCAGGAAATTTTTATGTATTATATCTTAAAACCAATTTATAGCAAATAAAATAACCCGAGCCTTCCCTTGGTAAGCCATGCATGTTATCTATTTGCATAATATATATTAGCTCATGGAGCACGGTGGTTTGTGCTCACCCTCGCTCACTCAATTAATCCAGAATTAAGAGTCAGATCGCTACGCTTCAGCAATACACTTGGTCATGATGGTGAAGAAGATGAAGAGGTCAAGAACTAGATCGTGAACCCCAGTTGGCTGCCTGTTGGCACGTCCTAAGGGTTCCACCCTGTGTTTCGTTTTCCCTGCTGCATTTTATTGATTTTGGCTTGATTGGCCCATGTGTAAGTCTACTATTACATTTACGTTTCCGCATGATATGTACTTTGATGTTCAGTAATATATCTATGAGCACTATCTACTGATCTAGAAAACAGTGCGGTGGAATCACAGAGAATTTTGGATTGTAAAATCCGGGTTCGACGGAGCTGGTATCAGAGCATATCGACTGTAGGTCGTGACCTAGTTAGCTTGGTCATTAGTTTCATAACTAGAGTTATTTCTTCAAAATATATTTGCAAAATATAGGTACACGAGATTGGATTTATAAATTTATAGTGGAAATTCAGACTCATATAAGAATTAGATAGCCTTGATTAGATTAATAAAATTTTAGATGATGCAATAAAAATTATATGATTGGTGGATTAAAAAAATAATCACAGTCACTGTTTGGAGTTTTAGACAGCAATGATACCGTGATTAAGTAATGAAGGAAGATAGCCTAGGTATAGTTTGTAAAAGTGAAAGAACAATTAATAAGACTATTGGATTTTAAGCTTACGTATAGAAGAAATATGAGAGTGAATTAATTCATTATTTAATAGTTGAATACCGGAAGATGTTAGAATACCATTGAAAATCCAAATCGAGGCTGTAAAGCGGACTTTTTGGGAGCAATGCAAAATCCAAGTCGGCGCCCGCTTTTGGGCCAATGTCATGCATATTATTCTCTTCTATGTAAGCAAAGAAAGAGAGAAAGAAAGAAAGAAAGGAAGCCCAATAACAGAGCAAGCCTTACTAATGGACGGAAAGGCCCTAAATCCAACATCATCCTTTCTCCTTCCGGCGTAGCCGACAACTTGCATTCTCCCTCCTCCGGCCGCCACCTGGGGATGGGGATGGGGATGGAGGAGAAGGCGAGGCAGCTCCTGGCCCGCCTCTCCGCCACCCCGGACTCCGCCGTCCCCGACCTCCCCTTCCTCCACCGCGCCCTCCTCCTCCCCCTCCTCTCATCCGCCTCCGCCGTCCTCCGCCTACCCCTCCTCCTCTCCTCCTCCCCACTCTGCCCGCGCCGCCGTCTCCCCGTGCCCGTCGTCAGCGTCGGCAACCTCACCTGGGGAGGCAACGGCAAGACCCCCATGGTCGAGTTCTTGGCCCGCAGGTTTCACAGCATGGGCATCTCGCCCCTGCTCCTAACAAGGGTCACCTCTCCTCTCCTCCTCGCTTGCTCCATCCACTCCTGTCTCCTGCTCGTTTCTTTTCTTTTCCTTACTTCTTCAATTCAGATTATTTATTTATTGCCCAGTCCGTTACTGCATTACATTGTTCGATCAATAAAGACCCATCCTTAGCTATTTGCTGTCCCAAACTGGAATGCCACCTTTTTTTTTTGGTTAAGCTTCTTTTCATCCCTTGTGCCAGTAACGATTGTATCCTTGTAATGGTGCTATATTTGCTCAGCAGTCATAAAATTTGCTGTTGTAGGGTTATGCAGGCGGCGATGAGTCAAAGATGCTCGAGAGGCGCCTTTCTGATACTTCGGCCAAGATTGGGGTTGGTGCAAATAGGGCTGCCGTGGCTACTTCGATGCTGGAAAAGTATGGCTATATCGACTGCTGCGACACCTTCCGCAGGGAGAAGCTTTCATCAACATGCAACCTGGCATCCACGGAAAGTGCCAAAATTGGAGTGGCTATACTAGATGATGGAATGCAGGTATGAAGAATTCAAGTTGTTGTTAACTTGTTATTTAGAGTTCGATGACTACTTATATGAATCAAACTATCAATACCATGGTTTATGTTCATCTTTCTTCGAAAATGCCTGACGTAGATGCATCTTGTACCCCTAATATAATTTGTTCTATTGCATGCCTTAGTAATACATCTTTTCCCTTGTAGGCAGCATCGAAGCTTACTTCGAGATTTGGAGATTGTGATGGTCAATGGGTTGACACCTTGGGGAAACACTCATCTCATCCCGCGAGGATCCATGAGGGAACCGTTGAGCTCACTTAATCGAGCTGATATTCTGGTTATTCATCACGCTGACCTTGTAGGTGCTCGTCCCACTGTCCCAGTCTCTCAGACTTTTGTTAGCTTATTTTGTTTCCCAGATGATTTTTTTTTAAAAAATTAACAACTGAGAATGCTCTTTGCATGCGCCAATGATGGTGCATACATAATGCTGCGTATAATCAAGCATAGTTTTGAAGGGACACATGACAAATTGTTTATGGTGCTCCTATACTTTTTAGTAGTGAAGTAAAATTGCAGGGAGGGAGGGAGGGAGGGAAGGAGGAAGGGAATGCACATCGAGGAACTGGATATCTTTGTTTTTATGAAAAATAGGGGCTTGAACCCATGACCTCAACCACCACAACCTCATGTTGTACCACTAGGCACATGGGTGCCCCCATGATCTCGTAAATAAAAACACTGTAAGTTGAGGGGAACTTCCAACTGATGAGCCATGCTGGAAAATGTAATTTGGAAAAAGTGAAGGAAAAGAAAAGTGCATTGTTTACTGTTCACCAACAATTTCTTTCAAATTTTCCCCTTTCTGTCAATGGATGGACTTAGGGTTGAAATACCAAATATAGTCCATTATATTTACTTTTTTGGAGATCCTTGTTTATTCTTTCTGTTGCAAAGATTAGAGTTCCTACATCAGTGAGAACTGAGAACAATGATAGCACTGTAGGAGGTGAGAGATGCAGATATTTACCTCAATCAAATAAATAATTCCATCAGTTGTGCTCTGTAATCTGAATAACCATCTATTACTTCACAGGCTTCTGAAGTGCAACTTGAAACAATTGAATCTACAGTCCGTGATAATAGTCCAACATGTCCGGTGTTCTTTAGTAAATTGGCCCCATCACATATTTTTGAAGCTAACCAACCCTTACGGAGACTACCGCTTCATGTGTTGGATGGTATGATCATGCTATGTGTTTCTGCGATTGGCTGCCCAGATGCTTTCATCCATACAGTTAGAGAGGTACAGTTTTTGTTTATTCTTGTTTTCCTTTCTTTATCTAGAACCTTTTACCCTTGCTTTACTCTCCTTACCTTGGTGGCGGAATTAAAAATGAGGTTTGGCGGAATTAAAAATTAGGTTTACTAATTTTTATTTTATTTTCTTCCTAGCCTATTTAATCTTTGGGCCTATTTATGCATATAGCCGGCCCACCAGCCCATTTACCTCCCCTTACCTCCTCTCTCTCTACCTGTTCACTTCTCACCGCTTCTCTCTTGCACGCCTCACCAGTCAACCTTATCTCTTCTCTCTCTCCTCCCGTTCTCACTCCGCACGCCTTGCCTCACCTTTGCTCTCTCCCCTGCTTCCCTTCTCCAACGTCGTCGCCATCGCCTCCCCTTCTCCCCAAGTGCCACCTCCCCTTCTCGCCCAACACCGCCGCCGCTTCCCCTGCTCCCCATAAGATGCCGCTGTCGCCACCCTTGCTCTCCCAAGAGACGCCGCCACCTCCTCTGTCGCCACCACCCTTGCTCCCTCAGTCGCTACCTCCCCTCCCCCGCTCCCCCAGCCGGAGCCGCCTCCCCTCCCCCGCTTTCCCAGTGGCAGCCGCCTCCCTTCCCCTGCTTCCCCAGCGCCGCCGCCGCCTCGCCTTCTCCCCCAGTGTTCCCGCCGCTTTTCTCTGTTCGGAGAGGTTGCCGGCGTCTAGATCTGGTTAGATCCGGTTGGATCTGATCGCTGACAGTGCTGTACATGGTGTCGGCAGTGTGCGGATACGTTGGCACGGTGCGGACCATCTGCGACAACGACGGCCAGCAACACGCGAGCTGACAAGAGATCTCCAGGTGCCTCTCTTTCAACCTGGACCACCTTTTGTCTACCCTGGACCATCTTCTCACCCCGCCTTTGACCGCCAACGGCCGCATAGGCGGGCCGGCCACCTAGCTCACCGATTTTGGCTAAGGCGCGGCGGCGGGGCTCCACCCAGTGCCTAGGCCCGCCTAGGCGGCCGCCTAATACCGCCTTTTAGAACACTGCATGTTATACTAGAAGAAGGCACCAAACGTCAGTGGGTGTAGATAGGGTTGCACCATGTTCTAGCGTCGGCGACAACGCGCCGTGATAGGCTACAGTGGGCGCGACAGCAATGGCAATGGCAGTCCGGGTTTTGGTAGGTTAGCTATTACATTTGGAAACTATTATTGCTTGTAAGTTAAGGTATTAGAGGCTGTGTTTGGTTAGGGATAAGGAGTCTGTTACTGAGTATGCTTATCAGATTCAGCTAGATATGATACCATAATATCAGGAAGTCCTATATATATGTAGGCTTCGGCTGTAATTGAGTTAGGCAATAAAGAAGTTTCTTCCTCACCTGACGTCTCAGAGCCTTAGCTCTGGCCGGAGAGAATCCCGATCAACAGCTAGAGGGCGAGCACGTCCCTCTCCTCTATCCACTTTGTTCCTGACCTAGTTCACAGTTTCATCTCTTTCCACCACTTGCAATCCATTGCAAACCTTCTTTGAAATCCAGTCATAACAACTTGGTATAAGAGTCATCCACCTCCACCCTTCCCATGGATAAATGATTGCCATCATGATGAAGGATATCACTGAGATCAATCAACAGCAAGGATAGCATGGGGATGCAATTACTCGACTGCAGCAAGGAGGGCAGGACGCTTCATCTAGCGTCGTGGACACTGGAGCCAGGAGACGCATGATAGATGGGTCGGCCAGTAGATGGGATAAGAAAGAAGAAGAAAAGGGGCACCACGATATCATAAACTTGATTTTCCGATGTATGGAGGAGATGAGGATCCGTTGCCTTGGTTGAATAGATGTGAGCAGTTCTTCCGTAGATAGCGTACTTTGGAAGAAGAAAAGGTTTGGCTGGCAGCATATCATCTAATCGGCATTGCACAACAGTGGTATTATGAGCTGGAGCGCGACAAGGGCATCTTGTCTTGGACTCAATTTGTGGATTTCGTCAACATGCGCTTTGGTCCTCCTATTCAGAGTAACCCCTTGGGAGAACTTGCGCAGTTACGAAGGACATGAATGGTAGAAGAGTATCAGTGGAAATTTCTTGCATTGTTGTGTTGTGTTGAACCATTAACTCCTTCACAACAGGTTTAGCTCTTCACAGCCGGTCTTTTGAAGCCTTTAAGTACCGATGTGGAGCTGCAAAAACCGAGTCATTTGTAGACGGCTATGAGTTTAGCTCAAGCTTACGAGCAATGACTCTTGGAGGAAATGTCGGAGGCAAGGGCATCGAAGTGGTCATCGTCGGCTCGATTGACCAACGGGCTGGGAGTATCCATGAGCAATCCCAAGCCCTATCCTACCCCAAGATTGGCTTTATCAACACCCAGAATTTCCCCATCAACAACATTGGTTACGCTGACCCCGCCACTGCTTGCGACAACACCACCAACACGTTGGAAGCAGCTTTCCTTAGCAAAGATGGCAGAAAGATGTGCAAAGGGGATGTGTTTCAATTGTCCGGAGAAGTTTGGGCTGAATCACCGTTGTTCCATGAAGGGCATTTACTTGCTTGAGCTGGATGAAGAGGAGGCTCCGGCCGATGAGTCAGGAGTAGAAATTTCACTCCATGCGCTCACAGGGGTGCGGGCTGGTCGGACCATGCAACCACAAGTGGTTATTGCCAGCAAATCCATCAGTGCACTCCTGGATATTGAATTCATGCACACATTTATTGATGAGGAGACTGCACTTCATCTTGGCCTGCGTTTGTCACCACAAAGGGGCATGAAGGTGGCCGTGGCCAACGGCGATAGAGTGGTCTGTGCAGACGTCTATTCGCAAGCGCCTTTGACCATTGATACAGAAGAGTTCGCGGTGGATTGTTTTGCCATTCCATTGGACGGATTTGATCTTGTCCTTGGCATTCAGTGGCTCCGAACACTTGGACCTATTGTGTGGGACTTTGAGCTGCTCACAATGTCCTTTTGGTGCTTAGATCATCTTGTTACTTGGCAGGGCATTGGCGCTTCACCATCAGTCCCGCAGGTTCTGAACATAGTTGGGCAGGATTTATTAGCCGAACTACTGCAAGAGTTTGCTGACCTTTTTGAGCCTCCTTGTGGACTTCCTCCACAACGTCACTAGGATCATCAAATCTGCCTTCGTTTGGGCGCAGCTATTGTGGTTGTCCGGCCATATCGCTACCCACATCTCTTGAAAGATGAGATTGAGCGGCAATGTGCTGAGATGATGGCGCAAGGTATAATTTGGCACAGTACGTTGACATTCTCCTTTCCGGTGCCGCTAGTAAAGAAATAGGGTGATACTTGCCGATTTTGTGTGGATTATCGTGCCTTAAATGCACAAACGGTGAAGGACAAATTTCCGATCCCAGTGGTTGATGAACTTCTTGATGAATTGAAGGGGCTATTACTTTACTAAGTTGGATTTGCGTAGCGGATATCACCAGGTGCGCATGCATCCATATGATATTGAGAAGACCGCGTTCAGAACACATCATGGGCATTTTGAATTCTTGGTGGTGTCCTTTGGTCTTACCAATGCTCCAGCTACTTTCCAGGCACTTATGAATGATATCTTGCAACAATTTCTACGGTGTTTTGTTCTGGTTTTCTTTGATGATACTTTGATTTATAGTTCGTCATGGTCGAAACATTTGCAGCATGTGTGTGCCGTGTTCCAGGTCCTCCGCGCCCACAGTTTGGCTCTCAAACGGGCTAAATGTTTTTTTGGGGAAACCTTGGTGGCCTATTTGGGGCATATTATCTCCAGCCAGGGTGTGGCCATGGATCCTGCTAAGGTGACAACAGTCCTTGTTTGGCTGCCTCCGATGTTTGTGCGAGCATTGCGCGGATTTCTAGGATTGATAGGATATTATCGGAAATTTATTAAAGATTATCCCATGGTGGTGGCCCCCTTACCAAGCTATTGAAGAAAGAATCATTCATGTGGTCAGAGGATGCATCACAAGCATTCCAGACTCTCAAAACACATTCTGACTTCCTCTCCAGTGTTGCTTCTTCTGGATTTCTCTAAGCCGTTTATGGTGGATTGCTTCATCAAGGGGACCGACTGATTACTTTCTTTAGCCGTGTTGTGGCTCCTTAACATGCGAAATTGGCTACTTACGAGCGGGAATTAATTGGATTATTCAAGGCAGTGCGCCATCGGAGGCCATATTTGTGGGGGCAGTCCATCATTCGGACAGACTACTATAGCCTCAAATTTCTCCTGGACCAGCTTCTGTCCACGATTCAGCAACATCATTGGGTGAGTAAGCTCTTTGGATATGATTTCGTGGTCGAATACCGCCCTGGGCGTTTGAATTCTACAGCGGATGCGCTGTCCAGGCGAGATGCGGGCAATGCGGCCATACATGCTATTTCTAGCCCTCAAATCATGTGGTTTGATCAATTGTGCCAAGAAGTAACATCTTTGGCTGACTATACTACCTTGCGTGACCATGTGTTGGTATGGCAGGAAGACTCGCCATGGCAGTTCTCTGATGGTCTCTTATATCGGGGTCGTGTGTTTATACCAGCCGCCTCGCCTCTTCTTTAGCAGATCTTGGCTGACATCCATGGCTCGGGGCATGAAGGGGTGCAGAAGACCCTTCATCAATGCAGCGCTAGTTTTCATGTGATTGGGTTGCCTCGGATAGTGCGTGAGTTCGTCCAAAGTTGTCCGGTGTGTCAACGTAATAAGACCAAGCATCTTCATTTGGCCGGATTGCTTCAACCATTGGAGGTACCCCGGACTGTGTGGGCCGATATTTCTATGGATTTTGTGGAAGGTTTTCCGAAGGTACATGGCAAATCTGTGATTTTGATTGTTGTTGATCGTTTTTCTAAGTATGCTCATTTCATCGCTCTATCTCACCCTTACGCTGCAAGTTCGGTTGCTCGTGCCTTATTTGATGAAATTGTCTGACTTCATGGCATTCCGTCTTAGATTGTGAATGACCATACTAGTAATTTTTGGAAGGAGCTGTTTCGCCTGGCCAGGGTTCAGTTGCACATGAGTTCGGCGTTCTGCCTACAATCTGAAAGTCTGAGGTGTTTAATCGAATTATTACTATGTACCTTTGGTGTTTACATGGGGATCGTCCAAAACAGTGGGTTCAATGGCTGCCGTGGGCTGAATATTGTTATGAGGAAGTGGGCTGAATATTGTTATAATTCCTCATATCAGACGGCTCTTCGAACGACTCCTTTTCGCGTGGTGTATGGGCGAGATCCTCCTCCATTGTTGGCTGTGGATGATCATTCTACACCGGTGGTTGCTGTAGAGCAGCAGCTGTTAGCCCGTGATGAGTTTTTAGGAGAAATTAGGGAGCGGTTGTTACATGCACAAGATGTTATGAAACGGCAGCATGACAGTTCACATCGACTGGTGGTGTTTCAGGTTGGCCAATGGGTTTGGTCGCACTTGCATCATCGTCTTGTGGTTTCTATCAAAGGTCGTATTTCTTCAAAATTGGATCCTAAAATTTATGGACCTTTTTTTTTATCACTGAACGCATTGGTTCGGTGGCGTATCAGCTTCAATTGCCCGCATGTGCTAAGATTCATGATGTGTTCCATGTGGCATTGCTTAAATCTTTTCGCGGTGATCCGCCCGCTACTATTCCTTCATTGTCGGAGATTCTTCATGGCCGAATTGTTCCCACTCCAGATTTGGTTCAGCGTTCTCATGTTTGCCGTGATCGTTGGGAGGTATTGGTTCAATTAAAAGATTGTCCGCCGTCGGAAGCTTCATGGGTTCCTCTATTGGAATTTCGTGAGCAATATCCTGATTTTCAGCTTGAGGACGAGTTGTTTCAGAAAGAGGGGGGAAATATTGTGGACTCATATTGGGGGAGATGTTATACTAGAAGACGGCGCCAAACGTCAGTGGGTGCAGATAGGGTTGCGAGGTGCAGCGGCAATGGCAATAGCAGTCCTGGTTTTGGTAGGTTAGCTATTACATTCAGAAACTATTATTGCTTGTAAGTTAAGGTATCAGACTCTGTGTTCAGTTAGGGATAAGGAGTCAGTTACCGAGTATGCTTATCAGATTTGGCTAGATATGATACTTACATAATATCAGGAAGTCCTATATATATATGTAGGCTTCGGCTGTAATTGAGTTAGGCAATAAAGAAGTTTCTTCCTCACCTAACGTCTCAGAGCCTTAGCTCTGGCCGGAGAGAATCCCGGTCGGCAGCTGGAGGGCGAGCACATCCCTCTCCGCTATCCACTTCGTTCCCGACCCAGTTCACAGTTTCTCTTTCCACCACTCACAATCCATCGCAAACCTTCTCTGAAATCCAGTGATAACAAATAGCCAGCTCGTCCTTCCTGCCAGGAAAACATGCAAATAATCTTTACTCATCGGCTTCTGCAGATTGGTCCACTCAAAATTGATAGGTTGGATTTCAGTGATCACCATTTCTTCAATGCTCATGTAAGTACTGCCATCTCTCTTCCTTTCTTGCCACTGTGGCATTGTCAAAGAGGAATGTTTACATCAGCAAATCAAGATGCATGTACTTTAAAAAACGTGTGTAAATCGGAAAGCTTGATGATGCATGTCATGTAACTTGGCTTTCTAATTGGGATACTAATAGGAACCACTTCCTAAAATAAAGTAACACATTGTTCTTATTGTTAGCTTATGATAGTCTACCTGTTTCAATTTGCACATAGCATTTGTAATTTTGTGGTTTCTTAGTGCTAGCTTTTTGTCATTCATTACATGGTGATTATTTTTCTGTGATTGTTTACCTACCATAGGACCTAGAATTAATCCAAGAAACAGTGAGGAAGCTTGTGGATCAACATAACAAAGAGACCATTGTCTTAGTTACAGAGAAGGTATTACCTTCTTAAACCTTGTTGCCTGCCCTTTTTTGCGATCATTCATTGGACTGCTTAGTTTCATTTCTTTTTCTCCACTTCCCTGGAAGGATTATGACCGTGATCCAGATGCCCTTAGGAGGTTGGATGCAAAGGTTTGGGTGTTGTCTTCTTCTTTGCAAATTGTGCCCCTCAAGGAACAACAAGAAGAAGAATTTATGAGGAAAGTGAAGGAGATTATTACAACTAAGCATGCAAAGTCACATAGGGAGGGGGTCCAGCCATGAGTTGTTGATCATTTGGCTATATCCAGCTGAAAATATCTGGAAGCAAAACAGTTGGCCATTAGGGTTTCTTACTGCCGTACCATGTTGTGTATCAGCGTTAACTGTTTAACAAAAGAAAAGAAGAACAAGTATTCTAGTTTTCGTTCTATTGGGTCCGTGAATTGAACCCCAAGTTAACCTGAACTGGATTCAAGAGAGCGATGTGCTACCCTCAAACATCTGCTTCAATACTGCACCTGTTTTGATATGCATTGCTTTTCCTGTGTTGTTGGAACATGCACGGCAGACCAATCATGCATCTCTCCTTGTGTATATATGCATGGTTTGTGTTTGGAGAGATGGATGTGTGTGTCTCTCAATGCTTTAAGTAATGTACATCTTTTCCCCCCTCTTAGGTTTCTAAACATATATGGGGCGCCTGTGTACTGTATTCATTAACTGCCAAGTAGTCTCACACTTGACAAATATTTGCCATCCTGCAGTTTCTTTGCAGGAATTTTATACAGTCCAGCTTAATTATTTGAGACAAGTATATGTATATTATGTTGCTTTCGAAGAAATTAATTTCTGTTTTGCCCAATTAAGCCCACTTGTCTTTAGCGCCTGCTGCTAGCCAGCTAGTGTAACTAGTTGCAAACGCGACGTAGGGCAGTGCCCCGTTCTAAAGCCAGCCAAAAGTTTGGCTGAGTTAGCTGCCTTTGTTAGAATTAGATGTACTTTTGTGATTAACTTAAGGACACGACTAACACGATGATTTCTCGCGCGCATTAGCGCTCCAGTGCTGTCACCCGTTTTTGCGCGTGTATGCTTCCTTATTCTCTCTCTCTCTCTCTCTCTCTCTCTCTCTCTCTCTCTCTCTTCTGGTTATCTTTCTTCTTGTACACACTTCTCCCAAATGATCGAGTCAAATCCAGGCAGCAAGCATAAATATCCCATCAGCAAGCATAAATATCAACACAAGATCAACATGTTACCATTCGATTGCTTTGTGCAGGTTCATCGTTTTTTCTTTAAATAATCACTTCTATTAAACCAAGTGTCCGATTTATATTCCATCTAAACTGTTGTGATCTATATGATGAATCTAATAAAATTAGACTCAATTTGAATATATTTTAAGGACGCAATTATAAAATTATTTATTTGCTAGCAACTCTAAGTATCTTCTACAAGCAACTCTAGGTGATGACATTTAGCCATTCTTCGATGCTAGCAATAACAGATTTCATTACCTAAGTGCTTGCAGCAAGCAACTTTGGGTGATGGCAAATAGTAACTTTAGGGTGCTAGCAACTAGCAAGATCTCCTGTGATAGCTTGATTGATCTCTTACTGAATATTCATGATAAAACAAAGAATGGTGTTAACACATAGCGTAACTTGGTTGATATAAACATAAGGGCTGAGTTAGCACCGAAAGAGAACGATAAATGCCGAACATACCTTCTCCCCAGTTTACTACACTTTGCCTAAGGCCAAGAGAAATGAACTATGCCAGAGCTTGCATGGTGTGAAAGTTTCGTCCGGTTACTTCACCATTATGAAGAAACTTATTTCTATTGAAGATTTGAAATTAATTGATATAAAGTCTCATTATTGTCATGTGTTGATGACACAAATGCTTCCTGTTGCAATTACATTATTTTACCGAACAAGATCCGAGTGCATTCATGAAGCTATGTTATTTCCTTAACTCAATTGCTCAGAAGGTCATCAATCCCAATAGACTAGATACTCTGCACGCCGAGATGGTGATGACTCTATGTCATCTTGAGATGTATTTTCCTTTGTCATTTTTTTGATATCATGGTCCATCTCATTGTTCACCTTGTGAAAGAGATAAAGATACACAGTTCTGTGTTCCTATGTCATATGTACTCGTTCAAGAGGTACACGATAATTCTCAAATCCTATATACAAAATTGATCTCGGCCGAAAGGCAGCATCAATGATGGTTATGCAACTAAAGAGGTCATTGAATTCTACGTCGACTACATAGCTCAGGTGTAATAGATAGATGTACCTCTTTCTCATCATAAGGAGAGGCTGGAGGGTATCGGGACCATCGAAAGGAAAGCAGTCACTCCCGATCTGGATACGTATGCTCAAGCCCATTTTATAGTCTTGCAACATATGACTGAAGTGTCCCTGTACATCGATGAGCACAAATACATGGTATGCAAAGAGAATCCAGGCTGGTCGGAGGTTTGAATTATGAGAGAGCACAATCGCCAGTTCAATAAATGGTTAAAGGTACAATTCATTAGAAGGTCATCAAGTGATGATATGCTACGATGGTTGGCAAAAGGGCCAAAATTTACAATTGTAACATAGCAAGAATACAATATAAATGGGTACATATTTTATACGATAGCTCAGGATAGGAAGAGCACAGTCCAGAATAGCAGTGCCCGTATAGATGCATTTCACGAGCAGTTCAATACCGCTGGGAGCTCAAACAAGTTGAGCTCCTACTACGAGTTCGTATAGGAGATTTGGGAGCTCGACCACATACTTTTTAAGATCCCCCTATTTTGGTGTCATCGGATCCAACTTCCACGGGGTGTGAAGGTCGACAAGTGTGACATCACTATTGCGGACCTTGAATGTGTCGGATACAAAGACAAACCATTCATACTCGTTAAGTAAGTTGTTCAAGTTTTTATATAACAGACACAGTAAATAAGAACCACCATGTAGTTCTTCATAGAAAAAGAAGAATTGTCAGAGTTGAGAATGTCGTGGATAAAAATAGTACAGTCAATTTAACGAGTTGCCTCCATTCGAAGACAGCATCAAACCCGAGAAAGAACCCAGTGAGGAAGCTAGCTATATGCGCGTTGATCATCGTGAAGGGCTGTTTTTTAGGAAATAACCAAGTGGAATTATGAAACTTGGCATGTATTCTATTTCTAAATTATTCATGTTAAGAATACTCTCTAACTTATGCTTGCATACTTTTCTAATATGATTGTGTTTCATTCTATAAAAGAATACCTTCTCTTTCTTATGATATATTGAAAGACAGATTTATTCATGAATGATTCAGTAGTATGTTGAAATACCTGTCTATTGAAGCATACAACATAGCATATGACAGACAATTTTGTTACTAGAACTGTCTGTGATAGCATATCACAGATGGTTTTGTCAAAGAACCGTCTGAGATATCCATATAACATCATAGACGGTTTATTGCTAAAATCGTCTGAGATATCCATATAACATAATAGACAGTTTGTTGCTAGAACCATCTGTGATATAAATTAAGACAGTTCTTATAAGAACCATTAGTGATATTATCATATCATAGACGGTTGTTTCCTAAAACCATCTGTAATAATATTCTCCTATATATATGCATTAGGGCGAAAACCTAACTCACTATGCACACTTAGGTTTTCCCTTTCCTAGCGAGGCGTGGCTTCCTCACTCGCCACCCGAGCGCCCCCAACCTCAACGCTGCTGCCCCTGACATCGTCCTCCTTGGCTTCACCTTGGATTCTGCCTTGGGTATACAAGGTTTTGCCTTCATCTTGTAATGCTGCATCATCTTATCCTCAATCTAATTTTACCTGAGCCATCTATGCATATACAACCATCTATTAATTTCCATATCTATTATATATTTAATTGAATCAACACAATAGGGCAAATCTGTAAATTTGTATGTAGCATATATGATGTCAACTTTATGCAAGATATGCTGACTTTTCGTTGGACGAGATATGATAGCCAAATTTCTCGTTGTTCATTGATTTCATATGTTAGGCATATCGTCACTATTGATGCATTTTACAGTATAAATATGTGTATTGTAGCTTCGTCCCCCTCAACAACTTTACAAACTACTAACTCTAGATCAAAGGACTAGTGAGGAGAAGGTCATAATAGGTGCTTCTCCTGATGTTCTTGTTGTGGATGATACCTTCTTGATCATCTTATTGTTTCCAGGGTCTTAAAACACTCCAACATTCAAGGTGTGATGGCTTATAAATGTCCTCTTTTCTTGTGCAAGCAAGTTTTTCATATAATAGCGATTTAAGATGCATATAATGAGCACTTTGCTCTTACATAAAGCTATGAGAGAGAATTACATACTAAAAGCTGTAAGGAAGCATATTAGGTTTAATCAAGTTTTCTTTGAGGTTTGAACTGGCCAAAACTTGAATTAAAGTAAGTAAACTATTTATGTAACAAAGTACATGTAATAAAAAAATTTCTTTCCTACTATCCATTCTTTTTTGATGTTGCCAATTAAGTGTTTCCATGCTTGATGTATGCAGTGTCTGCAAACTTAAGCGAGATGGCATTCGCACAGTCTTTGCTGCCGTCATCAACGTCGCTGAATGCGTCTAGCGCTTCAATGAACAAGGAACGTAAGAGAGATGGCAGAGGAATATCAAAAAGGCCTGAGGGCCGGATGACCACCATGGAGGTCACTCCCGTTGGGGTCCCTCTACATCCCAAAAAAGCAGCGGCAGCATTTTAGACCACCTGCGGGATAGTTGCAAGGGAATAGGTCCCCATCACCGCACCTAGCTGGAAGTCTCTGACAAGAGATGAGAAAGAGCAGTCACATGTTAAAATTTCAAGGTCATTCGAGATCCCAGCAGAAGTCTAGGGACTCGTGTGACGACATTCCTCATGATGGGAAAAACACGGAAGACCTTCAAGAGTATGCTTGTCATGAAGTACGTGAACAAGGAACGGACGCCCTTTACAAAGTATCCTTTCGCGTCACTGGATACATAGGACGCCTTTGTGCGGATGAAGATGATGGCTAAATTTCAGGAGCAAAGTGTGACACAAGGCTATCCAGATACAAAACACTTACCCCCACAACCTCGCCACCGTTGGGTATGCAGATAAAATCCCACAATGGAGAAGGGAGGACGAGGAGGCGATTCGGTCGGAGGCCTCTCCACCATTTGTCAGGATCATAGATGAGCAGACTGAAGCTGGTTAAGAGCGAAGTCATCAACCACATCTTCGGGTGCCATCTCTTTCATAAACTCGGCAAACGAGGAAGTGTCTTGATGTTTGGTAAGATATGTTGAATTACCAATGTGTTAATAAGTCCATAATTTTATAGGGTCTAAAATAACATGATGGTTTCTTGCAGCAAACATTGAGCATCTAATCTTCCTAAGGCTCCTTCGAATCAGTTAGTAAGAGGGATATGCTATTCATGGCCCTGGGAACACAAGGAGTACCTGGGTCGCACGTGAGGCATTTGGGTTTATGTACCTTAGAGACAAGGATTCCCACACGACTCCGAGACGTCTAGGAGTAGAAAGCGATTCAAGGTCGAGCATAGGGAACTATTGAAAGTGGGGATTCGTCTAGAATTTTGAGGACAGATGGCATCATTAGAGGAAAAACTGTATCGAGTCCTCAACTAGTCGTAAACCACCCCCGTTACTTTGAGAGCCAGTCCCCCTCAACGTCAGAGTAGCTGCCTGTCCATACCACTTTCTGCACATAGTGATGTCCAATTACTTATTGACAATATCTAGATAATGTACATCTCTAAAATGCTACATAGATAGACATATTGGATGTGTTAATTAATTGGGTATCGTTATGTAGGAGCCCATGTCGTGCAAGCTCAGAGTCAGTCTTGTTGGCTCCATTCCCATTGAGGCTGGGTGGGGAATGGCGTATCCATGCTCATCAGGGATGCTGGTGCATAGTGCCCAGCAAGATACCGGTTTTGCGAAGGTTCAGGTGGACATGGTACATAACGTTTTCAAGATTGTCCCATTGGAGAAGCCCCCAAATGATGAAATCATGACACTAGGGAATGTCGTCCATACATTTGTCTAGTGGCCCAAGAGGGACATCACCCTGGACACTTCTGTGCCGACATCTACCTAGTATGAACAGCTGGCCTCTCCACATGACCATCTACAGCCTACGGCCTCTCCAACCCTCCCTTCGATGTCACCACATGCACTTGATCCACATCGGCAGGCCGCCATAGTGGCTCCCATGAAGACCACACCGAGCATAGATCAATAGCATGCCCATTCGTCTCCCGTGAAGAACACATACTGGCATGTCAGCAAGACCAAATAGAAGAAAATCAAGGCACCTTGGTATATTGTGCAGTCGGCCGTGGCGTCACAACGGAGACGCTAGCTCGCAGCTATAGTCGGTGTCATCGAGGAACAAGCTAGGAGTGGATGAACTAGCTAGGAGCATCGGGTAGAACTCACGCATCTTGGAGTGAAGGGGAGAGGGGGAGTAATTAATAAGCGGCAAAAGGTGGGTGGAATCGGTGCCTGTCGTTCAATATGGAGAGAATGGACGGGTGAGATCAGAATCCTGGGGGAGATGCCACGGATCGGTGTCGTGGTATTATCAAAGGCGGTTTGTCATACGAACCGTTTGTGATAATGCACATATCACAGATGGTTCGTATTAATAACCGTCTACAAAAATATCACAGACGGTTATTAATACAAACTGTATGTGATGTCTTGCATTATCACAGACGGTTTATACTAACAGCCATTTGTGATATTTTCACAGACGGTTATTAATATGAACCGTCTGTGATGTATTGCTTTATCACAGACGGTTCGTTTAAATAACTGCCTGTGAAAATATCACAGATAGTTGTTAGTATAAACCGTCTGTGATAATTGTAGCACAGATGGTTCATAGGAACTGTCTATGATGTAGCTATCCAGTATAGCCTCTTTTATAGCAATGTGTCTCGGAACAGAATCCTATTCGGACTCGAATTCGTCTCGGGTCCAAATTGAAACTGTTATATCTTTCAATCCCATGGGCCAACGTTGCTGAATTGTTTTATCAAAGTTTGTGGCTATATGTAGAAGGACTCCACCAATCTTTACTAGATTTGGCATAAATTTGGCATGCTTTTCAATTTTTGAGATGGTAGACACTTTTTGGGTTGTTCTACGCAGCAAAATTGGAAAAATAGCCACACCGGATTTGGATTTTAGGAGATCCAACAACTCAAGCAAGGTAAGAGAATTTGGATTCTTAAATGGTTTTTAATTGCAACGTCACAAACGATTTGTAATCTGAACCATCTGTGATAATTGTAGACATCATAGACGGTTCTTGTTAAGATCCGTCTGTGATAATTCATAGATGGTTCTTAACTTCTTGTTAAGATCCGTCTGTGATAATTATAGACATCATAGATAATTTTTAATCCGAACCGTATATGATAATTATGTATCATAGACGGTTCTAGCCATTGCTAGTAATATAGATGGTTACACTTATACAACCGTATATGATAATTACAATACAGACAGTTCCAGAGAACCATCTGTGATGACGCATTTGGTATAACATTTTTTGTAGTAGTGTTAATCAAGCATACCATGCAGACCATTTTGAGTTTAGAAAGCCGTATGAAGAAATTACTTTAAAAATCACTTCGTTTATTTTAACTTTCGAAAAAGCCGGAAGCTACACATAAGAACCAAAAGCGCAAAAGAAAACGGCCTAAATTGCTTATTGTCCAGTCCAGACAAGGCGCATGCGAGCTCACGAGAGACAGTAGCACAGTGTTTGAATTATTCCTTGGCAGTGTCGATCCATCGCGTTCATACGCATGTGGCGCTTCTTAGCTTCTGTGCTGGAATGTGTCAGGGGCATATACTGTGTGTGGGTGAGAAGTAGTAGCCTACACCATCTTGTGATCCATTCATCTCTGCCCTGCAAATGCATGAGCACGCATGGCCCTTGTCTCTCCCAGGATCTCTCTCTCTCTCTCTCTCATGGCCCTTGTCTCTCTCTCTCTCTCTCTCGAGAGAGAGAGAGACCAAGCCGAACGAAACAATTGTGGCAGCAGCATCGATTCAACATGCACCAACTGGTGTTTAATTGGTTTTGTTCCCTCCCTACTCAATGCACACTTGACACTTCCCCACTGCACACCTTGCTACGCTATCTATTAGTTCATGGATCAAACGGCGACATGCAAGTACTGCATAGTAAGTCCAAATTAACGAGCCAAGATTAATCATATGCCGACGTGGAGATTAAAGATAAGTGATTAACAACGAATAATCTGGAGAGAGAGAGAAAAAAGATAAGAACTACATATGCATAATAACAAATATTATTGTAATGTATACCCACCTTTCTATCAATCTAATCTTGCTATGATATGTAATATGAGAGAAGCATTTTTCTGCGATGCTTGTGCCCTACAAAGGGAGTGTATAATTAGACAAGAACAGATGATCGCTTTGCTGCCTCTACTGTCTGCTTTGTGGCCTGACTTAAACGAAGGAGCAACATCACCTCAGCTAGCTTGCCCATGGCCGTATCACAAACACCAGTGCATCACAAACTATAGTTGAGAGACAAACTTAAGGCATCACGAGGTAAACATGAAACATATGTATATAGCTAGGAATTTGGTTCTACTGATGCACATAGCTATCTAGCTAGGAACTTTGCTTTAAATTCAAACAACTACGGAATAATATACAGCTAGCCTCCGCCGAAAACTCTAATATTTATGTTGTTTGAAGAAAATGTTTTGGAAAATTGTTTGTTGAAGAAATCTAGGCAGCTCATTAGCTAAATGTTACGAACAATTATATTGATACTTGTCAATTAGTTTCGATTTCCAGTTTACCTGATGTACACAAGGGCCCTAGGAGCAAGCTCCTCTTTCTTGATTAAGAATCGAGCATATCGATAAATTCGAACGATCCATGGTAGCAGTTCTTTCAAGAAATCAATATGAACAATTGATAGCACCAAAAATCTAGCTAGTGATCATCAATAAAATGAAATATGTGTCAATCGGCATCAATTGCAAACACGAAAAGACAAAACATTCTAATCCGATCATGATCTAATTTATAAACTATACATACGGTTGGGAAATTTTATGAGGAACTACATAGTATCAATGAGACAATTAACATACAATCTTTTACAGCACTTGGGTACAGATTATAACATGACTTGAGGTGTTGAGCTATATATGTAGAATTCGACATGGACCCATATTGTAGAGAAATAAGGCCTTTGGCCAAAAGACATATGGATTCCGATTGAATCAAGAACAATCAGAACAAGACTGAAAGAAGCACAAACAAATTAAGAAGAGATCGACCAGGGGAAGAGCGGCTAGCTGGAGCATGAACACACACGCGCATACATGGTGACCAGAATGCATGAAACGGCAAAAATTATTGGACTCATTCATGCAACTTTAGGACTAGCCCCAAGCCTAAGCTCCAGATCTACTTCTTGCCGGCCTACAAGATGGAGTGAAGGAGAGCTAGGGCTTGCGACTAGTACTTTGGGTACCTTTGCATCACGATCAACTCCTCGCAGCCCCTCCCTTTCGCATGACGCCGACGGCCGCACGAAGAACGGCAGCACCACCGCTGGCGGCTGATCGACACGCCTCCGCTTCCACCCCTCCTCTATGGTCTCGTCCTCCTCCTCGTCATCACCGCTTCCTCCAGCTTCTCTCACCGTCGCCGCAGGCATGGAGATGAATGCCTTGATCTTGCTCTCCTTGATGATGGTTGATATGTAGGAAGGAGAAGTAGAGTTTATCATGGCATGATCCTTATTAAGAGGGTGATCACCGGTAGATTTAGGGCTGGGGAGTAGCACTGCTTGAGGGTGCCGATCAGGGCTGATGATCGGCTGGGGCTGTTGTTGTTGCGTGTCCTGGACGGCGTCATGATCCGGGGAGGCACACTGCCGGAGGCGAGCGCGGTCGCGGCGGTGCACGTTCATGTGGCCGCCGAGCGCCTGCGCGGACCGAAACTCTCGCCGGCAGAAGCTGCACGTGTAGGAGCGCGGCGGCCAGACGCAGCCGCCGAGGTGCCCCGCCGCGTCCCGCGCAAACGCCTGCTCCTCCCACGACGGCTCGCCGGCGCCATGCGCTGCTGTCGCCGGCGGCCAGGTGGATCTGAGGCTAGTCGTACCAGCGACGCCCCTGCTTGCGCCCCAGATGCCCCAGTAGTACTTGGCCGTTTGCTCCATTGCGGTGGTGTTCATGGGAGCTTGTGCGCTAGCTCTGGTTGGTACTGGTAGTAGAGGCTGGTACTAGTACCACAGCTCGTTAGCTAGCCACTCCAGTAACTTGGAGGAGGCTCGCTGTGTTTTTCTTGTTTGCATTTATACGACTTCTCATAGAGTATATGGCTAGCTAGAACTAATATATACTACCATATATATGCTGTGATATGTGAGATACTACTAATCGCATCCGATACATATGCATGAGTTAAGAATGGTATATCTGGCTAGCTAGCTACTGCCTCCGGTAAAAAAAAATCGTTTCGGGCATGTGTCTATCTCCTTTTAATATTTGAATTGAACATATAAAAACAATATGCATAGATTTTTCTCGAAAAGAACTTTTATAATAATATAATTTTATTAGGTTTTATAAATCTAATACAATGCAAATTAGTGGTTAAAGATATGCTTTGGGGACCATGCTGATCTCTAAATCAGGGCCTGTTTGGTAGAGCTCTAGATTCTTATTTTTCAGCTTCTGCTCTGGATTCTCTAAGAATCCACTTCTCTGAGAATCTGGTGCTGCCACTGAAAAGCGTTTGGCTAGTAGGTTAGCTCCAGATTCATAAAAAGAGGGATTTAATCAAAATAGACCATGTTAACCCTAGTTTTCACACAATTATCTTTTTGCTTTTTTTCTTTATTTCAGATACATGATTAAAAGAAAATGAATATGATTTTTTGTTCAGATAATCTTCGGCCAAGAGGACAATTGCTGAGGAAAAAACAGCAAAATATGTTTAGGTTTCATTGTCTGCCAAACAGCAAGCTAACAGCAATCAACACACAGAGGGAGGCGGCGCTGTGGACGGAGGGAGGCGGCGGCGGTGCTGTGGACGGAGGGAGGCGGCGGCGGTGCCGTGGACCAGACGAAGGGAGGCGACGGCGGGCCGAGAGAAGGAGGGCGGCGGAGGGGCGAGGGAGAGAAGGGGGCGGCGGCGGGGCGAGAGAGGGAGGGCGGCGGCGGCGGCGAGAGAAGGAGCGGGAGGGAGGCGGCGGGGCGAGAGAAGGGAGGGGGGCGGCGGCGGGGCGAGAGAAGGGAGGGAGGCGGCGGGGGGGGGGGGGGGGCGAGAGAAGGAGCGGCGGTCCCAAATCTAGAGGCGGCGAGTCGGGCGAGAAGGGAGGTGGCGGCGGCGGTGCGGGAGATCGGGAGGGAGGCGGCGGTGCTGGAGATCGGGAGGGAGGCAGCGGCAGTGGTGCTGGAGATCGGGAGGGAGGCGGCGGGGCGAGAGAAGAGGGAGGCGAGCGGCGCGAGAGAAGAGGGAGGCGAGCGGCGCGAGAGGGGAAGGGGGAGGCAGGCGGCGCGAGAGGGGAGAGGGGAGGCGGGCGGCGCGAGAGAGGAATGGGGAGGCGGGCGGCGCAAAGAGCGGACGAACCGAGGGAGATGGAACGGGCGGGACGAGAGAGAAGGGGGAGGCGGGTGGGGTGAGGGGTAGTTGAGTGGCATTTGCGGGTAATTTTGGTTAACTTTCATGTGTAAATTTGTTTTTGGTTAGCTGGCTCCCCACGAGAATCCACCCTAGACCCGCTTCTCCTCTCTAGTTCATTTCTAGCTCTGCTCCTCGCGAGAATCAGAATCCAGCAATTTTGAGAAGTTGGGTGTTTGGTACAGCTCCACGAGAATCTAGTGAGAAGCTGGGAGCAGGAGCTGTACCAAACAGGGCCTCAGTATTCTTTTGTGACTAAAGGGAGCGGTATAAATTTAGCTATATTTATATGCTTAAGTTGAATGGAAGCATCAGGGGGTATACAGGGGGAATTGAATATCTAGGAGAAACGAAGGAAACGGGGTTAATTATGTGACTTAATTAAATGAAAAGTCTTCTGAAAAGCAAGGTTTGTTGTTTAGGTATTGGTGGGTGTGTGCAGTTTGTTTTGTTCCTGATTAGTTTGTTTTGTCTCTTGCTTTGGTGCACAGTGGCTATACATTGCATTTTGTTCAGTACCACTGCTACTGCACTTGTTCTCTCATTGGACAAAGATACTTTTTTTTTGAAGCTCAGATTGTCACAGGGAAGGAAAGCAAACTAACATTTGTATCATTCCCAGAGATATTATGGGACGGACATGGGTGCAAGAGCAAAAAATAGGGTGGCAGTTTTAATTAATTTGTATCAATCCCAGAGATATTATGGGAGAGGGAATATTGTTTGGTGATTAATTTTTTTAGAATCATATTTGGTGATTATTTCATCGTGATGCCCAGTACCTGAACTACATCTATAGTATTAAACTTATAAAGGGTTATTATAGATTTAAACATAATTTTTTTCCACAAACCATTTTAATTTACTGCCATTCTACCGATCTTATTTATTAAGTAATTAATCATGATCTACATTACTACTACTACATCATTGGTCAAAGTTTTGTCTACCTTTGATTGCACTTATTGTCTTGCATGCTCACTTAATTAATAATAATGTAGTGTGCTTTATTTAAACAACACTTGTGGCTGCTAGTTAATGTGAACATGACTGATGTAGAGTAGACATGTTGGTCCTTCAATTTGGAGTCTTGCTCAAATTGCTGCCTAATTGCACGACCGTTGATTTTTTTTTTCATTTTGTACATGCGATCCAATCATGCTTTTTTAGTTTGCATCAGTTGTTGGAGGTCGTCAAATTAACTTCAAAATTAGGCATGGCCAATATCCATAGAAACTTGAGTGTGGCAAAGTCAATGTATGCTTAGTCACTTGTACCTTAAGGATTTCATGGGGAAATTAAACTTGAGTCAGCACATATCTTACGTTTTTTTCAATTAATAATACTGACGTACGTATACATGCATATACTTTGTGTGGGTGCCTTGCTTCTAGAGAGCAAGACTATGTACATATACAAAATACAATATATGCACACATATATTTATGCAAAGAAACAAACACAACTTAATTAAAGTAGCAACAAGCATGTACTAGTATACATATACAACATAGATGACCAAGTCGATCAGTTCATTGGACTGTCAAACTTCAGCAGTTTGACTGTCGAAAGTTAGAGTTTGACGAGTAAATCGATGTTTAACTAATTAATTGAAGCATAAATACATATATCTGGAAAATTTTTGATACAGTTAATTACATATTAAAGACTAGATGCTTTGCCTTTTTGTTAGAACTACTAGCATACGTCTCTTCTTTCTTAGTGATTGTGAAAGACCTAGGTTTTTTTTCTTTTCTCGTACGTGTAGAGTGTTTTTTTCTGGCCAAGTTGCTTTCTTTCTTTCTTTCTTTCTCTCTTTAGTTGGTAGAACGTAAGGGTGTGGGAAGAGCCGATCGAAGAGAAAAAGATTTCCTTCATATCACAAGATTAACGGCATGCAGATACTTAGGAGCCTGGGGGCTCATCTAATTAAAAGCTAGATATTTTACTTTTTATAAGAATTTTTAATATATTTATATCACAAGATTAACGGTAGATATTAATTTAGAGGCTACCTTTTTAATGGCTAGATGTTATGCTTTCTAATGAAATATTTCACTATATTTCTCTTTTCATAGCGATTACGGAAGGCCTGGTATCGACTAATATAATGATAGATAGATTAATATTACTAGGAGTACGTGAAGATAACCGAATAACTAATGCCGATCAACGAGCACATACGTACCATTTGCTCGTTGACTGTGATGAGATATGATCGATCGGCCGCTAGCAAAGTTTGCATTTGTAGGCATGTAAGCAAGTATAATAAGAAGCTGTTAGTAGGTTGTATGCTGAGGTGGAGGAGAGAGAGGAGGAGAGAGTAGAGAAGTGGACTGTAAGTTTACAGCCAGCTGAAGCACAAGAACTAAGAAACTTTGTGAGAGAAAGGGGTGGATCATACAGCCTTCAGCTGGCTGTAAATTATTACATGAATAAGCTGATAAGTGGGTTGTAAGTGTCTATACAACCAGCTGAAGACTATATTATTAATCTTGCTCTTAGCTAGTAGCAAACAAGCTACAGCTAGCAAGGTTACGTTCTAACTCCAAGACGGGAAGGATGGAAGGATGGATCGATCGTACTGCTAAACATCCATCCATGCGTTAGCTTGCACTACTCAACTACCACATTTTGGACTTTAATTTGTCTTTTCACTTGTTCGAGGATGCACCAACAGATGTCAGCACCGGCCGATTGCGAGTCTCTCTCTCTCATCGATCGGTCAATATTTCCAGATAGATTATTCTCTCAAGTCATAATAAAGTTCGTTGATGCTTGTGTGATGCCTTTGTCTTGTGACCTTTGTCGTCTCCTTTTCTCGATCATTAGCTATCTACAAACCCCACAGCAGCCGAATCAACTCTCAGAATTGCTTGTAAAATTAATGTATATAAGATGAATCAACTTTGATCGACTAGGCTCGGGCCGGCTAGCCCTTGATGCACGTACGTACGTTTAATTAGTTGGCAAAGCTTAGTCCTCCAGAAGGAAGCAGCTAGTAGTGTATACATAGAGCTAGAGACATGGGGTAGACGCATGCGAGCTGTAGGGGGGTCGAAAGTTGAATTAACCTGCGTGGAAACCAAAGCTAAGCTAGGTTTCCCATTACTTTGCATTGCTGGCCCTACAAATTAGTAGTAGTAAGTTGCAGAATTTTTTGTACGGATAATCCATTTTTTATTCGAAATTACATAAATATACCCGCGGGAAAATTTTTTACAAAAATAGGCTCCAGTCGCCTAATGGTTGGGCGACTGGAGGCGTTCGCCCAACCACACGGCGACACAATATATCTCGCTGCACAGTAGAGCGATTGCATTAAATCGCTCTTCCGTATGGCGACTGGCATGCAGTCGCCATACCGTTAGGCGACTGCCATGCAGTCGCCATCCCGTTAGGCGACTTCAGGTAGCCCCCGTGATTGTTTTAGAATTTGTGAATTTTGTAACGTTGAACCGGTAAAAAATACGGTGAAGTTGTAATAAAAGTTTATGTTCATTGTATATTGTAGGTGTGTAAAAAGTTTTTTAATTTTTTTTTTTGAAAGATTGAGTAGAGAACGATCGATACATACACTGTTAAGTGAGATAGTTTATATGCGGAAAGAGATGATAGACTTATGTAAATATAAATAAACTTCATAATATAACTGTGAGTAACATGGCGCATGTATTTTCATTACATGCATAACATATATAGCATCTGCAGCACGCCTCACTGGTCACCCTGCTGTGCCCCGTCACCGCGCCCGCGTCCTCCCATACGGCCTCGCTTGGCCCTCCTCCGGTGCAACGGATTAGGACGATCCGAAAAGGTAAAACGAGGAGGAGGGTGTCTATCCCGCCCCTGCGCTGGTGGAGTCAGCTGCACCTCTGGCTGTGTAATCTCCGGTGCACCGGGGAGGGCACTGGCAGAAAGAACCTGCGGTGCGACGTCGGGCGACGGCGCGAAAAACTGGTCCACATCCTCCTGGCCTGGGGAGACGCCGTGCTGGTAAGTACCTGCAATATTAATATCGTTAGTGCGTTGCATGTCGTCTTCGGATAAACACGGTATAAGACCCTATGCGTACCCGTAGCTGGCGCCATGGAGGAGGCGTACACCCCCTGCGTGGGGAAGACAGGGGTCTGCGTAGGAGGCGTGAAGTGAACCGGTGTAGGAGGCCCTGCCCAGGCTGAACCCCCTGGCTGCTCCGGGTGAGGTGGTGGAGGACGTGTCCACGTAGGTGCACCATAGTAGTGCCACGCTGGTGGAGGTGGCACAGGTGGAGGTGGCACTGGTGGACGAGCAGTCGTAGCGGGGGGCGTGGAGACCGCCGGTAGCCTCGTGCAGGACAGTAGGCTAACGATACGTCTACACCCCTCGTGCACCCGACGCGCAAAGCTGAGGCCCTCCTCATGGGTCAGCTGCGCACCACTGGCGAGCCTCTCCAGTACTGTGCCGGACTCGGCGTATAGGTCAGAACCGACGTCAGCCTGGACACAAAGACATAAAATGGTCGATTATGGAAACGACATTACCATTTGGGAATCTTTGAAATGACATGTAACGTACCGCGAGGTGAGCGTCGTGCGCGAAGTGCGCGGGGTACGTGTCCGTCGGAGCGGCGACGTGTGTGGCAGGCGGGTCTACCACATATACGAGCCTGATACGGGTCTGCGGCTGGTACCAGCGCAGGTACTCCGCGTACTCCCTGCTGTCGTACGGTCGGTCCTCGTCCACGCGGTCGTCGAGCGCATCCTGCCACTGCTCGACCCAGGGCTGCATTCTCACCGACCAGTCCGTGCCTCTTTTCACTCCCTTCCCGCTGTGCCTGCGTATAAAACCATTACGTAATGTGAGATACTTGCGAACGCAGTAGTAAGTATGTACATATTTAGCACAAACGTACACTCACCCGTGCACGTGCCGCGGAAGCGATGGTCCGACTGGTACAGGAACCGGCTGCCATAGCCCGAACTGCCGCATCACCCGCTGGGGTGCGTAGTCCTCCACGTAGATGAGGTACACGAGCTTCCGGCGGGTGAGCCAGAAAGCCCGGTCACGCCAGCAAAGTGAAGACAGACCGCCAGGAGCACGGGCCTGCACTACCGTATCAGCGTACGGCTCCCAGCGCACGTCGTCGGCTGTGATGCGGTCGAGCTGCTCCACAAAGACTCGGTACGCCCGCGTGACCTGCACGTGCGCGAACTGTACCTGCAAGAAAGACAAGTTGTTTACAATGACGATCGTCAATAAGAAAGAAATAGTTAACTGTGATAAAACTTACTCGGCGACGGCACCACATAGAACCCATCGTCGGCCGATCGACTTCTCCCCCCGGATACATCTCGGGCCCGTACGGACCCACGTCGTCTAGCACAGGTCGTCCGACGCTTAAGCGCTCGAACGACCACAACTGTAGTAGCAGGGGACAACCCGTGAGGATCGAGTTCGGCTTGACCCTCGTGCACGCATCGCACAGCGCGCGGTACGTCGCGGCAAGTACGGCCGATCCCCAGCTGACCTGGTGGGGCTCGCCGTCAGCGATCGCCCTCGCATAAGCGATAAGGCGCGCATCCACCGAGTTGCCGTGGCTGGTGGTGAAAAGCACCCAACCAAACAGCCACAGCACGTACGCCTCCAGGTGCCGCGAGACCTGCTGATCGTCTGCCTGCGGAACCATGCGCTCCACCTGAATGCAAAAAAGTTGTTATTAGTACGTAATACCACAAAAAAGAGCTTCGAAGATACGATCGATTTTATATACCACGTACCCGGTACTGTCTGAGCCACCTCAGTGTCGGCCCATGGGTCTGCGCCTCTCCGAACACGTGGTGGTCAGCGGCCGGTGGAACGACACCCTCGAATCTGCCGAGCAGGTCAGCGCGCCAGTCGGCCGGGGCCTCCGGTAGGAAGGCAGCGTCTCCCGCGATCGGAAGCCCAAGAAGCAGGGACACATCCTGCAAGGTCGGCGTCATCTCCCCGAATGGGAGGTGGAAAGTGTGCGTCTCGGGCCGCCAACGGTCCACCAAAGCCGTCAGTAGGGAACGGTCGAACGGAAATCGTCGTGATCGATCCCCGCCCGCCTCGTCCCCGCCCTCGTCCCCGCCAGCGGCTCCATCCTCCTCTGTGGCCTGCACCATCCGGGCAAGAGGGAGTAGCCCGGCATCCCGCAGCCTGCAAACAAAGTGAAGGTCAGCACGGAACGAACTAACGGTCGCACTAAACGCTGGAATAGTGCTCACCTGGCAGTCCAACGAGGGTCGAGTCCCCAGGCCACGCGAGGTGTCCGTGTCCGGACCACTCCCAACTGAGGCGGCTCGTCCGTGCTCCCCGGTGGCGGCACTAGATGGGAAGCGCGATGAGAGCGGTCCACGTGCTCGTCCAACAGCGCGAACCGCCACTCCGAGTCACGTCCAGCACGAGTCATACCTGCAAAATTTGTACAATACTTTCAACATTCAATTTTCTGCATCTAAATTTGTACAATAATTTCAACACTAAATTTTATACATCTAAGACTGTACATTAAACTTGGTACATCTAAATTTCTACATCTAAACTTGTACATTATACTTTCTACATCTAAATTTGTACAATAAATGGTACACAAAATTTATAAACTAAATTTTCTAAACTTTATTTGTAAACTACATTTAGTACACAAAATTTGAAAATTAAATGTCTAAATTATATTTCTATATTTAATTTCTAAACTAAATTTTGAAACTACATTTTCTAAACTAAATTTGTAAACTAATTTTCTACACTACATTTTCTAAACGAATTTTCTAAACTAAATTTGTAAACTAATTTTCTACACTACATTTTCTAAACTAATTTTCTAAACAATATTTCTAAACTAATTTTCTACACTACATTTTCTAAACTAATTTTCTAAACTAAATCTCTAAACTAATTCTCTACACTACATTTTCTAAACTAATTTTCTAAACTAATTTTCTACACTACATTTTCTAAACTAATTTTCTACACTAACAAAAAATATAACACGAAAAATTACCTGAAAATCGCGCACTCCCCCTCCTCTTCTCCTCCTCTCCCTCTCCTTCTCTTCTCCTCCTCTCCCTCTCCTTCTCTTCCCCTCCTCTTCTCCTCCTCTCCCTCTCTTCTCTGCGACGGCGGCCGAACGACACAGGACCGCGCTCGGCCTGGCCGAGCGCGGTATATATCTCACTACAAGTCGCCGAACCGTTGAGCGACTGAAATGCAGTCGCCTAACGGTTGGGCGACTGGATGGAAGTCGCCCAACCGTGGGGCGACTGCAATTAATCGCCCAACGGTTAGTAGATTCATTAAATGTCGCCGTGTGGTTGGGCGAACGCCTCCAGTCGCCCAACCATTAGGCGACTGGAGCCTATTTTTGTAAAAAATTTTCCCGCGGGTATATTTATGTAATTTCGAATAAAAAATGGATTATCCGTACAAAAAATTCGTAAGTTGCATCTGTCATCTACATCTCTCTCTCTCTCTAATGCTGGCCCTACAAATTAGTAGTAGTAAGTTGCATCTGTCATCTACATCTCTCTCTCTCTAATGCTGGCCCTACAAATTAGTAGTAGTAAGTTGCATCTG
The DNA here is from genome assembly GCA_017311315.1 of Dendrocalamus latiflorus. NCBI lineage: Eukaryota > Viridiplantae > Streptophyta > Magnoliopsida > Poales > Poaceae > Dendrocalamus > Dendrocalamus latiflorus. Next base: position 35,597,663 of record CM029629.1, read on the forward strand.
TCATCTACATCTCTCTCTCTCTCTCTCTCTCTCTCTCTCTCTCTCTCTCTCAGTTACAAAAACTATTGATCGACCAATTAATTCGTCGGGGGGCCGGGGGCAGCAAAAAGATTCTTGTGCTATTGTCTCTACCGTTAGCATTGCTCGCTGATCCGAGAGCTACCTGCTGCTTTAACTACACAAATTAAAAGCCGGATCAATTAGTTAATTATGATCGATATATGTGCACACATCACATATAGCTAGCTAGGGTGAACAATAATTCTTTAATTCTGAAATACTTAACATGTTCATAGAGAAGACTCGTATCCTATTTCTTTAGGATTTAGAGAGGTATGCCATAATGTCGGACTCGGGAAATTAATTCTAAATCTTATATATTTACTATGCTAGTCTCATAATCAATGGCTAGCATATACACACAGTAGTATTTATATAACATCCATACATAATTAAATAAATAAAGTAGCAAGATATAATTAACAATCAAAATTAAGTCATAAGCGACTAGTTTTACAACAAAAAGGCCGATCGGCCAAATAGTTCACATGACATAAAGTTATAGCGAAAACAAGGATAAAGAGGCAACAAAAGCTAGCTAGTAACCTCAACCCAACAACAGGCAACTGACTGGAATTAAACTTTAATGATCGGCGTCATACAAGGATTCTTAAATGAATCATAATAGGATTAGGACTCTTACTTCTCTTTAGAGTGGGATTCCTAAATTACTTTGGAGGACTGGAGGACTATATAAAGTTATGAGATGTGGCCATAAAGAACCCAAGAAACAAGTCACAAGGCAAGCAAAACGAACTCATCCAAAATAGAGGTGCATAAGAGGATTACAGGCTAGGTTATTCTTTCAACAGTACTAGATTCTTGTATAGGCAAGAATCCGAGGGTCCTAAAATGTTTGAAAGAGCTGCAATCACTTGTACTCTTTTGAGGTTGTGATTAAGGAATTTATGGTCAACTTCGCTAAATCTTTTCCCTCTTGGTGTGGTTACTTCATCGCCGTTATTTCAATTCTCTCTATGAGATTCATCTACTTCGTTTTTAATACCGTGTATACTCAGGCCGTATTTCACAAACCCTGATCCGATCCAGATATTGCTATATATAAGGAGGGATATTTGGGTATAACATAACATTATTGACTCCAGTTAAACTCTTAGCCCTTTGATAAATAACATTTATCTAAACATCTTATTTTGTTCACATCATAATGATATTATCTCATCAAAAAATGATATTTTTATTTTAATTTGTCATAAAATACTATACGTAATTTGATAAGTTTTTACAAGTACTCCGCATTGTTGTAAAAACTCAGTCAAAATTAAACTTCGGAGATCCTGAAAGTTTTGAGAACAAATGCATGGAGAGAGTGTGTGTGTCTATATATATACACACACACACTATAGCTTCTAATTACTTTGCACTTTGCAGTAGCATATGTGTACGATTAGAAGGGGGCCAGAAATGAAGAACACATGTGCATGTATCGATCACATGTATACATGCAAGTACGCGCATTGTGTCCTAGAGATAGAGACGGGTGGGGGAGAGGTGTCTGGGAGACACAGTTATGGCGGCCCAGCGATGAAGTAGGGTGTAGTAGTGACGAAAACGGATTGTATACATTGAACAGTTTTAAATATAAATTTATGTTTTTTAAAATAAATATGGATACAAATTTAAATATTTTTGAATACGAATATGAATCGAATGTCGTAACGAATACGAATTTGAATCGAATATGTACTTAATTTGGTCGAAGATGAATATCCTCTTACAACTTCTGTAACAAATCTTGATAGAACAAATTCCTAGCGGTTTTGTTGGTTTTTCACCGGTTTCAAACCACCCAAATTCAAATTTCGAATCATAAAATTCGTTCAGGTTTTTCCCGGGTTCTGAAAACAGATCGAATACGAATCGAATAATCTCGAATACAAATATTCTTAAATACGAATACGAATATTTTTGAATACGAATATGAATATTTTTTAATACGGATTTTACTTACCACATTCAGATAAAATGGATTATCCGTTATCGTTTTTCACCCCTAGTGTTTAGAAAAGAAGGATAGGGATGAAACACAGTTGAATACACGTGGTGGGTGGATATACACGCACAAATCGCGGTGCAACATCAATGGCGGATGGGGCGGGAGGATACCCCCGCGGGTACTCGATCTACGTCCAATACAGGTAGCTATTTGATCCATGACGCATCGATCCATTGTGCATCAACTTGTCAACCACAATCTCTTAATTGTGCTCATGGATGGACCGTATATCGTACCGTATAGCAATTGATTAGTTATTCCCCTCCCTCATTATGCATGCGTGTCACTTACGTTTTAGCACTGTTTATATTTGTATGCGGCATGTGGTGTACTGCGCCAGCTTGTATCTGCTATCTCATGCATGGCAGAACCAAGTTAGGGCTCCTGTGTAATAGGACACCAGATCTAAAAATTTTTTTAGCATGCATTAATATCTCTAGCTCATGTGTAAACTCTAAGCTTAAACTCGGTGTATCCGATTTCTTCCTTGAAGCCTAATGAAGGGAGCACTAGCAGCTTAAATTTTTAGTAGCTAGCAGCAGTCCACAAGAAGCCTCTACTTTCCTCAGCCCATAACGTAACTATAGCAGGTCAAACCAGCTCTTGAATCAGCCTAAGAGAGACGACAACAACAGGCCACGGCTTCCATTTGATCGATCCTGGAGTCTGTTACCCACCTCGTAGCAGCTCTCGACACCGACTCGTCTCATATGGTCGGCTAGAAGATGTGCACTACGTTCGTCGTACAGCCACACCCAGCCAGTTAGCGACTGGTCGTCGAAGACTGGGAGAAATCAGCGCCACCGGCCGCCCTTGATCGTTTGCCATCTCGCCACGGTGTCGCCTGGTTCCTGTTGCCGAAGGAAATTTAGGTCTACCCAATCAGTATGCACTTTGCTTTAAATTTCTCTCAATTCTTTCAATTTATTTTAAGAACATGGGCTAAATTTATAAGTTAGGGTTTCAATATGGTGATTGTTGATTAATTTTTTTATTGAATTATTGGATTAATTTTTTTGTTCAATATGGGTCTCCATGTCTGTTGTGCGTCATCCTCGGTATCTTCAGAGTCTGGGTCAGTGTCCTCGTCAGACTCCAACCCGAGCGGCTAGTTTGCTAGATACTCGTGGCAGTCAATTCAAACTGACCACCACATGCCCTCCCCGTCATTCCGCATGAAATCAGGGGCAAGTCTTCCCTCTGATACAACACATTTAGGGGTATCATCTTGAAGCTCTGCTTGTGGTTCCCTGGGTGTCGAGGGGTTGGGCTCATCAACGTTTTCTGACTCCCAGCATGCGAAACTTAGGTACACCATCGGTCCCTTATAAATGACCGCTTCGGGCTAGGAGGCAATTTGTATGTACTACCTCCATGTTGTACTACCATTCACCTTCACGAGCTCCCACACGCCATTGGTGCAGATGATCTCCTCGATGGCAAGTTTCATTGCCATTACCTCTGTGGCGAACTCCTTTCGGATGTAGCTTTGTAGCTCATTAATATCCATAACGCCGAGTCTCTCATCCTGGAGCACATTGTATTAGCATGTTAATAGGTCCAACCCATTGGGTCCAGCCCATATAAGACCATCGCCGTATAACATTATCAAGTGCTCCATATCTGTGACTACCTGAAGCCACAACAACTAGATTCGTAGTAAGCATTATAACAAAAATGATTATATGCGTGTAACTACATACGATTAGTTCACTAATTACAAACAATTTGACTACCCATCCAGAAAATTACTTGTCTTTCAGGAAAAGCAATCAGCACTCCGCGTCCTTAATAAGCTATGCACTTGCTTCTCAAAATAATTATCTACGCACTCTTAATTTTGAGCGACGACCGCGAGAATGAGCTTCTGCGATGAGTGACTGAGATGACCGATGACCAACTACGAGAGGTTCGTATTTATGGCTTAGCGCAAAGGGAACCCCGTGCACTCACCCCACAAATTAAGGACTCCTTGTCGATGCGCAGCACTTTGGGCAAGGAGGGATGCATGGTAACACTGACAAATGTGGAGACGAGGGAGCGGGCGAGAGTGGACAACACGGACATAACGATATCAGTGCAGATGAGGGAGCGCGTGAGGGGGGATGACACGGGCAGAGTAACAATTGTGTGAAGGACGCAGTGGAAAAGAAAAGATAGCAACAACGGGCTGACATATGTGCGAAGGACAGAGGTCATGCACTTCAAAAGATGCCTGGGCATCGCATATCACTAATTACGATTAAATTATCATAAATTAACATGGTAAATTTAGAGCACATAATTTTTTTAAAAAAATACATAATTAGGTCAACTATGTTGGAAGGCTCCACATAAAATTTAATAATTTTTGGAGTTCGTTTGCTATATGTAACAATTTCTACAAATATCAAAATCTTACGAATTGCGAGCAATATCTAGAGGGGATAAAATTTTAAAAAAATTACACAATAAAGTATGTTGTGTCAGAAGTCTGTGCATAAAATTTCGTAATTTTTTGACCTCATTTTCTATATTTAAAATTCTAACAAATATGATATAAAATTATAAATTTAGTCAATGATTAAGCCGGTTAATCACATGCCGTCCCGTGGGTGGGCGGCAAGCGCCTGCCATCTGCTCACGGGGTGGCAGGTGCAACGCGTCCTCTCCCTGCGCTGCCGCTCACCCACCGAATAACAAAAACGTTATTTCTACACTTATGCTCGTGCATACTAGTTTTGTGAATACCATCATAAACAGTACCAAATCCACTAAAAACTCACGTGCAGCTAGCGCGCAGCAGCCTTAGCCAGCTAGCTTGGCTAGTTGGACGGCCGGGAGCTGGAGCTCTCATATTTTCTGTTGAGCAATTGATTGACATGCATATTGATCCTCCTCTGTTCCTGATCGATTTGATCGGAAGCAACGACCGACTACATGCATGGCAGCAATCATCGATTGCATGTTTACGTATATGTATACTACTGCGACTTATTTTCCTGCAAGGAATCATATATATCCTTGCTCCCACTGAAAATATATAGCTAGTTTGCATGCTATCTAGCTATCTAATACCCTGAAAATTCTCAAACCTGCAATGGGCCCCGTCGTCCTTTGCAAATTATTCCTTCACCTGTACTAGCTAGCTAGATTCTTCCATTAATTTCTATGTTTTGCTTTGAACCTTGAATTCATCCAACATGATTTATTAATTTGTACTACTATACTTAATTAAGAAGGAGAAAGACAGGCCATGTGCCACAGATATCATGCACCGCCAAGGCACCAATCATGCATATATACATGTTGATGCATGTATGTATACTATGCACAGCAATATTGGATTACTTTTGAGGGATATGTTGTAGCAGCTAGCAGGCTGTAGCTGTGCACTCACATGCAACATGTATACATGTCTCTAGGGACCCGGCCTCACAGTGTGCATCATTCTAGCCGCATGCAATGCTGGGTGTTCATATATTCCATGCAGGCATGCATGCCCTATAGGACAATTAGGAGCTTGCGTGCCTGTTGGCTCTGTCGATCGATCGCCTGCATCGCAGAAGACTGGCGCGTGAGAACTGAGAACCCACCTAGCTAGCTGAGACCAGGAGAGCTTGGCATTGCAAGCAAAGAAGAAAACTTTCACGGGGACGATTCAAATTCCCACTTCGAATTCTTGCCCTCAAGACTGTAAAGAACAAAAATTCATTTCTTAATAATCCTCTTGTACGGTATGTATACTCCCACGGGTCATAAATTAATGTCATTTTGGACATTGACATAGTCTTTAAAATGCTACTTTCATCACTAATTTCTATTGTAATTGTGAGACAATGTGGAGATCCATCTACTGTTGTGATGAGTATATATATGACACTATTGCGGGCATTTGAGGGGAGTTGGAGTGATGAAATCAAATTTGAGAGAGTTTTGGGGAAGTTTCAGGGTTATACGGTCGGACATGGAGGTCTTGCTAGCAATGGAGAGATTGGTAGAAAATGCTGAGTGTGGTCTGATCGCCATTGCGCTAGCGGTCGGACCAGGCCCTGGGAAGTTTGCAAACAGGCAAAATTTGATTGTTCACTGGTGCATCAGGAGTGTTTTGGTCTAGGTTTCATGGTAGATTAGGCATCGAGCTAAAAGTAGATAGGATTTGAAGTGCGTACACAAAGAGGGTTGTTTTCGGAAAAGTTAATTGGTCTACTGGGGTTACATGGCAGTCTATTAATGTGCATGTGGTTCTGAAGTCAACTATGATCAACAGAGAGGTGGACCGGGACTTTGTTTGGAGAACCATGCATGGTTTGATGCAGTCAGGCCAGGTGTGATGGTTAGACTCAACCAAGGCGCAAGATGGACAAGGAACAAGAAAGACATAAGTGATCAAGGTCAAACGGAACATGTGGCATGCCAAGTGACTTGGGAATGATTGCAAGCGAGGATGATTCGGTGTGGTCCATGTTAGATGTGTATTATTACCTATGTACGTATTTCCCTATTGTATAAGGTGTTACCTGCATATATGCCATAACTGTGCCGGTGTATTATTGGCCCATTGGCCTCATGATGAATCCAAGCGCTATTCATAACATGGTATTAGAGCTATACCTATGGTTTCATCAGGGTGCCTACCACTGCTGCTGGTTTTTTCTCCAACAGTCGCCGTTGGAATTTTGATAATAATTCTTGAAATTGTTGGTTGGAATAGATTCCTGATATCCTATGTAGCAATGTTTCAGATTTGCTGTGATTTGGACCAGTAGATCAAAAGTTAGGTGAAGTTAAGAATTTGAAATCATATGCTTTCTAGTCTGTCTCCAGGGAGCGGTCAGACCGCCCGGTCCTTATCGATCGACCGGCCACTGTTCCAACCGTAGTCCGACCGGTTTGGCAAGATAAGTTGCTTGTTTTGTTGTTTTTTTTTGTTTGTGTGCCGATTTTTATTGCTAGCAAGTTTAATCTTGATCGTCTTAACTTTTTATAGCTACTGAAGTGAAAAGATTTTCGAAAATCTAAGTGGGAAAATATCGGAGTCATTCACCCACCTCGATCTGACTGCGGTAACCGATCTTACAGTAATATTTATAAAACTTAATAAAAATTGTAATATTATAGAAATACTTTTTAAAATAAACCTACGCATATGTTAGCTAGTAGTCATCTCCGTGATTGGCTGGCTACAAACCTAGCTAGTTAGATAATTCCATCCATCCTCTAAATTGATCGGACTGCAATCGTTCATGTGAAACACGTCAGATCACGTGTTGCTTGGATTTTGCTACACATTGATATATGTTTTGATCTAGAAGAGAACAGCGATCGATCAGTAATATATATGTTGACATCAGGCGGCTTTATTACGGAATGCTGCCGATGGAGAGTGCATGCATGTGTTGCATATAGTTTGTTGGACAAGGAACTGTTGATTTGTGATCCAAATTCTATACATTAGGCCAGCTTCTGGACGGAGCGTAGCGGAGGCCCGTCGCCAGAGGCTTAGGGCCGGAGATCATGAGAAGTGGATCTCAGCTATGCAAGAAGAGATGCAGTCCCTGGAGAAAAATGGCACATGGGACGTGGTGCGCTTGCCTAAAAATAAGAAGACCGTGCGTTGCAAATGGATCTTCAAGAGGAAGGAGGGCCTATCTCCTAGTGAGCCTCCAAGATTTAAGGCAAGGTTAGTAGCTAAAGGTTTTAGTCAGATTCCGGGTGTTGATTACAATGATGTGTTCTCCCCAGTTGTGAAGCATAGCTCAATCCGTACATTCTTTAGTATTGTTGCTATGCGTGATCTTGAGCTTGAGCAGCTAGATGTGAAGACAGCATTTTTGCATGGAGATCTTGAGGAGGAGATATACATGGACCAGCCAGAAGGGTTCATAGTGCCTGGTAAGGAGGATAATGTTTGCAAATTGAAGAAGTCCTTATATGGTTTGAAACAGTCTCCTCGTCAGTGGTATAAGAAGTTTGATTCATTTATGTTATCAAATAACTTTAAAAGATCTGATTATGATAGCTGTGTCTACATTAAATTTGTTGATGGATCACCTATATACTTGCTGTTATATGTTGATGATATGCTGATTGCTGCCAAGAGCAAGAAAGAAATCACTACATTGAAGTCTCAGTTGAGCAGTGCATTTGAGATGAAGGATCTTGGTGCTGCTAAGAAAATTCTAGGTATGGAAATTACTAGAGACCGTGCTTCTGGTTTATTGTTTCTTAGTCAGCAAAATTATATTCAGAAAGTGCTTCATCGTTTCAACATGCATGATTCAAAGCCTGTGAGTACTCCCATTGCACCTCACTTTAAATTGTCAGCTTCACAATGTCCTAGCACTGATGAGGAGGTTGAGTACATGTCCAGAGTTCCGTATGCTAGTGCTGTAGGGTCTTTGATGTATGCCATGGTTTGCTCTCGTCCAGATTTATCTTATGCTATGAGTTTGGTCAGTAGATATATGGCTAATCCTGGTAAAGAGCATTGGAAAGCCGTTCAGTGGATTTTCAGGTACATGCGAGGCACATCGAATGCTTGTTTGAAGTTTGGCAGGACTGAAAAAGAACTCGTTGGCTATGTTGATTCAGATTATGCTGGTGATTTGGATAAGCGTAGGTCGCTCACAGGTTATGTATTTACCATTGGAGGTTGTGCTGTGAGCTGGAAGGCACATTTGCAGGATGTTGTTGCGCTGTCCACCACTGAAGCAGAATATATGGCTATGTGTGAAGCAAGTAAAGAGTCAGTTTGGCTGAAAGGTTTGTTTGCTGAGCTTGCTGGAGTTGATTCTTGCATTAATCTGTTTTGTGACAGTCAGAGTGCAATTTATCTCACTAAAGATCAGATGTTTCATGAGAGGAGAAAGCACATTGAGATTAAATATAATTATGTCAGAGATATTGTTGCAAAGGGTAAGCTAAAGGTATGCAAGATTAGCACTCATGAAAATCCTGCTGATATGTTGACAAAGCCAGTTCCTATTGCTAAGTTTGAGCTTTGCTCAAGCTTAGTTGGTATTACAGCTTAGCCCAAGAGGCTGTGTGGCGCCGAAAGTATTTCTTTCTTTGTTGTGTTCAGGGTGAAGGATTGATTTATGCTACAGGAAGGAATTTGTCTCAAGGTGGAGTATGTTGATTTGTGATCCAAATTCTATACATTAGGCCAGATTCTAGTCGAATTAGGGTTTCCCTGTTATATATATTTCCTGTAAGCCGCCGTTTGGGATATGAGATTAGAGTTGTAAATCACCGGCATTGTAACCTCACCCCGATATAGTGAAGATTGTTGCTGGCTGGCGCCCGTGGTTTTTTCCCTCTCGCATTGGGAGGGTTTTCCACGTTAAAATCTCGTGTCTCTCTGTGATTGATCTTGTTTACTTCGTCGTTCCTCCGCCGTCGCGTGTAACAGGAACGATACACGCCATCCATCTAATACTGCTAACTGATGGAACTCTTATTAGGCCCGTACGTTTGGCCGGCCTTCGGCTTTAGTTTTTTAGATTTTAAAGATGTTTTTTTCAGATAAACACGTGAGCTTTAAAACTGGACCATAAAGAAGCTATGAAGAAATCGAGTCTAGAATAAACTATGAATTTTAAGTTAGGATCATTTCCTAACTTCTTTTGAAGCTAAGCTCGACCAAATTATACAACTTGTTTGTGCTGTGTTTGCGGATAGGCTAGGTTCTTTTTTATTTTGACTTTGATTTATCATTTTCTAGTAATCTTTTTAAAACGGTTTTTTTACTGATCATCGATAGTAATCTGAAAGTATGCATGGGAATAATCCGTTCATTAATTAAATGAGCTCGGTCGATGGCGACTGGGAAGGAAAGAGAAGAAATTAAACAAAGGGAAATTAACTAAGGTGCCTGAATGAATACATCTATGTACGTATGTGGTCATATGCATGTAAGCATGAGATGGACAAGACAGCACACACAGTTAAACTGATGGTTGGTTGCAGTAGTAACCGTATTATCACACAGGCAGGCGCGCACAGATATGCATCTATAGAGCATGTTCGTCTGTTCGTGTTAGTTTGTGTTTCTATTCGAGTTAGTTTCTAGAAATATCATGCATTTTACTTTTCTCGCTCTTGTGTCGCACATGTATCTCTTACTTTTCCTACCGTTCATCCCTTTCTTCTAAAAACCACTTCTTATAATCATTACTATTTATTTTTAAACTAAAACCTATCAGCTACCACCTATATAAATACACCCATATATGGATCAGAGCTAGCGTGCAGTGTCAAGAAACCTAGCTAGCTCAGCTCATAATTTAGATGCATGGAGTGCACGATCGATCACACTTAGTACGTAAGCAACAAGGAGATGAGATCTAGGGTTCATTTATATAGTTTTTTAGGTTTAGCTTTTGACTTATAAATAGTGATAGTTTGTACAGATAGAGATACTTATATACGATTTTAGTCAATACAAATAAAGTTATTATAGTGAATACTATAATCACTAATAGCTAGGCCCTGTTTTGAAAAATATTTCGTTTAAAAGTTAAGTACTATAAAAAATAGATTTTAAATTCAATATAAAAATGGCATAGAGGGTGCACAGCATGAAAGCTACATCACAAATGGACAGAGACAAACTGAATCATCCAATTAAGCATCATGCTGTATATCGAAAGGCAAGGCCATCGATCGGAGGGGGCCCACACATTTGGCACGACCTAGCATGCAGTAGGCACTGAAGCATCCATTTGGCACTAGACGATCCCACGTACTCGTGATCCAATGCTCGCTCTCGCAAGTCTACATATATTTTCTTTAAATAAATTGTCAAATTCTAATGGACTATATATATATATATATAAATAATATATATATATATATATATATATATATATAAAACATGTTTCGTACTTCCAGAGTACATACATGCACTTTCAATCAGTGGCGGAGGACGGAAAAAAAATGAGGTGGGGCGGATCGACAGCAATACCATTCAAGCTATAATACGAAGCCCCGGATCAGAAACAATATAATCTGGGTTGAATTCAGTTATAAGATCACCTTGCACTGTCTCTTCTTCAATTACCTCTTCCACTTGTACAGAGCCTAATTGTATTTGTTCTTGTAGCTCTTCCACTTGCCCAGCACCAACAGACTCTCCCACCTCCACTTCAACATTTCCACTTTCACGAGTGCTTGGGTTTGTGGCATTTGAACCCCGATTAAAATAGCTCTTCAAATCTAAACACATAAAAGCAAATAGACAAATAAATTGACCTATGAATTTGCAAAATGTAAATTGACAAATGGAATCTGCATATCAATTATCAAACCTCTCTGTGATTTTCCCTTTCCCCTTCTATCCATTGCTCAAGTCTCAAATCAAAATTCACAAATTACAATAATATATCAGCAGCACTACAGCAGAGCCGCAGAGGATATAATCAGAGCAGAGCAGACTGCAGAGAGTGCGGCCAGCCGGCCAGGGCAGGCGCGCAGGCCACGCCGGCGCACCGCGCAGTCCCGGCGGCCGCCCGCCGCCCACGGCCCGCCCGCCTCCCGCCGCCCGCCCGCCCGCCTCCCGAGAGGCCGAGTCCCGCCCGCCTCGGCGCCTCCCGCCGCCCGTCGCCCGAGATCTGCCAGACGCCCGGACGAGCCGACGAGGAGCAGCGACCGGGTGGAGTCGGTGGCGTCGGCGCGCGTCCCGGCGGCCGCCCGCCTCCCGCCGCCCGCCCGCCCGCCTCCCGAGTGGCCGAGTCCCGCCCGCCTCCCGCCGCCCGCCTCCCGAGATCTGCCGGACGCCCGGACGAGCCGACGAGGAGCAGCGACCGAGTGGAGTCGGTGGCGTCGGCGCGCGTCCCGGCGGCCGCCCGCCTCCCGCCGCCCGCCCGCCCGCCTCCCGAGATCTGCCGGACGAGGAGCAGCGACCGGGTGGAGTCGGTGCCTCGGTGGCGTCGGCGCGCGTCCCGACGGCCGCCCGCCTCCCGCCGCCCGCCTCCCGAGACCCGAGTCCCGCCCGCCCTCCCGCCTCCCGCCCGCCCGCCGCCGGCTGCCGCGCCCGCAGTTCCGTCGCCAACTCGCCACTCGCCGCCGCGCTCCTCAGGGCTCAGGAGCAGCAGAGTCCAGAGATTAGGGTTTAGTTATTGGGCTATTGTCTATTGGATAGAGGGGTATATGGGGGTCCATTGCAAAAATTCAAGGTATGGCTTGGGCCATAGCTCGCCCTATTGGGCCCTCCGCCCCTGCTTTCAATATGCCATTTAAATGACTATTTTATACCTCTTTATCAATTTCAGTATACTTAAATACTAACTCTAAGATGCTCCAATATGACATGGTTGAAAATTTTTTATCGGAACCCTTTATTTTTTTTTGCTATATATAACTTTTCATGTATGAAAGATGTACATACACAAATTATGCTATAAAAAGTGGACTTTTATGAAATTTTTCATGAAACTAACTTTGAAGCTCTTGTAATCATTATTAGAGTATGCTCAAATAGATAAATAAGTATAACAACACCATTAAAAGGATATATTAGAAGTGGAATACTTCCTTCCAGGAGTATAGTGTGAGACCATGCGGAGGTCACCCCAGGGTTATGATGAGTAATTAACTTTTGGTTTAGAGTATCTGTGAAGGTTGAGTTTGGTTTTTGAGGATTTTGCGAAAGATCACTTTTTGTCTGACGACTTTGTGGTTTACGAGTTCATCTGACTGCGAGTACTGGAGTATTCGAAGTTTACGACTTCGTGGTCGGACGGTCCGATCGGGAGGTCTGATTGGCAATTGTGCGAGATCAGCAAAACGACCACGGAATGGTTTTGCTTCAGTACATGGCCGTTGTTCGGTAGTCGTAAGTCTGGGCGATCGATAGTCGTAGCCCTTATGATCGGTGGTTGTAGCAATTTGTTGTGCTAGTCGTTGGCCTCTCGGTCGTTACTTGTAGGCTTCGACTACTTCAAGTTTTATGATCTTTGAGTATCCGAGTACTCATGGGTTGACCTGAGTATTGTTGCTAGTGTACACATGTATTTATTGTTTGGTTCTAGGTTTATGATCAGTATTTGGGTACATACATTTGCATTAAGCATTGTTTGGATTAATTGTGCCAATTGATGACTTTGTGTATCGTGCGGTGCTACGTGACAGTTTGCTTGTTTGTGTTGGTTGCAGGACTTCGAAGCTAGGTCATGGTGAGGCTTAGGAGGACCGGAACTAGGCACAGGGTGGTGCTGAGATCCAGAATGGTTGGCTATAAAAGGCGAGGAGAGACGAGAGTTAGGGTTTGAGAAGGTTGGCTAAGCCTTTTGGTGGCCAGCTCCTCCTCCCTTCCATGGGAGATAGATTAGAGAGTCTGTGTGCTCTAGCTGTAGAGCTCTATCCTCCTGAGTGTAGTGGATGTAAAATCAATCATCTCAATGTGCAATAAATCAATCTTTGATTTACCATGTGTATCTTTTTGTCTGATTGAGTTTGTTCTGTTTTGAGTTGGTTTTTCCTCTCTTCTCTCAACCCTTTCTTGATCTCTTCCTATTGCTCTTGTTTCGGTTGGTTTGATCTCTTTTCTGCCCTTCTCTTCATCTTGTTGTGCCAAGGACATGGATGAGATGGAGATAATCTCTTGAGATTGATCTCCAATCATCTACGCACTTTAATAGCAAGATTTTAAAGAAACCCTGTTTTTGCAAGTCCTTGATCTAATCGGGTAATTTCTTGATCCAAGAACTTTTGATCTGATTTCTTCGGTGATCCAGCTTGTTGTGACATGTGGGAGCATATGCAAAGCCATTTTGGCTATCTTCTACCCACGAGCAAGATCTAATCATCGATTTGGTTTTTAGTTGTTGGTTGGTGTGTGTGTTCTCAAATTGCAAAAAAGATCTCAAATTTGTTGCAGATTTTTCGATTCAAGAATGGAATAGCATCTTGAGACCTTAAGCAATTTGCATACAAAGTTTCACGGCCATTTGATCTTTTAATCAAAAGATATGTGGATTTTAGATCTTGCGGTCATGCGATTGCTCTATTCTTTCTAGTCGTTTTCAACTACGTCTGGTTACGATCGCTCACTGGTTCTTGACCACGCTAGTCTTTCGACTGCTCTTTGATTTTTTATCATTCATTGATAGTCGATCTCACTGGTCGAAGTTCAGATTGGATCGACCACTCTGGTTACGATAACTAGTTGATCGTTGACCCTTCTGGTTATATTCCGAACTGATACGACCACCTTAGTTTTTGACCATTCACTGATTGTTGACATCCCTAGTCATGTTTCAACTTGGCTAAACCTCTCTGGTTTTGACCGCTTACAAATCGACCACTCTCTGTTAGTGGTTCACACCGGTCGGATTTCAACCAGCTTAAAAAACACGAATTTCCACTCAATTCAATTTTCGACTACATTGGTTTCGACCACGTTGGATTTTACCACTATCTGGTCACTGACTTAATGGATCCACCCATTAGTCCAAACCGTGGATAACCCATTAACCCCACCTAACACTAGGTTTTACACACGCATGCTTCTCAAAGTAGCTGTCCTCACGTCAAGCCTCTCACGCGTCCGGATTCCACCAAACTGTCCTCGCTTGCAAACGACCCAAGTCACTTGGCGCGCTACGTGCTTCTCCTCGCGCATGACGGCACCCGGCATCCTTGACTGTCTGGACCTCAACTCCTCCCTAAGCCTAGTTCCGGTCCACCTCACTGTTGCCCGTCATATTCTCCCCCGATAGCTCCGCTCTGGTTCCTCATCGTCCCGGCTTGACCTCACCAGCCTCGACCATCTTCGGCATCTCCCTGACCGTTCTGGACCTCAACACCTTCCTGTGCCTAGTCCCGGTCCTCCTACGTCTCACCATGACCTAGTTTTGAAGTCCTGCAACCAGCACCAACAAGCAAACCATCACATAGCACCGTACAATACACAAGAATCAACAACTTGCATAATCAGCATGTATCCAAGTGAACAATCTCAGCAAACCACTAGTCTAAAATAACTTACGAGTACTCTGATGCACAAGGCATGAGGTACTCATAGCCCATGAGGTCCTACCAGCAGTCTACGACTACTCAGCAAGTCGTTACGACCATCGCACAGGTCACTACGACCACCAAGTCGTAAGAACTTCTGCCGATCACTAAGTCGTAAGAGCTTAAGTCGGCAGAACTTCCTGCCGACCACCAAGTTGTAGAACTTCCTGCTGACTACCAAGTCGTAATACCGACTGCCAACCACTAAGTTGTAAAAGAGTCTACGACCACCAAGTCGTAAAGGCTTCTGCGACCATCAAGTCAAACAACAGAAGACGAAAGCGAACAACAGAAGTCGTGAACGTACAACTAAGGTCGTAGAAGGAAAACTTCTGCATAGACTTTAAAAGCCAAACTCAACCTTCACACAAACTCTAATCTAAGGGTCAATTACTCATCACAACTATAGGATGACCTCCACATGGTCTCATATGTATACATACATACATACACACACATACATACATATGATGTATATATGTATATATGTGTATGTATGTATGACTGACTTAATTACTACATATTTCTACTCCGAATAGCTCGCTAGTCTTGACGGGGACTGTCTGCTAATTGGCTAATTAAGTGGTAGCTCGCTAGTCTTGATGGGGACTGTCTCACGTGGCCGCGTCGAAGCCGCCCAGCCGGTTTGGCTTCCAGGCGAGTAGGCAGGCTGCAGGCCGGATTGAGGTAAAAGAAAATATAATCTGTGTGAGGATCCACCGATCAAAGGCGCGACATTATATAGGTTTTAGGTCAGCTTTCAGCTTTGTCTCATGCCATTGATGGCAGTAAGTTAGTATCAAAGCTGCATGGAATGCTAGCTAGGTCGACTTGATCGATCGATGTCCACGCGGTTTTTAGCATGCAGCTGGCGATGCCGGCCCTTCCCTTGAGAAGCCAACTTTAATTCCACAAGGATTTTACCTTGCATTTCCAATTTCCACAAGGAATTGACACTAGCTCCGGCCTAATTAAGCTAGCTGCCAGCAACCTGTTGATTACTACTCCGCGCCCACCGTATGAACTGATTAAGTACTAAATCTAAAAAAAACTAATATCATCAAACCATCCATACCCCTATTATATATCATATATATTACAACTACTTAACCACTTTCTATGTAAAAGCACTTATAGAGTGAAAATATTGCAATAATTATATTTTGATTCCCTCAATGGACTTCGTGGGATGTCGCTTTCCAAGAATTATACTTATATTGCGGGACAGAGGGAATAGTAATTCAACTGATTTTTGTGCAGAATCTAGCAGTTTACTAATCTATATAAATACAAGCATGGTGACATTCAAGACACTACCGGATTCCGATTTTCCCTGATGGTCAAAAACCGTCAAGGATGCGAGGGCGGTGTGGCAGAGAGATTATAATGGTGTATATTAATAATGTATGGATATTAGATTTGTATAACAAATATAGTTGTATTTTCAATTACAGGAATTGGAGTTGTGTAACAAAGACAATAGTATCTTAATATCTAGTCATGCAACTACGCAGGTAATTCCGCAGGTTAATATAATCAAGATCGAATAAAACAGAAAAAGACCAGCATATATTAATTAATTAATAGCATTCTTTTCTAAGTTTTAACCTTATTTGGATCTGGTGAAAATCGATCAAATTAAGCCCTGATGAGCTTGCTAGCTTTCTGATATGTTAAAATGACAAGGGGCCCATTGGATCTGTCTTTTGAGACAGACTTCTGGCTTCGGTTTCGGGCCAAAGAAGCCAAAAGTTGATCTCCTCCTCGAAGTCAACATCGGCACCTAGGCCACCTTCATCGCACGACGTTAGGGCTGGCAAAAAAGCTCGGGCTCGTGAGCCAGCTCGGGCTCGGCTCGGGCTCGTGAAGGCTTGGCTCGGCTCGTGAATGAAACGAGCCGAACCGAGCCAGCAAAAAAGCTCGGGATCTAAACGAGCCGAGCCCGAGCCAGCTCGCGAGCTGGCTCGCGAGCCAGCTTGGCTCGGCCCAAACTGCCCGACGGCCCAACGGCCGACGCCCCCCGAGGCCCCGAGCCCCCAATCACCCGATGCCTCCTGGGTCTCCTGCCCTCCCGGCCTCCCGACCCGACCCCCCCTCGGCTCTCTCGGTCTCTCCTCTCTCAGTCTCTCTCTCTCCCTCTCGGTCTCTCCGCTCACGCGCGGACGCGCCCCCTCCCTCTCCCTATTTCCTTCATTCCTTGCCCCGGCCAACGCCGCCACCCTCTCGCTCTCGCGCCCGCGTCTCGGCGCCTCTGCCCCGGCGCTCGACGCCTCCCCTCGGTGCTGCTCCGGTGCTCCCCCCTTCACGCCGGCTCCCCGCCGCGCCGCATAGCTCCACGGCCGGATCTGTGGCCTAGGCCCAGATCTGGCGCCTAGTTCTTCCACCCCGCCCGATCTAGGGTTGGCTTGATGGGGTTTGGTTGCTATTTGCTTTGATTTCTAAGTTTGTGATTTGCTAACTTTTTGTGAGGTTTTGCCTAGGGTTAGGTTTTTGGGAGGCGGGTGACCGTGGCTGTCTCCGCCGGTGAACCGTCGCCGTACGCCGGGGGAGTACCTGTGGCGGTGAACCGGTGGCTCGGCCGGGAATCCCGCAGCCGCCGCCCTCACTGGTAACCCTCTTCTCGCCTTCTTTTACCTCTGGTGACATGCTTATGGTTCCTGTGCTCTACCTCTACCGTGGTGAATGCTTATGGTTTCTAGTCTATGTTGGATGAAATGGGATAATGGTAATACACGAATGGTGAGATGGTGGGGGTTTACCTGCACTGGTAGTCTGGTACTTGTGAGGAATGTTAGGGTTTGGGGCTGGTTGCGGTCACTGGCTTGCGGTTGCTGGCTTGCGGAGTTGCGGTGGGGTGGTTGCCATGCCTTCGTCTTCTTGCCGTCGCCCGTCGGTTCCCCTCGGTGGTTGTTGGCTCGCGAGCCCGCTCGAGCTGGCTCGAACCGCATCACGAGCCGAACCGAGCCTCCATTCCACCAAGCTTTCACGAGCCGAGCCGAGCCAGGCTCAGCTCGGCTCGTTGCCACCCCTACACGACGTGTCCTCAACCTCCACCACCTCCTTGGACACCTCATCTATCCCCGCGTCGGCGTCCAAACATGCCATCGTCATTAGACGTCCAAAGCCCTGGTGTGGTGCGCCCTCCTATGCACCCGACCTTACAAGGGGACCTTATCAAGGATGACGCTCTCGTCACTACCTTCAGTCCTGGCGCTATCCTACTCCCCGCCCCACCCAAGGTAACTGCTTGCTTCTATTGTGTGTAGCCTTTATTTTCCATTCTTGCTGGGTACATTGTCACAATGTTGGTCATTTGGTTCCTTCGTTGCGGTCTCATGGCCGCCCGTCTTTGCACTCCAGTCTTCTTAGTTGCGAACAAGTGGACATGTCACGTTCTGTCACTACTGTTTGGGATGATGTCACGCACATCACCATGCTTGAAATCTGTCGCGAGGAAGTGGAGGTTAACAAATGTCCCATGGGTTGTTTGAATAGGCACTGCTACAGTAACCTAATTAAAAAATTCAAAGAGCATACCGGTAGAGAGTACACAAAGAAACTGTTCAAGAACCATTGGGATGCACTAAAACGTGATTACACTTAGTGAAAAATATTGAAACTCAATGTGTCTAGGTTGAGAATTGACCCCGTACTGGGTCGATCAATGCTGGCAATGACTAGTAGGAGCAGAAAAACTTGGTATGGAACCGTTTGAATTGTTAGTTTGTGTTGGTTTTATCATTTACCTTGGGTTGATATGATGGAATGCCTTTTGCATTGCAGGCAATGAGCAGTTGCATCAAGTTTAAAAATTCTTCGCTGGTATACGAGGACTTGATGGAGATGATATTTCATGATGCACTTTGTACTAATAAGCATGCAATGGTTCCTGGAGCGGACTCCAGCTCTGACAATGACTTAGGCCCTCAACAATGTGAATCTGATGGATCCAACTTTTAGTACTGTGCATGAAAGATTGAGGGATTTGAGGCTTCACCCACACTTTTCTAGAGCCATAGGAACCATTGATAGGACGGACATTCTGGTGATAGTGCCTACTGATATGCGACTAATGTACACAAATTGGCACGATTAGCCAAGCCAGAATGTAATGGTTTTATGCGATTTTCGACATAAGGTTCACATTCGCAGTAAACGGACGGCCCGAGTCAGCACACAATACACGCGTCCTCCCCTAGGTAGCAATCTAACTCGGCCACTTAATTCATTCAGTTGTGTTTTTGTCTGTGCTTCTCACGCATGATTCCTGTATTGATATCGCAGGGAAGTACTACTTGGTAAACTCATGATATCCTAATAGGTCGGGGTATCTAGTGCCATTCAGTAACTGGCAATACCACATAGTCGAGTTCGTGAATGGCCGTCGACGGCGTGGTTGTGAGGAGATGTTCAACTACCTGCATTCCTCCTTGTGGAACATCATCGAACATGCACTTGGGGTGTAGAAGATGAAATGGTGCATCCTTCAACACATCTCAGCCTTCGACGCGACAACCAAAAAAAAGATAATTGCCACAACAATAGCCTTGCACAATTTCATAATAGCCAGTAAGTTGGGCGATTGGGATTTTGAAAATCCCCACTTGGACCCAAAGTATGTGGAACTGAACTAGATGCCACGTATGATACGGATGTACTTCCATCGGGGGAAGTACATATGGATCAAATACGTGATGCCATTGTGGATGCTCTCGTCGCATGACATGATTTCGCATGCCCCGTGCCGCTCGTCCATGTAACAAAGACTTCTAGGACCGCATGTAATACGTATGACCATATGTATGCATGTATGTTTGTATTTGTGTACATATGTCATTAATGAATGCATGTACTTGTGAAAGCCCATGTGTATGTTTGCTTGTGTGCTATACATGATCCGCTTGTGCTTTGCAATTCATTCCTTCGTAATAAAGTGTGTTCATTTTTATACTCTCGAGACAGCTAGCTATCACAAATCAGCTAAATCAATAAAAAAACCTAAAGTCAATCAGCCTAAAAAACAGCTGATGCATACATGCATGCTAAGTAGGAGTAGAATTAGGCCCTGTTTGGCAGGGCTCCTCTTCACAAGTGGAGCTGTTTTTTTTGGCTTCACAAGTGGAGCCAAGTGAAGCTACTTTTTTCAGCTCCTTGGGTGGAGCTATTTTTGTCTCAGCAGATTTTAAGGAGCTCCTTGGGTGGAGCTATTTTGCTTTACCCCGTTTGGCACAAAACAGCTCCAAACAGCTCCAAGGAGCTGGTGGTGGAGCTGTGCCAAACGGGGCCTTAATAATGCTTATTATAGCTGCAGCATGCATGCATGCATGTATGCGAGTAGCACTAGGCACTGGACAGGCAGCTCGAGCAGTTGTTGAGTTGAAGCCCAACATGCAAGATCAAGAAGCAAAGATGCATCTTGATTATGTTCCAAGGAAATATATACACACTACGTCTACGTGCAATGCCGGCCAGCACTGGTCGACTTGATGTGTTGCTTCCAGGACCATGCTATATTACTCCGGCCGTAACTTGAAGTGATATTGCATCCAGACATATATGTATATATGGAGTGCTAGCATGAATTATGTATTGTAAGATTAATAATTGATGTAAACAGCTGCATATATAGATATCGATCGATCAGGCACGTAGGCTGGACGACTAGCTAGCTAGCTAGCTAGGAAGGCCCCGACCGATATGGATGATGGTCATGGACCGGCCGGCCGGCAACAAGGAACGAAGGCTGGCAGGAGGAAATTGGAATTGGGTGCATGCATGCGACGCCCCAACAACAAGATAAAGACAAATATATATCTTAGCTTGCAATGCAAGAATTGATCCTAGGATAACTTATAACCTAGCTTCTTCTCTTCTTCTTCTTCTTCTTCTTCTTCTTGACAGAAGAACTAGCTAGCTAAGCTTATAAACAGCTTAGAGCCTGCTCAGTTCGGCTAAAAAATGTGACTTATAGCTGAAATTGTATTGTAACTGGTGATGGCTTATTTGGCATAATTAAATTTAAAAAAAATAAAAAAACAGGTTAGCCTATCACGGACAATGCAAAATGAATACAGAGAAAAAGAACTAGCAAAAAAGCTTTAAAAAGCCAAAAAGTCAGAAAAAGACGAAATTTAGGAATAGTAAAAAATAAGTCATAAATCAGAAATTTAAGGCGAAATGAGCGGGCCTTAATTTGGGCCTATATGCATTTGTTGGACTTGTCTGGAAGAATTGAAGCATGCATGCGCCCATGCATCAGCACACTCCTTAGATACGATCACTACTCGCGCGAGTCGACCCCAAAGAAATTAAACGGAAACAAAAAAGAAATGATCCCCAAACTTGACAATGTCTCTCTTCATGCTTCTCCCTTTTGGAAGGTAACACATCTGTTGGGCTAGCAAAGCCGCTAGATGTGGGTACCTTTGGAAAGTTGGTAATGGTAGGAAACTTAAGTTTTGGGAAGATGTCTTATTTGGTAACACTAGTTTAGCCATTCGATACTGGGATTTACATGCTTTGGTAATTGAAAAAGGGAGCTGCTATATAGCTTTAGCTGATCTTAGATTCACTTTTACAAGGTGTGTGGATGAAAGGCTTATGAGTGTGTCGTATGAGGTGGTGAGTATTGCAGAAAGTGTCCATTTTACTGATGATGATAATGACTCTTCTGGTTTGGAAACTTGAACCTGCAGGGGTTTATTCAGTAGTCTCTTTTTTCAGTGATCAACTTCAGAGGTGTAAGTCCAGTTTACATTCATGATGTTTGGAAGCTTAGTATTCCTCCAAGGATTCAGGTGTTTCTTTGGTTGTTATTTACAAATAAGCTTCTGATCACTAGGGATAATCTTAGCGTGAGGCAAAATGTGAATAACCTGAGTTGCCTTTTCTGTGATGAGAAAGAATCTATACATCATTTGTTCTTTGATTATGTAGTAGCAAAAATTAATCTAGGAGGATATCTCTAGTCTCCTTGGCAAGAGGGTTGGTACAAACTATGAACATTTAGCAAAGTGGTGGCTGAGTGATTCCAAGAATAAAATTACTAACATTGTCTGTGCTGCAGTTTGTTGGACCCTTTGGAAGCTAAGAAATGGCTTGCATTTTCAGAGAATGAAGTGTTCGTCAATGCAGGAAGTTTGGTGCAGGCTCTACCGAACGCTAAGGAACTAGAAGCTGTTGTGACCGTTGCAGAAGATGGAAAACTGTATTGGGACTTTAATTTGGAGCGGTGGGCTTCTTCCAATCAAAGGATCACTTGGCGGTAAAAAAGAACAAGGTCTCTTCTTTTCAGTTTTTTTTATAGTAAGCTTTTAAATAAAATATCTTTTCAATATAGGATTTACAAGCTGATTATAGTTTACGCCATAGCGACTTCATTTATATCGACCAAAACCGCACATGAGTTTCTATTACTCCGTATTCTCTCACACAAACAACCCAAAAGTCATAAGACGCAGCCAAAAGCCGATGACAAAAAGGACAGACAAACATCTCAAGGGAGCTCTAAGACAGAAACTACATCAGTAGACTGGAGGGGGGACTCGGAACGGCTTAAAGCCCCAGCTTTTGGCTTCGAAAAGTCAGAAGCTACTTGGAACACGTTGGCTTCTTAATTTCAGTTTTTTATTTTTTTGCTTTTCTTCCCTTTAATCCTTTGCATTGTCCGTGATAATATAACTTTTTCCTTTTTTATTGTTTTTTCTCGTTGTTTGACTTCAAAAAAACTAACAAATGATACAGTATATTTGTAGCCAAAAATCAACAACCAAAACTAGAAGCCGAGGCTTAAAAGTCATTTGGAGCAGCCCCTAAACCCTGCTTACGAGGACTCTGACACCAGCGAGGGCAGATTTTGCTGTAGTTGCTAAAGGAAAAAAAAAACAGAAATTATCAATTTCTTTCCTTCAATCCAACAAAGCAGAACTCCTACGCTACCTGTTTGTGAAAAAAAAAATATAAAGAGAAAATAATGCTGTAGCCTACCTATCTATCTATGCATACCAACGATTCCTCCTATCTTTTACATCATCTTTTCTTTTTGATGAGTCGACCCCCTCGTGAAATTAAATTGATTCTTCAAACTGAATTACAAAAATGCATGTACAATTTTTACTAATTTTTTTTGTGACGATGTTTAGTTGGATTGCACAATGATTACACAAAAAAAACTTGATCGCATACAATAGGTTCCCAAATTACAAGATCCCATTTCGGGCGGTTGAATCGTCTTTTCCATCGTCGCAGTTTTGCATTTCAGCATGCAATAGCTTAACCAAGACAACCGTGAAGAACAAAAGCTAATAAGTTCACCCATGCATCTCTACAGTCCAAAATTACAAGAGCAAAGCAGAAAGAGAAAGCTAACAAGAACACCAAATTGATGACGCGCGCGCGGATCATACGGACAACAGAGGTGCACTAGCTAGCTCATTAAGCAGCTGGTAAAAGAATCGACCTCTCTCGGTAAACAATCATAATATCTCAACATACGGCTCAACCTGTAAGAGCTGCAGGATCTCGATCCGGTCATAGCAGCTATGTATCGGTTAAGATGGAAGCCTGCCTGCCATTTTGCTTCGCCAACAGAATGCATGTATCACCAGTACAACAAACACATCCACGCTAGCACATTTGCAACAATACACCAGGAAAGAGAGAGCAGCTCTCACAATTTACAAATGCTTCCCTTCTTTCTCCTCTAGGGCCTTTGCCTTGCGGTAATCTTTATCAGTTCCAAACAACCTAGCCCAATATGCATGAAGAAGAGCAGCTCGTGTATAATATAAGGAAGGAGAGGAGGGTACCATGCATGAAGCAATTCGGCTAGGGAAACAGAAAAGAAACAGTGGGGAACAGATTCTCACCAGTCCATGTAGATGAAAGACGATGAGTAATTCCCAGACTTGGTGTAGAGCACACGGTGATGATAGTCATGGAATTCAGAACTGTTCATGGCAAATATGCATGGCCATGTATTGAGGTCACATACAAGTGCCAAATGGACATCTAGGAGAATGTACAGTTATAGCTAGCCTACTTACCCGCCATACAGTGGCAAGAAATTCGATGGGCTCCAGGGGAAGTGATACCCACTGTGAGCCTCAACTGTCTCCAAGACCCTCAAGACCATCCACACCCACAGAGTGAACAGATGAGGGCCTGTGACAGCAGGACCGGCTACCGTGGCGAAGCCCAAGAATAGAATCTCAGCAGGGTGGGCATATTCAGATGTTAGGCCGAAGGGCGTAGCATATCTGCTTAGAATACACCATGAGGTAAAAAAATGTAATAGCTAAATGATGCAAAAAAAAAATATGTCAACTTGAAGGTATTAATGCCACTGACTCGTGGTGGACGCTGTGAATATGCTGGTATAACCATTTGGTATGCAGTGCCCTGTGCCCCCAATAGAATATGAAATCCTCGATCAGAAAAAAGAAAAGAACTTGAGAAACAACAACTGTCCTGCAAGCACATATATATAACCAGAGAGTTAATTGTTGTCATCGTCCACTTGCATTGTATCAATCGTTGTCTAGCATGTTGCATCCGTATTTGCACGCTACTATCGATTGCAACAGGACTGGCATACCAGCGTGGCAGTGGAAGAGTGCTCCTCAGGCCCATGAATTTGAAGGTGCGATATGATAAAATCATGAGAGGGAGATTCACGCAGACATGGTAGAGAATGAGGCGCAGGACACATCGGTTCTGGTAATCGGGTGTATTACTCTTTTTCTGCGTATATTGCATTACAAGATCAGAAATTATTTTCATTAGGGGAGACATGCAAGAAAAAAAGTTTATTTCTCTGCTAAACATGGCGTGAAATTGTGCAATGTTAGATGTTACAGAGCATACCAAAACCATGTCATGAAGGGAGAACTTAAATCATGAAGCTAGCTCGTCAGTGGTTCTCGTACATGCTAAACTTTGTTCTTTTAAAAAAAATCCTAATTGTTCCCAAGACATTTTCAAGTGGATTCCTTGTGTGCATGGTAGTCAACAAAAGCCAGGGGTCGGATGCTATTGTTAATACTGTTAATTATGGTTTCAATAAAATTCAAGGCAGGAGAGGGAGATTTGTGTACCAGTTAATGTAGCTAATGCATTCACTGATAAAGGTCTGGATTCCCCCCCCCCCCCCCAGGGGTTTACATGAGTATTCCATTGCATATACTTTTTCTCAAGGATTGAGAAGCAATTGACAAGTGGTTCAATCGAAGGGCCAAACAGGTGAAATCAAAGGCTTAGTAGAGTGAGCATATATGTATATGTGGTGAAATTAAAAGTAATGTTCCACAAGTGGTATGTTGTAGTTGTACTAGTCCATAAAAGGATAAGGAGAGGATGCTGAATTTACTAGTTGGATTTGGACACAAGACATACAGGTGCCCCATGCATCAATGTCTGATTAGCTATATGGGAAATGAAAAGGCAACAACGAATCGATGAATGATCAGCTAGGCCGGCTCCCATTTCCTTGTTCACTAGTAAGGTACCTGTGCATTGCAACGGTGTTCAAAAAAAGGTAATATATATAATCAAACGTGAGGTTGCGGATTTATCTTAGATCTCATGCTATGTGATATTTTTTCTCAACAGGGTGTCTTGTGAAACTCAAGACAATTTCCCTTGTGCTAAGCGATTTAATCAAAAAATTGAAACTAAGGTTTCTTTTCGATTTTCTAATTTCTGTAAGAATATTTGAACTATTTCTTACGTCACTCTTATGTTCAAAGCAGACCTTAAAATTTTCACTGAAAAATAGTTAACATGTCTGGCCTACACTACTCGTGATGGGTCGCATCTCATTCTCATGCGAGAGCGAAGAGGATGAGGTGGTGAACGGACAAACCCCTTTTATATTAGTAGAGATTTGACTCAACATAGACAGAGAATTACTGATAATAATGTGTAATGCAGTACTCCTAGCAAGTGAATGTTCAAGCGATGGATGGATCCATATGTAGACAGAGAGACAGAGAGGCGCGCCCGCAGTCACACGCATGTGTACAGACAGATGTAGAGAATCGATAATATATAGGGATAGAGGTAGGAAGGTACCTGGATCTTGTACTTGGAGAAGAGGTCGAATCGCTCTAGGAGGAGGGAAGGGATGCCGGAGAGGAAGAAGACGGCCTCGTGGAGGAGGAAGGTGCCGACGGAGGCGAGCTGGAACTCGGTGAAGTGGGTGATGAGGTACTGCAGTGCATGCGCGCGCGCGCGGAGGTGGCCGGACACACATGACAAGAGGAAGAAATTAACCATGGAAGAAAGAATCAAACAATAAATCGATCCTTTGAGAAAGAAATTCAGAATGCAGCTAGCTAGGGAGATGGATAGTGACGGATGGAAATGGGCAAGAGCTGGTTGGTTGGTTGGTTAGTGACGGACCTCCCATGCGGATTCGAGAGGGGACGTCGACATTGCTGGGCGGCCGGAGCCCGGAGACCTTTTCGGTCACCTCTCTCTCTCTCTCTCTCGCTCTCTCCCCTAAGGAGTTAGGACTTAGGAGGAGGTGGTGGATCGCAGGCGGAGATCTGGCTGAGAGAGAGAGGAGAGTGGCAACTAGTAACTGACGGATGGATGCAAATCTCATCAGCATTTTTTTTGCTATTAACAATAAATTATAAACGGATGAGCCCTTTCCTACTTATAGTTTATGAACTATGACTTATATCTTTTTTAAATAAATAAATAAAATAATATTTTAGCCAATTTTTTTGCGGATAGCCTTTTCAAAGCAGTATATGTGCTCTTATTAAAACTAAAAACCATCAATTACAACTATAAGCCATCAATAATTGTGATATAAAACCCTGAAATTAATAGTAAATGATTGATTACTCAGTAATTCCTTTGTTTCATCAGCAGTAAACATTAATCCAAGGGAATACGACGACTGACTGACTGACTGGTGAGGATGCGCGAGACGTGTTGGCCCACCTCGCGCACATGCGGCGCATGGTGGGGCCCACGTTTCAGTGGCTCCATGTCCAACCTGAATTTGTCTCCCTCTTCCGTGAACGAAGGTCACTTATTCTTGCTTCTGTTTTAGTTTCTACTTAAGAAATATAAAAGTTAATACGAATATTCTGTTTTTTAAGCGTTTTCTTGTCTCGTTTCGAAGATAAGATAGAGGGTTACGGATATATCATGTACTTTACTCTTCTCGCTCTTATCATGCGTACACATATCTCCTTCACTTTTTCACCGCTCACCCTATCATTCTAAAGATCATTTTTTTCAGCTGTTATTATTTATGTTTAGTCAAAATCAAAAGCTACAGCAAAAAATCAAAAGTAAAAATCAATACAAAAATGCCTTGATTCATCAGTTGAGCTTCCTCTTCCTGTGGGCGCCGAGGCGAATCCATCCATTCCATGGCACACGCATCAGATTCAGAATTTCAGACACCACCCAGCAAGTACTAGCTGAGCTGAGCCATCTTGTCCACATTCCAATACTATACTATCCTGCTGCTGCTGCTTGTTACGACTGGCCTCAGTGGCAGCAAACGCTGTCAGTCACGTTACTACACAGACGAGATTAACAAACCAAAGGTTCCAATCCCAACACCATATATATGAATATGATATGCATAATTCCCCCCTCCAAACCATTGCCTGCCCACAGTTCGACACAAGCAACCATGCCCAAGTAACCAAAGGTTAGGTTCCTATTGCCAATGCGCCAGCATCACTTTCAGCAATTTCCTTGATATACACATTTTTATTTGTGTTTGCTGTGCAAAGCTTGGAATGATCCTGCTGTTTTAACACCGATGCTGACATAACAAAGAAAAAAAATCCACGTATACCAAACAGATGGATGGGGAAAAATGAAGGTAAACTCATCTACGACAGCATTATTTCGCAACAAAAACAGTACAAGAGCTCGCTCATTTTTTTAGCCTGCAACTGCAACTTCAATGCCAACACCAGTCACTGACTAGCTAGACGAAAGCAAGAACTCACCTTTTCAAAACAAGAATATGAAGAGAGCCAATTCAATGATGGAAGGTGGCAAGAGAGCGACACCTTCGATCGGATCATGCGAAGAGAATACCCAAAAAGAAAAAGGAAACAATTACTTTTGAGTCTTTTCTTTTGTGTAGAATGCAAGTACATAGCTCCTAACAGAGTTCTGTCCAGGACAACCAGATAGATAGCAATATGCAAGATAAACAAAAGAAATCTAGAACTGTCAGTGTTCCTTGAGATGGAGACGTCCATATATAAATCCATCAGCAGGCAGGAACGTTTAAAACACACACACACACACACACACACACAGAGATCGATCTGTCTATCTATCTAGATATGAGGAACAAGCAAGGGTTTCGTTCAGATTGCAAATGATGGATCTTTTTCTTTGCGATACAAGCAAGGCGAGTATCTATTTACCTGGAAATATACTGATGGGAGGGGAGGGGAGGGGGAGAGAAGACGAGATACACTACGCGGAGAAGACGAGAAACAGTAGAGAATTTTTCTGATATAAACTCGATTTGTATTGTTTTTTCTTTATGTTTACAACCATTCTAAAATTTTAAGAGGGAAGAATAAGATGGGAATTGCAGAAAAGTACTCCACTCATGCATGTGATGGAGATTCATTCATTCAGAAAGAAGACGAGGAAGGAAGGAAGGAATGGAAGGGCGTTCGTTTTTGGAGGGCCAAAATGAAAGAACAAAAGGCTGGCTTGGCTGGCTGCCTAGTGCTGACGCGCACTACCTCGCCATCGCCGGACGACCGGCGGAGCGCCGCGCCTCCCTCGGTCGACGGTTTTCCTTTCCTCACCGGAAGGACGCACTCAGCCTCAGCCCTTGTTTCCGCCGCTCCCCATACCCATACCTCGCGGAAGCCATTCGATTCGATTCCCTCCCTCCCAAATTAACTCGGCTGGCTTGCTAGGGTTTGTTCCGCCCGCCGGATGCGATGGCGGTGCCGCGGCCTTGCTGGTCGCGCTCCGTGACCGAGACGGTGCGGGGCTTCCACCAGTACACCGTCAAGGGCTTCTCCCTCGCCAAGGGCATGGGCCCCGGCCGCTACGTCGCCAGCGACACCTTCGCCGTCGGCGGCTACGAATGGGCCGTCTACCTCTACCCCGACGGCAAGAACCCCGAGGACAACGCCAACTACGTCTCCGTCTTCGTCGCCCTCGCCTCCGAGGGCACCGATGTCCGCGCCCTCTTCGAGCTCACCCTCCTCGACCAGTCCGGCCGCGCTCGCCACAAGGTCCACTCCCACTTCGGCCGCTCCCTGCAGGCCGGTCCATACACCCTCAAGTACAGAGGATCCATGTGGTAACCATCATCCCAGAATCCCCATTTCTGCCTAGTACCTCACCTCCATTTCCAGTTCCTAGCCCTTGCCTTCTTCTATTCCTAATTGCTTTGCTTGCTTAATCGATACTGACTGAGTAGTAGAATCTCAACACCACCTAAATTGCTACTTTCGGTTGCATTTGCATTGCTCTGGCTCCTCCTAGGATTGCTTTGATAGACAGGTTTGCAATTTAGTTTGTTAGCCAGATTGCTACTTTCGGTTGCTGTTGCTGGCCCATTTCTACACTCCCTAGTTCTACCAGCCACCAATATTTGGGTGTGGTAAGTAACCTGAGCAGATTGTGCGCTCTGGAGTGGATTCATATCATAGCTATCGCGTTGGGGCTTGTGAAATGGATTTATCAACTAGCGCTAGGTTAGGGATTGGGGGCTAACAGATGTACTTGAGGAGGGTTATGTCTGGGTTGGTACATGCCATTGCATAAGTTACCGGGGTAAGAAACTAAGAATGCCAGCCGCTTGTGCTGCTGACGGAGTTGGGGTTTTACGTTTCTGCGTTGTTGTCATGCAAAGACTAACGGTTCTGTTCAGACTGCCATATTCCTGGGTAGGAAAAGGTAAATTGAGTTAATGGGTTTAAAATGATGCAGCTAGGGTTTGTTAACTCCTTGCTGATCAATTACATCGTATCTTTCCTAATAAGTCATATACCGTAATTTGCTCCTCCCTCCTTGGCAATTGGCATCTTTCCTTTTTCTGAGTGCTTGTATTCTTTGCTTCCATTTCACAACAGCAGTTAACAGTGATGCATTCTGTTTAGGGGTTACAAGCGGTTCTACAGAAGATCTCTCTTAGAGACATCAGATTTTCTGAAGAACGATTGCCTAGTAATGAACTGCACGGTAGGTGTTGTCAAGAACCGTCTCGAAACACCAAAGAACATCCAGATTCATGTTCCGCCATCTGACATGGGTCGTTGCTTCGAGGAGCTCCTCAAGCTCAGCATTGGCTGTGACATTACTTTCGAAGTGGGTGATGAGAAAGTCCAGGCACATAAGTGGATTCTTGCCGCTCGCTCCCCAGTATTCAAAGCCCAATTCTTTGGTCCTATTGGAAACCCTGACCAAGACAGAGTTGTCGTGGAGGATGTCGAACCTGTCGTCTTCAAGGTAATGGTTACATGCAGACTTTCCAGCATATTTCTGTTATGGAATCTACTGCCTCCTTTTCAGGGGCTTTTTGTTCATATTTAATTTTTTGAACTGATATATAGGTGTTTTTTTCCCTCTCTATTCTACTGCCTAAGAGACATGCTGTGTGCGGTTGTAATATAACTTAATTCCAGCAGAATACATAACTAAATCTGTAAATCACCATAAAGCAAGCATGTTTGGTCTCATCACATATGAATAATCTAGGCCTGTTTGTTTTTTGCGTTAAACTTATAACCAATCTGGGTACTTTGAAATGAGAGAGATAGAGAGAGAGATTATTGCATTGATATTTGATTGTAAGCGTCACCTCATGGTAATGTTACAATTTTCCTTCCAATGCAGGCAATGGTGAATTTCATATACTCTGATGAACTTCCTAGCATTCATGAACTAGCTGGATCTGTCTCCATGTGGACATCAACAGTAGTAATACAACATTTGTTGGCAGCAGCTGATAGATATGGATTAGACCGGCTACGTCTCCTATGCGAAGAAAAGTTATGTGATGAACTCACTGCTGAAACAGTTGCAACAACATTAGCCCTAGCTGAACAGCATCATTGTGCTCAGCTGAAGTCTGCCTGTCTAAAGTTCACTGCAGTTCGAGAAAATCTGGGAGGTATGAATTTTGTCCTCTGGAATATATGTAGCCTTTTGTTGATAGAACATAGTGTTGGGCGTCTTCTGTTTATCAATAGTTGTGCGAACTTAGGGTAAATTTGTTACAGATTTTAGTGTTCTCTGCTATTGTAGGATATACTTTCTGTAGGCGATGGATCCCCACTGTTTAGTGAACTTAATTGATGGGCTTAGAAACTTGGAATAAGAACTCTAGTTTTGATCAGTAATATTTCTTCTCCTATTTTTGACCAAGAGATGTAACAGTGCAGTAACAAGCCAAGTCGCCAGCAAGGTAGTGTCTGATGCATGTGCAAAAAAAACAGATAGTGCACATATTTGGGAAGGAAAGTTGCCCTGTAAACATGGGCCAGAATGACAGGCTAGCAGCAAATAATGATGTGATATTTAAAATTTTGAAGCCTATTGAGTTGTTCGAATGTCATGCTAGGATGGGTTGTGCACTACTACTGTCATTTATAACTTGTTTGAATGTCATGATAGGATAGATAGGGCTGCCTTCTTGGGTGTTTGGAACTGGTAGTTAGAATGGCGCCAAGAATATCTATGATAAATATTGTAACCATTTTATTCATGTCAAATATAATGCTTCATGAGTCTTAAGGGGGCGTTCGTATTGGCTTTTGCTGATAGCTTTTGGCTGTGCCTTATAGTTTTAACTGAAAATGAATAGTGACTGAAAGAAGCGGCTTTTAGAAGAAGGGGCGAGCGGTACAAAAAGTGAGGGAGAGATGCGTGCGCGTGACGAGAGCGAGAGGAGTGGGGTGGGTGATGCACCTGTGACCCCTGCCTTTTCCCCAGAGCGAGATAGTAGCGAGAGAAGTGGAGAAGCCGGATGTTCGTATTGGCTTTTGGCTTTATTCCAATTATACATGTATTTTGAATTTCCAGTCGTGAGGCCTTAACTGCCTCATTTTTTCTTATTAATGGTGATATATGTATGTTGACTAGCAAAATGGTGATCATACTATAGCATGATTACAAGAGGAACTATCAAAGTCTTACACAATTACACTATAGCGTTAGATTTTCCTGAAAATTATAGAACCAGTGGAACATTCTGATTCTTTCTGCTTTTTATTTCCTCAATGCGTCTTTAAATAGTGTTGATATTAGTAACTTGTAGCATCTATATTCTTCCTTTTAAATAGCACCTGCATATATGAAACTTTTAGAGTGCTTACATTCCATTCCACTAATGCTAAAAACTCAGAGCTGTAAGTTCGTTAAGTCAATAAGTGTGAGCGTGCATGCCCATCTAGTCATGTTGGTATGGGTGGGTGGGTGCGCACAGGCGCATAGCTCTTACATGTGCATGCGTGATTGTGTGTCCATGTGTATTTTTAATAATTGTGGTGTGATCTTTATGGCATTTGAGGAATTGATTGTGCTTTTTAATTCCAACATAAGAATTACCTTTTCCATCCTTGTTTGTCTTTTTAGTCATCGCTGTTTACTCTTCTTTTCCGCCCTCTGGTGTGGTTGTTTGGTTGCTTTGAATGCTTGATGGATTGGTATCTAATTTGTCTACCTTCTGTATTATTATGCCCCAGTGGTTTGGTGATTTTCTTGAACAATGCCGTGAAAAATACTACAATTAGCGAACGGGCCTCTAGCGTAATGGCTAAGGGCTCTAGTAGCACCCCCCAGGTCCTGGGTTCGACTCCCAGTGGGAGCGAATTTCAGGCTGGGGAAAAAAATCCCCTCGTCTGCTACCACACCAAAGCACAGGTCTAAGGCCCGCACAGGTCGTTGGTCATTCTCACACGGGCGATGATGCCGCTGTGTAAGGGTGGAGCAGGGGTTCGGGGGTTTTCTCGATTTGCGTGAGAGGATCTTCTTCTTAAGCAAAATGCCCGGGGGGCGTCTTAACCCCCGCAGGTCGAGTTTTAAAAATACTACAATCAGGTCCAGATATTTCAGCTATCAAAAGCATGCAGATAATGTCATTGTCACTGTTTTGTACTTGGAAAACTCCATATTCTAACTTGATATACATCTTTGTGGTATAACATTCTTACAAATAGTATATTGAATTAGAATTTATTATTTTCTATCTAGCTGTGGAATTGTCTTCTTCAGATGCATACTCTAAATAAGTACAACTGTAGAAACATTCCATAAGGCTATTGACAACTTACACAAGTCGATTATTGTAATCGACTATTTTCAAAATCGCTCCCTATGAATATGTGTTCACCTCTTTGAAGAGAATAAATGCAAACCTTACCATATTAAGTGAAAGGGGAAGAATGTCAACCTTAGCCAGTAGGATTTTGTTAGCCCCTTCTTATATATGAAAGGTCCTTCATTTTCATGGGCTATATATGAAGCGGAGAAGTCATGCAGTAGAAGGTCAATAGCACCTTCAGTTTGCTGTATCATTAATCTCCCCATTTTTTGGTAGTTAATATCAGTATGCTTTTCTAAATATAAAATCTCTTGTTCTCATGGTAATATTAGCTCCAACTTATGTTCAACAAGTGCCTATGTACATTCTTTCTCTCTTGTACATCTTCTCTATATTTGTAATATAAATATGCACAGTAGGAACCTTCCCTACTGCTGTTTGTCAGAAAAAAAAATATATCTTCAACAATAAATAGCTGTCTGCCGTTTACATGCCTTCTTTAGTGGTTTTAAGATTGATCTGCACTCCTTCCAAGATGAGCCTGTACTATTCAATTGGTCTTGTGCCTGCATTTCTTATTCCTAAGTTAAAAGTTCTAATAAGTGAAGTCTTGTCTGCTGGATTTCTCATGCTGTGCTGTTCCTTTTTGTCGACTATCTGCAGCTGTGATGGAGACGGAAGGGTTTAATTACTTGGAGGAGACATGCCCGTCCCTGCTATCTGACTTGTTAACAACCGTCGCAGTGGTGGACGACGATCCTGCATCACTTAACCGAAAAAGGGGCGTCAGTGGTAATGAAGGTGCGAATCCAGTGGAAAGCATTGAGGCTAGCGAAAGGCGCACCCGTAGGAGGGTTTAGCTGGTTAGATGCAGGCTGTGGACTAATGTAGCTTCTTGCTGCCCCTCTATGCTTCCCATGAATTCTATACTATGATTGGAGCCATGTGAAGTGCTATCAGTGACAAACATTTGATTTGGACACCAGTAGCTTGTGAATAATCCCCTGTCCTAATGGCTTTGTTTCGTAGCAGTAGCAGCAGCAGCAGCAGCAGGAGGTATGAAAAATGCCTCTCTCAGGTTGGTATCATTCTATGTGCTAGTAAGATTTGATTCAGGAAAATGGCTGAGATTTGATTCAGCAGCGTGTTACATTGTGTACTCCGTATTTAACCAAGCGCTACTTTCCAAGAAGCTGGTGGGTTTGGGGGTTAATGTATTCGAGTTCAATTTGTTGTCTCCTGGCCTCTAGATGCCTTTCGTAAGATGTAGCTTCTTCTGGGACTAACCCTCTTAGATCCTTCTGACATCGTAACATTTAACAGCAAGCACAAACATCTCAAGCGGGCTCGGAACGCGAACTGCAATCCATAGCCAACAGAAAAGGAGATCTATGCTGCTGCGATTGCTGTTAGCTCCTCTGCAACAGGTGCGTCAGGGGACAGAGTATCTCAATTTGGTTGAAACCATCTGAAGCCTGCGACGAGTGAGATGCAACCATACTATATGAGAAGGATTCTTGGAGACATACTAGGAATTAAACAGAGCGAGATTATAGCAGGTTCCTCAACGTACCTTGCCCAGAGCTTGTTAGAACGGTACTCCAGCACTCCTTTCAGTATACTCACCTGAAGGTCCTAGAACACACGTCCAGTCTCAAGAAAGACTTCACGCTCCTTGCACAGCATCTGGGTACAGCATCAGTTACATCAATGAGGAGATGACTAGGTTGATCGAGCTCTTCAACTCTCGGAGGGCACCTTTCCAATTGCTTTTTTGTCATTGTTATATGTATACAGTGTAAGAGGTTATTTGCAATTATACATGCTACTTGTATGGGCTCTTGGCCATGGGAAATACATTCATTTACTCCAACATGGTACAGGCTAGGATTTTCCCCGCCGCCTCTGCCCTCCCCGTCCTCTCCACTACCGCCTCCATCCTTGTGCGTGCGTGCGTGCAGCCTTGATCAGCCACATTCCTCAGCCGCCCCTTGTTGCACCACCACCTCCTAGCCTCTGCACCACTACGTCAGGCCGGCCTCTTCCCATGTCAGCCCGGCCTCCTACGGGCCAACCTGCCGCCTCCTCCCGACCAACAAGACCATGCCCCGTCCGCCTCAGGCCACGGCTCCAGCTTCGGCTCTTCCCGGTTCAAGCCGTTGTCATCTCGACTTGCCCCAATGCCATCAGCACATCCACGCCACCACCTCGACTCGCGCACGCTGTGTTCTGTCCCTCATGGTATGGTCTGTTGCCTTCGACACTCCCTCTATGGGCTAAAACAAGCTCCTCATGCTTGGTTCGCCCACTTCTCCTCTGTTATCACTGGCGCCGGCTTCTCCGCCAGTGATCATAACCCTGCTTTCTTTGTTCACACATCTCCTCAGGGTTGGATGCTTCTCCTTCTATATGTTGATGATATGATCATTACTAATGATGACTCTTAATACATCGCCTCAGTGAGCAGTTCTTGATGTCCAATTTGGGTCCTCTTTGTTATTTTTGAGATTGAGATTACTTCTATGCCCAAGGGCTACTATCTCTCCCAGAGCGTTACATTCAGGATATTCTTACTAGTGCTTGTCTCACCGATCAGCGTGTGGTGGATACTCCTATGAAGCTTGGTGTTCACCTTCGGTCTACCAATGGTGAGCCTCTCGAGGATCCCACTCGCTACTGCCATCTGGTCGGGAGCGTTGTTTATCTTGGGATCACTCGCCCTAATGTCTCTTACCCAGTTCACATTCTCAGTCAGTTTTTATCTACTCTCACTGAGCTCCACTACAATCACCTTCTTCGTGTTCTGTGATATCTTTGTGGGACCATCACTCGTCGTCTTTTCCTTCCTCGCTCCAGTTCTTTGCAGCTTCAGGTGTACTCTAATGCGACATGGGCTAGCAATCATTCTGATCACCGCTCTCTTTCTGCCTATTGTGTTTTTCTTGATTCCTTCTTGATTGCCTGGAATACCAAGAAGCAGATTGCCATTTCCCGCTCAAGCGTTGGGGCTGAGTTGAGAGCCATAGCATCGTTGACAGCTGGGATCACCTAGCTTCAATGGCTACTTGAAGATTTCGGTGTTTTTGCTTCTGCACCAACTCCTCTCTTATCAAATAGTACTGGTGTGATTAGTATTGCTCAAGATCTCGTGAAGTATGAGCTCACCAAGCACATTGGAGTCAACGTTTCATACATGCGATCACAGGTGCAACACAAAATTGTTGATCTTCAGTATGTACTTTCGGAGCTTCAGTTAGCCAATTTCTTCACCAAGGCCTAGGCTAGCATACAGCATAGCTTATATTCTCCAAACTCAGTATTGTTGATGCACCATAAGTTTAAGGGGGTGTTATATGTATATAGTGTAGAAGGTTATTTGCAATTGTACATGCTACTTGTATGGGCTCTTGGCCCATGGGAAATACATTCATTTACTCCAACAGTCATCACCGGATTCCTCGTTGCACATTTCATTCTGAAGCTATTTTAGTGTCGTGATAATGGAAATTAAGCATGCGACTGAAAAACGTAATAGATGACAAGGTAATAATAACTTGAATATATTGCCTTCACTTATTATATGGTCATGGCTTGTGGCAATGATAACAAATTATGATTTATAAATAATGTAAAATAGATAATTTACCAATAGGAGGAAATGATGAAAGGATAGCGCATGGCTTGATTAGATGTAGTAGAATCCAGATTCTAAGACCAAGAAAGGCCAAAATCCACACATCTATTTCTGGCCCTACCATCCTAATGGGTTCATTTCCTTCGATTATTTTTCTCTCTCAAATTTATCAAGGCAATGCTTAGTTGGAGAGAAATATAGTCAGACCTTGAATTCCCAAGCTAGGTTTACTTGAAAAGTAAGATAGTCCTATTATCACTATGATATGAAGACAAAGTTTTTGAGGTTTAGAACTGATATCATGTAGATTTTGTGACTCATTTATGAATTCTAAATTTCTGATATCGCGCATAGATTTGAAGAAGCCCACCATCTCAGCTTTCTCGGATACACTTCGGAGGAACAGAATATGTGTTATTGTTTTGTCCAAGAGAGCATCAATATGCTGCACTATTTTTTGCAAGAGATGCAATCAATATGAATGACCATGTGAGAAGGTCCAGTGTTTTGTTATGATGAAACATTATCATTTTGGATGAGTACAAATTTAAAATTTACAAATTTGCATATTTTTCTGGACAGCTTGCAGAGGTGGTGGTCTGATCGGCCAGCTTGTGTTGTTTCGACTAAAATGGATGATTTTGAAAAAAAATTTACTCATGGGATGATTTGGTTTAATCTAGATCTATGCATATGTGTGGTATGATGTATGTTTTAGCTAACGTAAGTCAAGTTGCGAAGAACTTGTGCCTAAAAACGATTTCTTGGTCTTCAGATGTGCATAAGATCTTAGAGTCAATCATGGTCAACGACAAGAATTAGGGCTACGTTAAGTCGAGACCCAGAATGATCCAGGCTGCCAAGTGAGTTGGCTAAGCTCAAACATGGTATAAGGAAGGCGGAAAATGTTAAAGAGCAGTTCGAGCGACGGGTTGCACCATATAGCTTGGTCGGTCCAAATGAGACGTGGTTCGGTGGAACTGAAACCGGAGAGACTTACTGATACGTGGCAAGCCATTGGTACATTTACACGTGGCAAACATGGCGATTGTTTACAAAGGAAGATGAAAACTGGGTTAAGAAAGGGTATTTTAGTAAGTTAACTAAAAGACCGAAAACTATCTTGAATCAAACCCACGGTGTTGGGAAGACAATCTAGGTCAAGGAGAAGCTGAGATGATCAGGTGGATCAAAGGCTAAAAACTTAATAGATTCGAGCTTATATGCTTTAAAAAGTGTGCACAAGTGTAATGTACGAGTAAAATTGTGTTGTAAGGGGTTAACGGGCTGTCCCTCATTTGTTCTAAGTGGATAATATTCGTTAGAGTTAGATGGGGCTAGTTGCCTTGTCTATTTAATAAGCTGAGATGGAAACTTGCAACTTAATCACCCAATCATCCTACCTAAAATACTCATGGAAGCCAAGTGTTCTAGTGTTAGGGTTTGAAAAGTGTGAGTATTGTGTTGTGCTCTCTTATCTTCCAGCTAGAGTGGCTATAAAACTTTCATCTTCAAGTAACAATATATCAACTTTGTTCATCTATCATGGATCTCTCTTATTTTGGTTGATTTACTCTTGTTTTAGTTGGTTTTGATCTTGTCTCTCTTCTTTCTTGATCTTATTAGATGCCAAGGATAAATAAGTGATAAAGATATACTTTGAAAATCAATTTTCATCCATTTAGCCATCAGGTTTAGCAAGTTTTTGAAATTACCCGATTTTTGCTTATTTTGGCATGTCCGAATGATTTCTTGGTCAAGTTGTTTTTACCTCAATTCTTTGGATATTCTAACTTGCTGTTACTATAAGAATACATCTAGAGCCACCTTAGCCATCATCACCTACGAGTAAGTCATATTCACCGTTTTTATTTTTGCCCAGTTTTAGTGTAACTTTACTTCAAACGAAAAAGTTGGAACTTTGATAATAATTTTCTTAATCATTGATTGAAATAGATTTCTAACATCCTAGAAAAGGTGTATATCAAATTTTACGTGATTTGGAAAATTAGTTTGAGAGTTTGCTCAAATTGTGGTTTTGGCCCAATTTTGGTGCAACTGAGCTTTATGAATCAAAATATCTCAATTCTCTTAAGTACTTTTAAGATATTAGGTTGTGATAGGTTATTAAGGTCACAATCTAGTCTTGATTCAAGTTTCAAGTATTTTGGATCTATGGATCAAAAGTTACATGGGCTTTTGGATTTAAAATAGTGCTGTTTTTTCTGTTTACTGAGCTGATTTTACTGCAGTACAATGAATTTTTAGAATTTTAGTTTCTTGATCTTCATAGCTTCTTATAGCTATTGAAACGAAGAATCGGTGAATATTTAGAGAAAAAATATGAATGTGTCATTCACCTTCTTCTGTTGCCATACTAGTCATATACAATACATTTCTTGTCTACTTGCAAACGAACACAATTTAAAGCAGGGTGGGACATCTAATGATGGAATAAGCTGAACCTTTGATGCGTTTGGAATACGCTCCCTCAACTCCTTCATCCTATCTTATCAATTGCTTGTCTCTTGGTCTTGGTCTGTGCAGCTCAATTTTTCTGCATCTTTTTCTTATTTCAACTGAATTTCCCCATTCGTGTCTTGAATTGTATGGCCCACGCATTCTTCAATTATGGTCTTGCTGATTTCCGTAGGGGAAGAAACAGTCAGTGTAGAACTCATGAAGCCTTCGTTGATTGAGAGAGGTGAATTTTTTTTACCACATGGGGGATCTGGAACTGACGATTCATCCAGCCTCAGTGCATGATCTTCTCTCTGAATTTGTGTTGTGCATGAAACCGGAGAATCATTTGAGTGAGAAGATTCCCTGTTTGGGGTATTACCAACCTGGTCGATTATAGCATCTAGTAAGAATTCTGTGTGATCATTGTTTTCGAGCTGCGAGTAAATATCTATGTTGTTTCCATTCGCTTGAAGGAGAGAATGGCTTGTAGACTTCTGTTTCAGTCTACTATGCCACATGAAGTCCTCAAGTTCTTCCCTGGACAATCGCCTCAATATCTTTGTGCAACTTTGAATGCACTGAAGAATTTGAAGTTACAGCATCATCATTTAGAACGAAGGTGTTGTCATGAGTGTGCTCTTGATATTCTTGTGCCATATCAGTCAGGATAAAGCCATTGACATTACCATACTCTGGGTTGATCTGCAGCTCAGATCGGTATTCAGATCGGTTAACTTTATCCATAAAGGACAAGTTTGCCATTTCTGGCTCAAACACTGTGTTGCACTGAGTAAGTTCAGATGGTTCTTCGTGAACATTGGTCCATAGATCACTCCCATTACCATTAGCATCCAAGGTTTCATTTGGGCAAGCTGTTAGACTAGTGTCGCATGCTCCTATAATGGCATCTTCTAATATTGGAAACTCCGACATAGTGAAGGGATGTGGTAGACTAAGGTGATCAATGGTCAAAGAGCTGAGGAGAACTCTTGATCAAATCAAACAAGTCATGGGGAAGAACATCTGGAGGATCCATTGATGAAGTTGCAGTAGGTTTTCGTGACGTACTTGAGTAGAGGAACCCTGTCTGAAGAATGAGGAATGGAGGGGGGTCGTAAAGCCTATAGAACAAGTCCTTGATGAGTGTCACCAATGTTAAGCTTTCCAAAACCTAAAGGTTGAAAATTTGCTACGCTGACTAGTTATGAGGTAAAAGATCTGGAAAGAAGAAAAGCCTCAACATATTCAAAGTTAAGATTGCTCTAATCATGACCAGTAGTACATTAAGGCTCAACCAATATCATGTTGTTTTTGC
Organism: Dendrocalamus latiflorus; assembly: GCA_017311315.1. Classification (NCBI taxonomy): domain Eukaryota; kingdom Viridiplantae; phylum Streptophyta; class Magnoliopsida; order Poales; family Poaceae; genus Dendrocalamus; species Dendrocalamus latiflorus. The sequence goes on from CM029629.1 coordinate 35,638,431, forward strand.
CAAGAATATGTTGATTATGCAGTAATGGTGCAGGATTTTCTAAACCATGTTGTTCATCTCCCTTAAATAGCAAAATGCAGTGAGCCAACACGTGGGTATCAAAGATTAATTGAACATACCGTATCTAAAGAACCCAGTTGAAGAACCCCATGAGGAATCGCCGGTACAAGCAGAACTGTCTACAGGTAAGAGATATTAATTTGTCAATTAGTCAAGCAGGAAGTTTGCACTGTTGTTGTTTAACACAGGCATACATTGATTTAGAGCATAATTGAAAATAAGTGTGCCTTACCTTGATTCTTGCTGCAAACTGAAGTTGCCAGTCTTCGTGATACTGAAAAGTAAAGCTGCTGAAACCACATCTAGTGCTATGCAAGGTCAATATTACATGAGTTGTGGAATGGTAACTGTAAATGTTACTCACCTTACATGTAAGTGTTGAAGAAAGCTCATTGGCAGAAATCCAGCAATGTTGTACCGTAACCACTACTTTACCAATAAATGTGCCAAAGTTGGAATTATTACAGAATCAATCACAACTACATGTAACATTGACTAAAAGAAGTTGAGTAATATGCAAACATGCTTACTCTTCTCCAAGAGAATATGAATGGCTAGACATGCTCAGTAGTGCTGACTTAATGGGGCACAGCGGATAGCTTTGATATTGGCCATTGTTACACCAAGTAGACGATATCATCTGGTTCTTACTATCAATGGGGTCATCATAAAGATCACTTATTTGGGTGTCTTGGATTATCTTATTGACGTAGCCATCGCCCCAAGTCAAGATCCTGAAAAGTAATTAGCAATCATGCAAATGAAAGAGTAAAACGATGACCTGTTACAAACAAGATTGTCAGTAGCGAATTCTAAATAGTGTTGTCAGTAGCGAATTCTAAATAGTGCATGCCAACTTAATGTGTAAACGGTAGGCGTATGTTCCGTGCACAGCATCCATAGAACTACCAGCTCTACTCACAGTCATAACTTATAGAAGCTGTGACAACTTTTTCAAGTTACTTGAATGTACTTGAAGGATGGTGCAGTAAGCATTAATAAATCTTTTAACTTAATACGGGAATCATTGTTATTTTGAGTCCTATTCATTATTATTCTTTGATGCCTCGTGATTGTTCAGTACTATTGTCCTATCAGAGAAGCACAAAAAATCAGAATTTTGAACACATGTAGCCCTGTAAACACCTGAAATTTCAAATCTGGCATCCAAAACAAAAAAAATTCCAAAAATAGCCTCTTGCCCGAGCGCACGACCACCTAGCGCCGACGCGTGTCCAGTCGTGCAGTTTGGTACCGCACGACCGCACTGTAGCTGGACCGCACGACTCCACTGTACGCCGCGCCGACCGCACATCCCCGCTCCCAACCGCATGTCCTGTATGCCGACCGCACGACGGGCAAAGGGGCTAGTATTTGCAGCATTTTTGCCGACCGCACGTCCCCCTGTGCCCGTCTTCACATATTTGCAGCATTTTTTGTGGTGATTAACAAGCAGCGATTGCACAAGTTAGCCTCCTCCATTAAACAACAAAACGTGGGAAAGTATGCAAAGGAGTCAGCTTTTGGCTTACAATCTGAGACAGGAAAAAAGTTAGCGGGTGATTACACGCAAAAGGAGACGACGCCCAAAAATCAGCCGCGCGAGAACGCCAGCAGCTTGCATGCTGTCAAAGCTTGGGACGTGCGGTCGGGATTTGGGACGTGCGGTTGGGAGCGGGGACGTGCGGTCGGCGCGGCGCACAGTGAAGTCGTGCGGTCTAGTACCACACGACCCAGGCTACAGTGCGGTCGTGCGGTACCGCGCGTCGGCGCCGGGTGGTCGTGCGCTCGTGCAGGGGCTGTTTTTGGAATTTTTTTGCTTTGAATGCCAGATTTGAAATTTTAAGTGTTTACAGGGCTACATGTGTCCAAAATTCACTGGGCCTTAGAAAGTTCAGTGGACTGGGGGCGCTGAGATTTCGCGCTTATTCGGTTTCCTTGCCTAATACCACACCGAACCGAACAGTAGCCAAATAAAAAACCAACTGAACACTGAAAACCGAATTGACCAAGAATTTCGGTAGATTTGGTTCGGCATCTCGGTTTTGTTTTTTACGAATAATCTATTTTTTATTTGACATAATAGAAATATACTCGCATCTATATTTTTTATAGAAATAAGTTCCAGTCGCCTAACCGTCGGACGACTAGAGCCTATCGCCCAACGGCCAGACGACAACAAAGTTGTCTACTAGCCGTTAGGCGACTGAAACCTATCGCCCAACGGCTGGGCGACAGCATCTAGAGTCGCCCAGCCTTAGGGCGATTGCAAACCAGAAGCTACGTGAATTTTGTAGATTTTGTGGATTTTGTATATTATAACTGGAAAAATAATTTGTTGGATTTGTAATAAAAATTTATGATCGTTGTGTGTTGTTGGTGCGTAAAAAAAATTTGTGTTTTCTTTTAAGAACGATCGATAAGTAGATGGTAAGTGATATTGTATTGTTACCGGGAATTCGTACACGGAGGAAAACTGGTATGTTAATATTGTTGGATGACTTGCTATGGAAATAATTGAGTGCGAAAAGACGAGAAAATAAGTTTGTCCGAATTTAAATAGACTTCATAATACAGTTGGGAGTAATATGCCGCGTACGTTTTGATTACATGCATAACATAGAGCATTATGTACGACTAACCAACCCAACTGCTCATACAACCTACCGTGTGGATCAGGGCCATTTTCCCTTCCTTGCGAGCTCGGCGTTGAACTCCTCGGCGCCCCCTTTTGCCGTGGTCGTCATTTCCCTCTTTTTCTCGCGCTCCCTCTCGCGAACCGCCTGCTCCCTGCGCGTGCACGCCTCGAGATAATCTTTCATCTCACGTTGTATACACAGGGTTTGCTTGTCCTTGCGATTCTTCTCCTCCCGGATCTCGGAGGACCTTTTGACGTTCCAGTCCTCGAAGTCGACGGCCCACTGGTCCTTTGGGTGGATCTCAAAAACGATTCATTTGCGGTAGCCCAATAGAGGTTCCAGGGACTATGAATACAGTGGAGAGATTGATAGTGCGTACTTTAAAGGAGAAAAAGTTTCAAAAAAATGGTGCACCTAGTCCTTACCGAATGTCTATAGGTCGCGGTGTTTAGACGGCGGTCAAGTTAGTTACTGGAGTAGTTTGCGCAACCCCAATAACGCATACCTAGGCTGAGGCGGTGCTTAGACTTGAATAACTTGCACGGGTCCTGGCTCCAACAAGGGGGGCATCTCCCCCTCTGGTGGGTATTGCAACGAACGCTCGGTAGGAACGTTTGGGATGGAGTTGCTACGGGTAGCGTCATTGCGGGGAGCTGACCTCGTAGCACGCTGGACTTGTTCTGCCCAGGCCACAGCAGCCCTTGCTTTCTCATCGCTGACGGCAGCTGACCGTGCTAGGTCGCGGGTCTCCTCCCATTGCTTCATCATCTTGTCCCATTACTTTTTCTATCTCTTGTCCATTCCGTTGTGGTGAAGAAGCACCGACGTAGTGTGGGATTTGCTTGTGTATTATTCTCTCAGAAATCTCTTTGACCTTCTTTTATAGAGCCCCTTGTGGCCTTTTTGGTACATGAAGATGCTCGTGTGGTCGCATCCAGATCCATCTGCTCGACCTGAATGCAACCCAAGAAGTTATTATTACGTAATAGCGGAAATTAGAGCATACATGATCGATCAGAAAGAGCACGTACCCGAAACTGCGAGAGCCACCTCAGCGATGGTCCGTGTGTCTGACCCATGAGGAAGACGTAGTACTCGTCCGTGGCACCCGGCGGAAGGACCCTCTCGAATCCAGTAGGAAGGCAGCAGCTCCCACGATCGAAAGGCCAAGCCGCAGGGAGACATCCTACAGAGTAGCCGTCGTCTCCCCGATTGGGATGTGAAAATTGTGCGTCTTTGGCTGCCAACGGTCCACCAAAGCCGTCAGCAAAAAACGGTCGAACGAGAAGCGTCGCAATTGCTCCGCACCGTCGTCCCCCGCCCACGGGCAAGGCCGGTCCGTCCTCGTCGGTGGCCTGCACTATCCGGATGAGAGGGAGTAGCCTGGCATCCCGCAGCCTGCGAAGCAAGTAAAGGTTAACACAGAACCTACATACGGCAATAGTACAACACTAGTGGAATGCGCACCTAACGTCCAGTGGGGGTTTAATCTCCAGACGACTCGAGGTGTGCGTGTCCGGACCACTCCCAAGTCAGCTAGCTCCTCCGCGCTCCCTGTAGGCGGGACACGACGGGAAGCGCGATGCATCCGGTCAATGTGCTCGTCCAACAGGCCATAAGGCTAGTCCGATCCGCGAAGATCATGAGCCATACCTGCAAAATGAATTCAAGTTAGCATTTATACGAAACCAAAAAACATCGCATGTAAAGTGACAGTAAATAGAACTTGTAAGTAAATAAACAGAACAATACTAGGCTACCAGCACAACACCAACTACATTGCTGGAAAGGTGGATGTAATATAGCAATTGTATAAATGGTACATGAAATGTACGATACATATAGTACGACATACTGCATATCATAAGTGCGAACTAACAAAGTACAGTTTACAATGGAATTTTATTTGCAGTCTCTAACAACTAGTAGTACAAACTGTGCCGCTCTGCCTACTGATCAGCACATGCCTTGCATCGTCTAGCTGTGTGCCCCTCCTGACCGCATCGCCCGCAACGTGCACCAGATGTTGTATCTTGCGCTTCGTCCATATCATTTCTAATACGTCAGCTCTATCGCTGACCCTTCCTATCCTTCAGCATTTCAACATCTAGAATCTAGGTTCTCCCTGTAGTATTCAAGGTGGCGAAGTTCCCCCCAACCCTGAACCCCCTGAGCTACCCACAATTCTGGCATGGCGATCATGGATTACACACACACTAGGATGAGCGCTGCAACTCCAACCCTGACATGTCTGAGGAACCACAACCAGCTTTCATAATTTTCACTTTCCATGAATGTGATGGCCAGCAGAAATATTTGGTTGTTGCCGTCAATGCCTATAGCCGTCAAGATTTGCCCCTTGTATTTGCCGGTCAAAAAGGTTTCGTCGACTGAGATCATTAGCAGCACGTGCCTGAATGCCTCGATGCATACCCCAAATGCTAAGAAGGCCCTCTGCAACACCACATAACCTGGCGGCCTTATGGAAGGCTTATCCTTCATAGCGATATACGTGCTCGGGTTCTTGTCCAACAACACCTTAAGCATAGGAGAACATTATCGTATGTCGCCTCAAAAGACCCGAATCGTTTTTCCAATGCCTTTTGCTTTGCACGTCATGCCTTTGAGTAGCTAATCTTGTGTTTGAATTTCTTCTCGATAGCTACCATGATGTGAGTGGCTTCCATATCTTTCTTCTCCACTATCTCTCCATACATCATGCTGGCTACAAAGGTGGACGTTAGGTTGTGATGCCTCACCAAAACACTACTGAGAATGCAAGAGTACGGCTCCACCTTGGAGACTATCCAGTGAGTCTCATACTTAGATCTACGTGCATACACCCTTCAAGGACAATCGGCTTGCTCGCACTGCATGGTGTACTGCTCCTAACTAGATTTCACGACCCAAAAGGTCTGCTACATAGAAAGGGCCCATAGCTTGATGATATCCTACAGCGATGCCTTATCAGCAAATATTGAATGCAACTGAAGCTTCGTCCCATGATACTCCCACGGTGATTCGTGCTCGTCATGTGCAAAAACACCCTTAGCATCAAACCGGTTCCATTCCTGCGGGACGGGAGCTTCATCCTCATTCGAACTATCCTCGTCGTCCTCCTATACAGCTTCCTCTTCAGCCTATGTCGTCTGGTCATCGCACTCCATCTGCTGCACTATGTACTCCATATGCTCCCCTTCAGCGGCTTGTCCTGTTCCCTCACCATCGTGTGGCCATTCTACCTCTCCTCCATGTACCACATCGACCTCGTCACGAGCATCTTCGTTCTCTTGACCAACATGCGGACCGCCTGAGCTGCTCGCACCTCCTGAATGATGGTCGTACGCATAACCTTACACAGCTTCTAACGGGCATGGTTGCACAAGCATGACACACTCGTATCCACAGCGTCAGCACCCTTGCACAAACCCCTTCAACGCAATAGTGTGCATCAATGTTCTCAACTTCCATCTGATGCATGTGGGAGACCGGCTCCAAAGCCCTTGTATGACGACGTTGCACACCTTAGGGTCCAACGAAAAAACTGCAGGTAAGCTAATATATCACATCTGAGATTCGAGCATTATCACCATCCGGGTGTACCTGAGTGGCTTGCGCAAAGGCACTCAAATCCACACCATTTGGACCTTCACGAACGGTTCCAGCACCGTAATGCACTCTCAATGTAGTGGGTATCGGTATTGCTGATGTCTACCTATATATATATATATATATATATATATATATATATATATATATATATATATATATATATATATATATATATATATATATATTAACTTTACAACATGTCGAATCGCATCGCAAACTATGAAAGTTCTGATGTACCGCAATTCACATTTCACCGATTGTTCACCTGTCGTAACCAACTACACTAACCTCATAGTATTAACTTCCTATCAGCACCCTGCGCACCGACGTCGCACTTTTCTTGCTACTCGAGCTGTCCCCTACTGCAAATAATTCCTAACGGTTTCGACATTTTACATGACATATCAATTTAAATGCATATATACCAGCTACAATGGTACACATGTTTTTGCAATGTACGAACGACATTACATTCATTCATATTTAATCATAAATATTACGTATTCTTGTTTTTTACAAAGCAAATTATGAAATTCTATCATAAATATTGACTAAATTTTGCAATATGTTCAAATTTCTACGGACGATTAATTTGTACTTAACGTTCACTGAATCTTCTATAACTACAATTTTGTACGCATGCGTACCTGAGGGTGGCGGCCGCACGCTCCGACCTGCCAGGCACGCTCCGACCTGCCAGGCAGGCTCGCCGCCTTTGTCGCCATGTCTTCCGCAGGCGCACCCCGTCCTCCACTCCTTCTGTGTGCAAGTTGGATGTCCTTAACGCCTGCCATTGTCGGCGCCGACTTGAGCGCTGCCTTGATAGCTAGCTGCTTCCGCGGCGCCTTGCCTCCCGTAGACTTATGCGTCGTCTGCTTCGTGCGGGACATTGGGTTAAGGGTCGAGGAGGAGGATGGCGAGGAGGCTGGATTTGGATGAGTATTTATAGGGGGAGAGGTGGGAGTGGGAAAATTTTTGACGGAATGGGACGGAGAGGTGGATCTATGATCTGTGGGGTAGAGGTTGGTGGGTTTCTATTGGCTAGAATTGAGTTGGGGAGGATTGACTAGCCCAGCAGTCAGGGGCATAATTATCATAGATAGTTTAAACCGCAAATTGTCTATGATATATAATTATCATAGCGAGTTTGAACCACAAACTGTCTATGATATATAATTGTCGAAGACCATACACACACATACATATACATATACATATCGTTGCAATGTAACCAACTAGTCTTAAAAGATGAAATAGTAAAGTTTTATATGGCTTATATATGCTTGTTTGAAAGGTTTCAATGAGATCTACAACTTTACAGTTGAGGCAAACCCCAAATTCCAAAGGGAAGATTGAAAATTTTGGCAAAAACAGAAACTAAAAACTTGTGATGCAAATTTAGGGCAAAAGATGGCCAATTTTGGGGGTCTTAGAGAGCGACTGGCATAAGCTAGTTAGTTTTTTGGATCGGGTTCATCGTTAGCTTTCCAATGAGGACAATAACATCAAAAATGGACACCGTATGCAAAAGTTATGCCCGTTTTACTAAAGATGTCTCGGAACTGAATTCTAGTCATACTCGAATTCGTCTCAGGTTCAAATTGAAACTGCTATATCTTTCAATCCGTAGGCCAAACTTGCTGAATTTTTTGTGAAAGTTTGTGGCTATATGTGGAAGGACTTCAGCAATTTTAACTGGATTTGGCATAAATTTAGCACGCTTTTCAATTTTTAGGAAGGTAGATACTTTTTGGGATGTTCTACATGACAAAATTGGAAAAATAGCTACACCAAATTTGGATTTTATGAGATCCAACAATTCAAATAAGGTAAGAGGATTTGAATTTTTAAATGGTTTTTAATTGCAACATCATAGTTGGTATTTAATCCGAACTATCTGTGATAATTGTAGACATCACAGGCGATTCTTGTTAAGAACTGTCTGTGGATTATCACAGATGGTTCTTATTAAAAACTATCTGTGATAATTATAAACATTACAGACGGTTTTTAATCCGAAGCATCTGTGATAATTATGTATCACAGATGGTTCTAGCCATTGCTAGTAATATAGACGGTCACGCTTGTAAAACCGTCTGTGATAATTACAATACAGATGATTCTAGATAACTGTTTGTGATGAGACGTCTGATATAACGTTTTTTTATAGTAGTGCCATGTCGTAGAAATTAAACTCGGTAAAGCTAGTATCGCAGTAGACAAATTTATCAGCTCAAATTACTGAAATTCACGGACAGCATGATGGAGTCATGCAACTCAGTTTCTTTTGGGGATGAAAAGCAGCAGCAATAGCAACGACAATAATGAAGCATGATATGCTATAAGCTTAGTTTAAGTGCTGCCTTTAATGATGTAGCTTCACTGATACAGCAAAGTAAGCACAACAAAAAGGACACAATTTGGATCTATATTAAGTATGGGCATAATGGTCACAAGCATCATTAGACTGTGTTAATGGCTCCTAACCATCTCAGCTCGTGCGTCACGAGGCATACATTTTCACTGAACAAAACACCACATTTGAAAGAAAAATTGGAAATTTGGGGCCACTTGAGGAGCCGCAGGCATATAATATCTGGATGGGAAGACACCCTTACAAGATGTTTATAATATCTGGATTGGAAAAATACTCTTGTCACATCATTGGCAATGGGAGGGACGATTCCCACAAATCAAAAGGGACCTGCCCACTTACCACTCACTTGTACTAATCTTGGGATATTGGCATCTAATGTGTTTGTTGCCAGGCACCAATAGCATCAAGGGGCCTCGATCGTGTGAGACTGAGGGTGGCGTAGGAATGCTGGCAATCAACTCAATAGCAACAAAATCAGAGAGAAATTTTTGTTATCGTTGTAGGAATGCTCGTTTAAATCATTTGCATATCGTCTCTGAAGGAGGAATCTAGTATGCCACAAAACTGTAATCCTGAGCATTCATGGTTCATCTGAAGCATTGGTTCTCTCTCTCTCTCTCTCTGAGGAAATCACCCGGGGGCCTAAAAAGTTGTGAGCTAATGCACATGGAAGTAGGATCAAAGGTACTCAAGTGAATGTGCACCAAGATGCACAGCATGTGCAGGCAAGAGAAGGGTCAATTGATGTTCCTACAGGTAGTTTTTATCTTATTTCACTTCCCTGTGTCAATGAGGCGGGCGGTGAGCGCTATGGTCTGCGACTGGTGCGATCCAATGGTAAGTAAGTATAGTTGGGTGACAAAGGTGGGGCAGGAAGCAGCATACATGTCTGGTGAAAGGGGAAGCAAAGCTTTTAGCGATGTGCACTCTTGATGGGCTGAATGAGTGTACCATGAATCCTTCACTTCAAATCAAACCCCGACACTGTCGACCCCAACCACTTCTTCTGCTTCAATGCCTCCACCAGATTTTACAAGATGAAAGTAGCAAGGCAGAGACAGAGAGGTCCTTGTGTTGAAAGATTGCTAGAATCAGGAATAAAATAAACAAGAAAAGACAGACGTAAAGAAAATTATACTTGTTTTAAACTCATATATATATATATATATATATATATATATATATATATATATATATATATATATATATATATATATATAATTAATCTGCACCGCTATAATCTAGCTCTATCAAAATAAGCAGTGTTGATCTTTCTTTTTTTCTCTCAATTAACGTGAGAATTTTAGAATTTATTTTAAAATTATTGTGAGATTTTCTTTCCCTCAAAAGTCAAACTGAAACCGAAACCGCAGGAGTTGTTTGTCTGGGTGCGTGGGGGAGAGAGAGAGTCTATAAATACCATTCCATCTCCGTTTTCTGAGGGGAAAGGTTCCAAGGTCCACCTCCTTTCTGAATTGATAGGCAGCCGAGGCGCCCAATTCTGTGCTAACATGCATGACACCACTGCATAAGTGGCTTGAAGAAGCATCCAAAGGGATCGCATTGATCCGTTCTTCCTGGATGATGCCATCAAGAAAGGATCATGCGATCCTTTAGGATGCCTCCCCAATCCATTTTCTCTAAGAACTCTTACCCTTTGTTCGTCCTCTTGCTACCGTCCATGAGATTCTGCAGGCTGGTTCAGAAAACGGCGCAATCTCATACCCCTCGTGTTTCTGGCCTATTTATTTAACTCGCCTTCTCTTCTAACAGACAACGAACGCTATGTGACTTGGAAGGTACTACCATCCCATTTCTGTATTATATATATTTTTTGATGTATGTTCAGTTGGATCCATGCTTGTTTTTTCTCCTCAGACTCTAGCCCTTTCCTCTGGACGGCTTAGATTTGTTTGGTTGGAAGTTCTCATCTCTGGTAGTGTATCTCCCTCCCCGCTCCTCTTCCTCAATCGCAAGTCTGTGGTATGCATCTCTCTTTCAATATGTTGTTTCTTTTGATAGTTTCCATTAATTCTATGTGATACTTCTCTCTCCCTCGAATAGCAGTATGAAGCCGCAATACGGTCATATGAACGCCAGAAGGCAACATCAACTGGAATTCGTGAACCTTTCAAATACAAGTTATGGAAGCTGAAATCTGACACAAAACCACCGCGATTCACATTCAGAATTAGTTGGGATATGGTAGGCACGGATACCCCTCGTACTGCTATAATGTCTCGATTTTTTTTTTTTTTGAAGTTCTAATTCATTTCTACCTGCAGCGAGTACATTTTAGGAGTATATTCTAAAAAGGTACATTTTAAAGGCATCAAGAGCTCACGACAAAGCATGGAAAATTATCATCACTAATTCAACATAACAAACTTCCGTTCAAGAAACAATTCAATATAACAAACTTATGATAGACACCATTAGTGTTAAGAGTCAGCACTTGCATATGCAATATTGGCTATACATGAAGACAAAATGATTAGTAAATGCGAAAAAAAACATAAAGGCACAGGCTTTCCATCGAAAGCTATGCATCCTTGCGGTGTTGAAAATGCACCTCAATGGAGTACAATTGGTTAAAACAACAACATATTGCAAGGAATTATCTGGCCATCTAGAGCATTTCTGTTTGTAGTCATATCCAGAAGGCATTTGCTTTTGGTGATGTGGACTAAGAAGCTCTCCGGCCCTTAACTGCAAACAAATAACCAACAACATGTTAGATAGTTTTAAATATGTTGTACATGTTTAGATGCATGATAGGCAGAAGTTATAAGCATACCAGGGCTAACAATCTTTACCCTCTTAGTTATTGCTCTGATAGAAGTAACAGATGTGGCTCCTGCAGATATAGGTATGAATAGAAGATTTGTTAGGAAAAACAAAAGATGATAGGATAAATATAATCAAGACATGGCAGTCTGAACCTTGTGAATTGATATTATCAGTGGGATCTAACCCCATTGGCTTCATTGAATCTGGTAAAACTGTATCTGCCGTTACAGCGTTACTCTTTGCAATTGGCTCTAGTCTGCATTCGTTCAATTTATATAATAGAACAATCTTAACATATATAGTTTCACCAAGGACATAAATCCAAAGACAACGAATAAAAACGCTATCATACCTTTGAACTTCAGCATTTGTGGAAGGATTCTGACAATGAACACCTTCAGTGTCAAGATCAAAGTCAAGTAGAAGCTCAGAAAATGAAAAATCGCCATCAAATAAATCAAAATTTGTGAAATCAATGTCAAAGTCATCTTGCTTCTCTCCATGAGAGGAGGTAGAGGCCTTTTCACAAATCTGCTCAGCTGAACCTGACCTTGCATCAGAACTGTCAAAATCCAACTTCCCTTTCACATGTTCCCTTTTGGACGACTTCTGAGTACTTGGTTTCAAGGGGGAGCTGACATGGTAACTCCTCTCGACAGCGTAATAGGCGGCCCCTTTGAGAGGACTGACAATAAGAGTCTTGGAAGAAACTATAGAGCATTGGGAGGAAGCAATCTCCTGTTGGTCATGAGCACTTGCAACCACAGATGATGGCCTTTCTGTTTGATATGCAGCAGGTTCTTGTTCTATGGGATGGCTTTGTTGAGGTGTCCAAGGAGAAGAATGGACTTGAGGTTGGAGTGGTTTGAATAAGCTTTTTGCAACAGTTGAGCCTTGGACCGGGAGCTTTGCCATAACTGAATGTTCAGCTGAGCTTGGTTGAGCAGCAGAATCCATGTTATCAATTGGCAGTTGAGAGGCTACAGTTTTACCTGGGATTGGGACATGGTGAGTTAATATATTCGTGATGTTACAGGAATTGACAGTTGCTTTACACTACTCTTAAAACATAATACCTTTTGGCTGCGAGGTTGTAGTTGGTGCAGTGCAGGCCTTCTTCGAGGCAGAAGTGGTCTTTCCAGCAGACCTTGTAGCCTTTCTCTTTTTTGTGGGCAGAGAGGTGGCTGCTGGGGTCGACATATTGTTGACATCTGATGAGTTCTGAACGACAACTGAGGATGTCTGAGTGTAGTGTATGATAGGTGAAGCATATCCAGCAGCGCCTGGAATAGCAGAAAAGGTTCAATGTTAATTTGATGATAAAATAGTAGCACCAGAGAAAAGATTGAAATTGTATTAGCAATAACTGGATGACAAAAGCAGAACCATATGATTGTAACAGGACTAGACTAGAATGTTGAGGCCATGTAGAGGACATTGGGAGGAACTAAGAAAGAAAGACTACTACAAGTGTCATTGTCACATGGAAATAAAAACTTGCTTTGTTTTTTCATATCAAGAAGTTACAGACATTTTTATGAAGCTGGGCTACCTTAAGTTACGAATGCACACACCCAATTTTAAAAATTGGAACTAGATGACGACAAGCCATCTATGATATATTTGCCTATTGTTCCCAATATAGTAGTGTGGTTGGGAGACTAAAGATTCAGCACTGATTTCAGAACACACGCACTTTGTACCTCCTTTGAGATTGGCAGACTTGCGGCTCAAAGGACAAGTGAACAAGGGCAGTTCCAAATTCTCGCCCAAAAAGGGGAGCGATTTGTAGCGGTCAGTCAAGTAATGACTTGTTGCAAATGGTGAAAGGGTGTAGTACTAGAATGACGGATTATTCATCTATGCAGTCAACCATGGGCAATTGCAGTGCATGCAGAACAAGATAGCAAGCCGTAAGCACAATACGGAATTTTTCGGAGGAGCCATACACCCTGACACGGTGCTGCTGCTAATAGCCTAATAGTAGTATAGCAGAGGCAAGCAAAAAGGGTTCGGATCTAGAGGATGGGAGAATGCCATTATGCCATCATCATCATCATCATCCTGTGTGCAGGTGTAACAGAATAGAACAAGACGTCGAACAGGTGGTGTGCATACGGCATACCTGGAGGCAGGGGCGGTTGCGGAGGTGATGAGGCGGTGGGGCCGACGAAGAGCGGCGGGACGAGCGGGGGCGAGGAGGGCGGCGGGAGGGCGGGGGGCGAGGCGGAATGGGAATGGTGGTGAAGGTAGTAGGTGGAGACGAGGTTGTGCATGGCTTGCATGGCGGAGTCGACGGCGAGGCGGGCCTCCTTGAGGGAGATGTAGTCGTGGAGGATGTCGGCGAGGGGGAGGAGGCCCTTGGGGGGGACGAGGTTGGTGGCGGTGGTCTTGGAGAAGAGGTGGGCAGCGTCGGATCGGAAGGCGGCGAGGGAGGCGGAGAAGCCGTTGTCGGCGAGGTAGCGCTCGACGAGGAAGGCGACCTGGACGGGGGTAACCTTCTTCGTCTTGTTCTTGCCGCCGCTGGTCTTCTTGTGGTCGTCGGAAGCAGAGCCGGAGTTGGGGGGCGTGGTGGGCTTGGGAGGCGCCATGGCTCGCTCTCTCGACGGGACGGGTGTGTGGATCTGAGGAGGGAGGGTGGCGCCGCGCCGGAGAGGAGGGAGAGGGAATTCGAGATGGGTTTAGGGTGGGTGGCATTCGATTTTGTTGCGCGAGCCAAGAGCGAAAATGAATCCAGATGTGGCGCCCCCGCTCGCGCGCGCGCGCCAAACCTCCCCTTCCCTCCCCTCCCCTCCTCTCCTTTGGGTTTTCGCGCCCAGCCGAATAGCCGATCCATCCATCCATCCATTTTGATTTTGATCTTCCCCCCTCCTTTTGCTCTGCTTTGCTTACATGGGTCGCTTGGCCACGCTCGGGGGCTGTTCGGTTACCTTTAGGGATGGCAATTGGGCCAGATGGACGTGAGTAGTGTTCATCTATACTTATATCCGTAAGATTATTTTCATCCCAAGGGTATACCTGTCAAAGCCAACATGTAACAAAACTTGCCTATACCCATCGCCCGCAGGTGCCTGATACCCGCGGGCATGCCCGTTTGCCCGCCAGCCAAACCAAGCAATGAGTAATCAGACTCAGTAAAGCACAATAGAGAAGGAATATCCTCAACTGGTGATAGATCTGTTTTGTTCGATTACAACAATATAATTTTTGTTTAGGCAAATATATTTCCTCAAAGCACATCTACAAATCAACACCGAAGCATTTACATGAGTTTTTTTTACCCAGCAAAGCAAATTTTTATGACCAGGAAAGACTACAGAAGCACATATATATTAGTTAGAAATGATTTGAAGAAAAATCCAACATAAATCATGGTTTGGAACCATTAATACATTGAAAGCTCAGCAAAAAAATTATGAAGGACAACGATTCTACATACATAATGAAAAATGTAGCAGAGGATGACTTGGAAAGTTGGAATTCAATCGAGCATGCATATTAGCAACCAAATTATTGAGCTGAAATGCAAGAGAAAAACCTTTGGTACTGAGCTAAGCATTAAACACCAAGCTAAACAACTAGTGCAAGGTATTCATGTGTCAAAAGCTCTATGGCAAGAATACCACAGAGAGCAGGAAAGTTCAACTTCAACAAAAGATCAAGGCAAATTTGTTCCTAGCAAATTTTATGGAAGATCACATATACCCAATGGAGGTTGAGTTCTTTAAACATGCACAATCAACCTCACGATGGACAATTCATCCAGATGCAAGAGTATTGATAACAAGTGATTGGAGAGAAAGATGGTTTCATTCATCCGATTGAATCTGTACATATTGATACATATATATAGATGATGAGGGGTGGCTTGAATAGATGTCTGTCTGGAAAGACATCTGTACATGAAGAAGCATCTGTACATTGGGCACCTGCTGCTTTTTGTTTGTAACACTCCCCCTTGACCAATGTATCTTTATATGATCATCTTGATTCATAATCTTGGAAAAACTCCTCTAAAACCCTGTAGGGAAAAATATGAGGAGAACCTATAAAGTAGATATGCCATGAAAACTCCTTTAAAACCCAATGGGAAAATTTAAGGAGAAAATTTGATATGGCATATATATGATTATATCTCCTTAAAAACCCCTGTGGGGAAAATAGAGATATAATATATTTATGATTACGTTGTCATATTGCCTCATTAAAAACCTTAATGAGAAACCTTAGAGGAAAAACTCATAAAGGGAAAAAAAGTACAATATTTATATTGAACGGGTTAAATCTTAGGAGATTTCTCCCCCTGATATCTGCAAATCACGTAGTCTTCGCATACCAATTCCATGAACACATTTTTGGAATGTGGAAATTGGTAATGACTTGGTGAATAAGTCCGCGAGATTATCACAAGACTTAGTTTGCAGAATATTTATTTCCCCACTCTCTTGCAATTCATGTGGGTAAAATAGTTTAAGAGCAATATGTTGCTCTTTATGTAACCCGTTTGTATTTGAACAACGCAAATAGCATTATCTTCGTAGATAATGGTAGGTGATGCGATAGCACCTATACCACATAATTGTTGTATGTGGTTAATCATTCTGCGAAGCCATACACATTCACGTGATGCTTCATATAATGCAATTATTTCAGAATGTTTAGTGGATGTAGCCACTAGAGTCTGTTTTGAAGACTTCCAAGAGATGGCTGTTCCACCATGTAAAAATACAAAGCCTGTTTGAGATCTGGCGTTATGGGGATCTAATAAATAGCCAGCATCAGTATATCATATTAAATCCACATTTTTATTCTTCTGGAAGAATAGACCGAGATCTTTAGTGTCTTGAAGATATCTAAAGATGTTCTTCACTCCCACCCAATGTCTTTTGGTTGGAGCAGCGCTATATCTAGCCAGTAGATTTACTGCAAATGCGATATCCGGCCGGGTGCAATTTGCAAGGTACATTAGCGCTCCGATGGCACTGAGATATGGAACCTCGGGTCCCAATAGCTCTTCATTGTCATCTCGGGGTCTAAATGGATCTTTGTCCCTGTCAAGAGTTCGAACAACCATGGGGGTTTTCGATGGATATGCTTTGTCCATATTGAATTTCTCCAATATTTTCTGGACATAGGCTGATTGATGCATTATGATGCATATATGAAGGTGCTCAAGTTGTATACCTAAGCAAAATTTGGTTTTACCCAAATCCTTCATTTCAAATTCCGTCATAAGATGATTACGTGCTTCATCTATATCTTGTGTTACCAATGATATTAAGATCATCAACATACACAAATATAATGCAAAATCCTGTTGAGGATCTTTTGATGAACACGCATGGACAATCATCATTGTTGGAGTATCCCTTTTTGGTTAGGAACTCACTTAGTCGGTTGTACCAAATTCTTCCCGACTGTTTCAAGCCGTATCAAGACTTGTTTAATTTTACACAATACATATTGCGATTTGCGTTTGGATTCGGAATTGAAATTCCATCGGGAACTTTCATGTATATGTCCGAATCAAGTGACCCATAAAGATATGCGGTCACTACATCCATCAACTGAAAAGATAGATGATTTTGTACTGCCAATGAGATTAAGTATCGGAATGTTATTCCACTCATTACTGGAGAATAAGTTTCATTGAAATCAATGCCGGGTCTCTGCGTGAACCCTTGTGCTACAAGTCTTGCTTTGTATCTCACCACCTCATTGTTTTCATTCCGTTTGCGGACGAAAACCTATTTGAAACCGACAGGGAATACTTTGGGAGGTGTATGTATCACATTGGTGAATACATTTCTTTTCTTGAGCGAGGCTAACTTCTCTTGAATTGCATCCTTCCATTGAGTCCAGTCCGAGCGTTGTTTGCACTCTGCCATGGTCTTGGGATCTGGATCATTTTGAAGGTTGTTTGCAATTGTTGTGGAGAAATAAATGTCGACAATTGTAGTCTTACGATCGTATGATTCTCCAGAATCAGTATAGTTTGTGGAAATTTCTTGGACCCCTGATGACTCAATGTTATTTCCCAAAACATTTGAGTCGGGGTATTCCGATGTCCCAGGATTAGTAATTGAGTGCACTGTTGATCTGGGTTTAAGGATCCTTTGGTGTCTATCAACTTGAGGTTGATCTGCATTTACATTCTTTTGTTTCCTTTGTCGCTTGTTAGAAGCTGTATCCGCCATTTGTACCGTACTTCTCCCCCTCTTATTTTGAACTGGGAGTTGAGTGGTATTTTGCGGTACCTCCACTCTTTCAGGTACATTTCTGGCAGGATTATAGGATTTTTGTGACACCCTTATAATCAGTAAATGCATCTGGCAGGTTATTTGCAATATTTTGCAAATGAATGAGTTTCTGAACTTGAAGTTCAGTCTCTCTGGTACGTGGGTTTGAGGCAGGAATGCCTTGTACATTCCAATTAATTTTCTGGCATTCAGTTTGGTACTTGTTGTCTCCCCCTAATGCCGGAAAATGTTCCTCATTGAATATGCAATCAGCGTACCGGGTCGTAAACAGGTCCCCTGTTAGGGGCTCGAGGTATTTTATGATTGACGGAGATTTATACCCAACATAGATCCCAAATTTCGTGTGCGGTCCCATTGAGGTACGCTGCGGTGGTGAGATCGGTACGTATGTAGCGCAACCGAACTTTCGCAGATGGGAAATATCTGGTGGATTTCCACGTACTAATTATAGCGGGGAAGTGCTATGATATGCAGTTGGACGCAATTAGATTAAGTCAGCAGCGTGTAAAACTGCATGACCCCAACATGATGTTGGTAAGTTGCAATTCTGTAGTAATGGTCTTGCAATGAGCTTGATTCTCTTGATAAGAGATTCTGCTAAACCATTTTATGTAAGGACATATGGAACAGAGTGTTGAACTTGTATCCCAAGAGCCATACAATCGTCATTGAAGGCATGGTATGAAAATTCAGCAGCATTGTCCATTCAAATTGATTGAATTCGATATTCAGGGTAATGCGCTCGTAATTGGATAATTTGACCAATTAACTTAGCAAATGCATGGTTTCGTGTGGATAAAAGACACACATGTGACCATCTAGTAGATGCGTCAATTAAAACCATGAAGTACCTGAACTGTCCACACAATGGTTGTATAGGACCACATATATCTCCTTGAATGCGTTCAAGGAATTTAAGTGGTTCAGCTCTGATTTTAAGATAAGAGGGTCTTAAAATCAATTTTCTGGTGGCACAGGAAGTGCACACAAAATCTGAGGATTCCGGAAATTTTGTTTTATGGTATGTATGACCAATTGAATTGCTAATAATTTTCCTCATCATTCCAATGCCTGGATGGCCAAGACGATCATGCCATGTTTGGAATGTGTTAGTGTTTTGGAAAATTACTTTGTCCGCAATATGTTAAATGGTTTGATGTATGTATAGTACAATCCGGAGTGTAAAGATGGAATTTTCTCTAGTACTTGTTTGCCATATCCGTTATTTTTGGTTAAGAGGAGATATTCCTCTTTGTTGTCATTTTGGGTTTCAACATGGAAATCATTTTGACGGATATCTCTATAACTAAGTAGGGTATGTGTTGAATCGGGATACAAAAGTGCATCCTCAATTTCTAATTGTGTACCCATAGGGAGAGTGATAGAGGCGCGACCAGAGCCTACTATCGTTGCATCGCGTCCAGCGATTGTTAAAACATTTCCTTTCCTCCTAGTAAGAGTTAGGAAATATTTTGTGTCCCTATGTATAGAGTTTGTGGTACCACTATCCACAAGGCATAATTCCTCCTCCATTGGATTAACTCCAAAAATCTATATACACAAAGAAGAATTTAATGAAATTCTTATAGTAGTATATAGAATACATACAAACTTCATTTTCAATACCAAATATGTTCGATATGAACAGCATGGTTGAACTCTCCCACAGATTTAAAATCTGTATGCGGAGGTGGTTCCACTCATTGACAGCCTCCGGTAGGATGACTGCTTTCTGCTGTTCATACCGTGTTTGAAGAGCAAGCCACAGAGCGCGTGGGTCTTCTTCCATCAGATACTCAGCCTTGAGATCAGGATGGATGTGGTTCCTTATGATAAATAAGGCATTGTACTTGAGAGGCCCAGCCAAAGGAGCTACACCCTCTTGGGGGGCTGCAATTGCCTGATACATTCCGCGCAACGATAGACTCACTTTGAGATCCATCGCCCATGTGGGGAAGTTGTGGCCGTCAAGAGCGAGAGCCTCAAACTCTTTAGCAGTCATTGTGCCTACATATGTAGGACCACAGATTTGTTAAAATCTTTGGCAATGTTAAATAAGTAATGCGAAATGCAAGTAATTAAGGTAAACTTGACATACATAAAGGGACATTCTCCTATTGTGGAATAACATAGTTAATCACCAATGGTGTTAACTTTATTTAATTCATTTTTCAACATTGGGTACGCACTTTGAGGATGATAATCCCACAGTAGTACTTTGGTACTACCTTGTGTATGGCCAATGTGAAAAAGAACCATGGTAATCACTTAGGTATAGACCTTGAATAATTTATAATCAAATTGGGTACGCACGTTGAGGATGAAAATTCCACAGTAGTACTATGATACTACCTTGTGTATGGCCAATTTGAAAATAAATAAAGGTAGTTACCCAAAAGTGTAGACCAAATTGTTTCAAAACTTGATACTGGGTACGCACGTTGAGGAATAAATCCCGCAGTAGTACGATGGTACTACCTTGTGTATGGCCAATATCAAAGTTAAGAAACTTTGTGTTATTCCAAAACGAGAGAAAATCAACCTAAGGCATTTGCATAAAAAAAATATTAAGTGCTTGTATGGTAAGCTATTTAAAAACTTACATAAAAAGTACACCATAAATAATTAATTTACATGAGGTAAATTAATGTATATAGTAATGTTGTAATAAAATGTAAAATATGTGGAAAACAATATGAGTATTGTAATCCGAAGGAATATATACCCAAATTAAATATAACATGTGGTTATATTTATAATACCGTATAAATCACAATATTGGTGGTGAACACCAATTTATTGTATGGCATAGCGTACAAGCAAAGTGCCATAAATTGTGATTTTATGATATTTATGGTAGGTATAATATTTTGCAAAAAAATTTCAAATTATTAAGTACAATGGTACTTACTAAATGGGAATTTTAAATTTTAAATTTGCGAAAGATAGCAAATTTAAATATGGTCGCAATTCCTATTGTAAATAAATTGCAATAAAATAATCCTAAATATGTAAAAGTTATAGAAATGTGCATGCACATTTATTTGAACAATTACATAATTTTCAGATCCTGTAGAGATTGAAATGCTAATTTATAAAAGTACTGATTAACGGGTACAATTATAAACAAGCAAAAGGACTATACTGCAAAAATTACAATAGTAATTGATTTAAAAGAAAATTTCTGCATTTTCTATGCAATACAAGGGGGAAAATACAAAATCCCGAAAACCTGGGCTAAGGCCCGTTCAGCCTTTGGGCCCATGTGGGGAAGTGGAGGTTATTTGGGCTAAAAGCCCATTTCGGGCAGCAGTATATAAATGAGGGTAGGGGGGAATTTAGGGTTTCCCCCCAAACCCTAACCGCCGCCGCCCTGCCCATTGGGCCGCCGCCTCCGCCTAGGAGTGTCGGGCGCCGCCGCCTCCACGCCGTCGCCGCCGGCCACCTTCACCCGCCACGGGCGCCGCCACCGGCGGGTCAAGCCGCCGCCGCCTGCGGGCGCAAGCAGCCGGACGCCGCCGCAGGCCGCCGGGCGCCTCGTCGTCCGCGCCTCCCCGCCACGCCGCTGCGCCTCCGGGCCTCGTTGGCGTCACCGCCTCGCGCCGGTTGCACGCCGCGCCGGCCGCCGGTACGCCTCAGTTGGATTCATCAAAGCCAACATGTAACAAAACTTGCCTATACCCATCGCCCGCAGGTGCCTGATACCCGCGGGCATGCCCGTTTGCCCGCCAGCCAAACCAAGCAATGAGTAATCAGACTCAGTAAAGCACAATAGAGAAGGAATATCCTCAACTGGTGATAGATCTGTTTTGTTCGATTACAACAATATAATTTTTGTTTAGGCAAATATATTTCCTCAAAGCACATCTACAAATCAACACCGAAGCATTTACATGAGTTTTTTTTACCCAGCAAAGCAAATTTTTATGACCAGGAAAGACTACAGAAGCACATATATATTAGTTAGAAATGATTTGAAGAAAAATCCAACATAAATCATGGTTTGGAACCATTAATACATTGAAAGCTCAGCAAAAAAATTATGAAGGACAACGATTCTACATACATAATGAAAAATGTAGCAGAGGATGACTTGGAAAGTTGGAATTCAATCGAGCATGCATATTAGCAACCAAATTATTGAGCTGAAATGCAAGAGAAAAACCTTTGGTACTGAGCTAAGCATTAAACACCAAGCTAAACAACTAGTGCAAGGTATTCATGTGTCAAAAGCTCTATGGCAAGAATACCACAGAGAGCAGGAAAGTTCAACTTCAACAAAAGATCAAGGCAAATTTGTTCCTAGCAAATTTTATGGAAGATCACATATACCCAATGGAGGTTGAGTTCTTTAAACATGCACAATCAACCTCACGATGGACAATTCATCCAGAAGACGAAAATTTGTAAGCATTATCAAAGGAGGGAGAGGGACTATGGACCTTGGAGGCAGTCGCAGACTCACAGTTCTCGCACGAGCGTTGAGGAGGAGGCCAAGCACCCCGGCGGGGAGGACGGCGATGAGGTCTTAAGGACAGCGTAGAGGAGGAGGCCGGGCAGGAGGAAGGGCGGCAGCCAAGAGCATGAGCGGCCGGGTTGGGGGCAAGCAAGCGACTGGGTATGGGCCGAGGGGCGGTGACTGGGAGGAGGAGCTACCGGGTGGAGGGCGAGCATGCTACCGGGGGGCCGATAGGACAGCTGCCGGGAGGAGGAGCGGCCGGTGGGGAACTGGGGGTGACGTGCGAGCAGGCGACCGGGTGGGGGCCTAGGGGCGGCGACTAGGAGGAGGAGCAGCCGGGTGGAGGGCGAGCATGCTATCGGGGGGCCGAGGGGTGGCTGCCGAGAGGAGGAGCGATCGGTGGGGAACTGGGGGGCGACGTGCGAGCAGGCGACCAGGTGGGGGCGGTGGCCGGGAAGAGGAGCGGCCAGGTGGGGAGCGAGTAGCTGGCCGGGAGGAGGAGCGACCGAAGGCAATTGGGATTTTGGATCTAGAGTCTGGAGACTGTGGAGTGCTTCGCGTGGCGACTAGGGCTTGGAGGCTGTGAATAACTTGGGAGACCAGGGTTTCAGAGTATTGAGTACTAGAGTTTGGACTGTTGGGCTGGGCCACCGTTAAGTCACCGGTATACGGGCGAGCCGAGTACGGGTGGAGCTCACCCATGCCCATGCCCGTTTACCCAATGGGTACAGAGTTTCCCCTATTTTCATACCCATAGGTAAAAAATATATCATATACCCGGCTCTATTAAGGTATTTACCCACAGGCACATGGGTAAATGGACACAATTTCCATCCCTAGTTGCCTTCATTGGGCCCCCAGGATGCAATGAGATTGGTTGCCTGTATCCGTGCATGGGCCTGCGTTGTGCGGTGCAATGGGAGGCACTCTCACTCTCACTCTCCTCTCCCCTTCTCCTGGGAGATCTGGTGTCCTGTCCCCTCTCCTTGTTGTGCTCCTACAGAGGCAACTAGGCATAGTTCCTCTTCCATTAAGGGTGCAAGTGGGGCGGCCCAGTCTACTAAGCTACTAGCATGCCCCACAAAATCAATCCACTTATCTATTCGCAAAAACCCAATCCTTCTCCAGCCTCGCCCGGTCATTTCACTTCAAACCCTAGCTGACTCCTCCGTCGTTGCCTTCATCGTCGGTGCGGCCACCTCCTCCATCATCACCCCATCTTCAGCGCAGTCGCCTCCTCCACGATCGCCCGACATGGCCAACTTCTTCACCGTCACCCCTATCGTCGGCACATTCGCCTCCTTCACTTTCGCTCGGCACGGCCAACTCCTCCGCCATCGCCCTATCACCAGCGCAGTTAGTCCGCCGCCGTAAGAATCTTCTCCAGAAATCTTCTTTTTATTTCTTGGTTTTTTCTTGTGGTGTTTGATTTGGGTGCGCGTGTGGTGGTTTGTTTGCGTGTAGGAGTAGCTACGCGTGGAGAGGATAGAGGAGTCATCGGAGAAGAGGCTAATGCACCCTCGTCGCTATGCTCAATTGCAGCAGGGTCTCTCCCCTTCGTCGTAGTCCTCAGATGTTGCCTTCAATCTAAGAGGTGTGCCCCCTCCTCGTCGAAGCCTGACCAACTTTTGCAGGACTCATGTGTTGCTAAAGGAATGGTTGCCTGTTTGGACATTTTAGTGGTTCAATTTGTTTTTCTGGGTGGAATTAGAGCTACATTTTGGTGGGTTTTAGTATTGGTGTAATCAAGGAACGAGGTCGAGTTAGTTAGATTCTAGGTTTTTGGCAATTTTGGAGGGGACATGGAGCGATGGTTAGTGTCTTATTAATCCCCAGACTAGTCATTTCTTTGCTCCCTGTTTCTAATTATATGGATTTGGAAATTGAAAACCTTCCAGATGTGGCTAATGCCTTGCTCTGTGCTACAAGTTTAGTATGGCAAAATGAGTGTTGGACCCCCGAATTTGCAATCCAAAATTCTTTGTGCTTCCACCATACTATTCTCTATATCAGTAGATAGTGTATACAGATATATTGCTGAACATCAAATACATATATCACAAAAACAGAACTAATACAATAGTAGATTTACACATAGGTCGATTAGATCGAACCTTTAAAGAGCAGTAGAGGAAATAGAAATAACACACATGTGGGACCCTCAGGATATACCCACAGGCAATCATCTCGGGCTTGCGGCCTAGTTCTTTGCTTCATCATCTTCTAGTCTTGTCAATGTCTTTAGATGTCCTCAGGGCGTTTGTTTCTCCTTCTTACTTACTGAATAAGCTGACAGAAGGAGAAATCTAGCCCCTTCCTAAAAAGGAAGGAAATAAAGAATAGGGTTGTCGTTGATACGCTGTTTGGATATAGTAATTGAACAATAGTGAGTACGAAGGTACTCAGCAAATCACTACACAGAATGTAATTATAATATATGCATTGTTGATAAAAGGGGGACTTGAGATTCTTTTATTTGTAGAAAGCCACAATTGAAATACAATAAATAGAAAGCCCAAGACTTATCATTTTAACTAAACCATATTTTAAAGAGTGTAATACCATAATAATATTAACGAATGTTCCATCCACCTTTTACAGAGCATAGTTCCATACACCATATGATATATTTTTCTTAGGTTCCATCCAATCTTTATACTCATTAGGTTCCATCCACCTAGGGAAAATCAAAAGTCAGGGTTTCAACCACCCCTCCTGTTTTTCATCCCAACCACAAAGATTCTTTCATAAAATAGACACTAACTTGAGTAAGTTCCCATGCCCGCCTATGACCATGGGCGCGGTTGTTCGAACAGTTTTCACTCTACAGAGGTCGCACAATTTACCCACAAGACATGTTTAACTTGTTATATTCCACATGTTATCTTAGGCATGCAGATCAAGAAGACCATCACAAGGTCTTTACAATGTATCTTCCCAATGAGGCTACAGTTAAGGTTTCTACCATCGTGGGATTCTGATAACCTGCTCTAGTGGCCCCCCTCTTGCGTTGCACAAAGACTTCCATCAAGCACTCATCCCGTATTCCACCAGATGGTGCATCCAGCTTTAGATCGATGCAAATTAATTGGACAAACGACACGCATTATAGCTTGTGGTTGTGTTGTTTTACCTTGGGAGATCGTTACAAGATTCAGTTCTTAGAGTTACCTGGGCGGTTCTGTCACAAACCATACTTTTGTACTCCCACCGCACTAGCCCCACTTACCATCCACTTAGATATGAAGCAAGTTTAGAGTTTTGAGATTCTAAAATATCTTTTCCAGTTCAACATACCAGCCACTTCCCTCCAATGACTATCCAAAATGTATTTTAACACTTTTGAAATGATATCAGGGCAAATTAATGCCCTCATGTATCTAAGCAGGGCAAAGCATGGCATTTAGATATGGACTTATTAACTAGTATGTATACCATTTACTCTAGAGTGACAAGGGATTATGCCCAAAGTCAAGGAATAGAATTTAATAATGCAAGTAATATTAAGGCATTAATTATAATCTAATGACAATATAACATTAATCAAAGTAAGGAATGCAATTTGATACTTTCAAATAAAATAATTTGCATTCAAAACGTATGCGCAATATGATCAAAGTGATGACTTACCTCACTTAATTTACTGCGGCCTTGATCTTACTCAATGCGTGCTTAGTCAATGGTCTTGAAACTCTTGGTCTTCACCTTGATCTTAATCTTGCTCGATTTGTTGTTCTTTCGAGACTCCAAATTCTAGTTACACAATAAACAACCAATCCATGAAGATCCAAATAACTTTAAAAGTCCAAATAAATATGAATGAACTCAATTTAATTTTGTTATGATTAAGTTGGTGACATGAGACAAGGTTTAGCGAGTGCGCAATGTGAACGAGGTCAAACGAAGTTTGAGAGAAGGAAAAATAGCATGAAGGAAACCTGTTAGGAAGGACATCAAGTAAGGATTAAGGAGAATTTAGGAATATTCACAGGAATATCCCACTCCGGATTCGAAGGTGGTGAGACACAACTGACCGGAGGATACTATTGTTTGAACCAAAATTAATGATTTCTTTATTATTTTCTATTTATTAGGGAAGTTACATGAGTTAGATGAGACCTATGGATAGTTACGAGGGTCTACACAACGTTCTGGGCATTATTTGCTATATATTATCATTTGAGAATTACGGCGGGGGTTCTACATACGGTAAGTATAATTTTAATTAACCATATTAATCTTATATTTCACATTATTGGGAAGCTTATGACATATTATTATTTGAGGTACAATTGCAATTAATCAAATGATTAATTAAATAATTAATTAAAATATAGGACTAATTATTTAATTGATTTCTTTAACATCCTTAACTGGAGATGCACCTAAGTGGCTGATAGGTTGCATTACTAGTTGCTAATTAATAGCTAACTTCAATTAGGCCACTAATTACTATCAAACCATAATTTATAATTTATTATATTTTTAATGGAGGTGTATTTTAGTATGACTTCCTTTTTTAATTTGTATTTGGAATTAAACACTATTGGTACTCTCACTATCATTTGACACTAATTGACTTTGATTTATATTCTAATTATATGGACTAGCTATGATACATATTTTATTATATTGCTATAGGACTATTTATGGCATAAGGCTCATTAGCATTTAGACACCCTTCATAACTTTATTTTAACACCTTTTGAATTGGTATCTTAAATCAGGTCATAATGTCATGCTAATGATTTTTCTTGTCTTTCCTAATTACACAAAGTTATATTTTAATTAGTATTTGAGTAAAATTTAATGACCTCATATATATACATGATCATATTTTTAGCATAATCTTTAACCAAATGAACCCCAAAATTCATGGTTTTGACTTTTCTAGAAAGATCTTAAATTTAGATGAATTTAGAAGCAAGTTTCACTTGATTTGGATTTGAAACGAGAGTTTAAATCCAGAAAAAATCCTAAAAATAAATAAAGGAGATGTAATGCCACTCACTGATAGTTGGGGCTGTGGATTTTAATTTCTTTTCTGATTTATTTTCCTTAAAGAAAAGCTATGAGTGGCTAATAGGTGGAGCAGTCAACACAAACATTATAGGTAATTTCTTAAGGTTTTCAGAAAGTTCAAGAACATAATTTTTAGATAAGTAGAATAGAAGTTGTGAATTTTAGGAGACTGTTGTGCGATGCCAGGTTTCTGCTGGACGTAGTCGTGGAAAAAATTTAATTTGACTAATTTAATACCAAAATTAAAATTTTGAACTAACTAGAAAGTGATAGATAATTTTCTATAGGTTCTGAAAATATCATGGTTCAGTATATTTGCATGTGTAGATTAAAAGATATTAAAGTAATAAATCTACTGTCTAGAAGATGATATATTTATCTTCTGAGTTAAAAATGGTGGTTTAGATGATTTAATCTGAACATTTGACCAACTAAGGAATCGTAGAAAATTTTGTATAGATTCCAGAATCGGTATGGTTTGCTATATTATAGTGTGAGAGTTGAAAGTTATGCCATTTTTAGTACTAGAACTGTAAGGGTGATTGTCCAATAAAGAGGAAAACTGTGGATTTAGGAAGTGTATAGGAGCATTGTTAATTAAGTGTTATCTTTATTTCTATGGCTGGTATTGAGATTGAGTAATTGTTACTGAAGGAGTTGGGTCGGGTGTGTTGTCACCTTCAAATCATTCCGACCGTCGCAACTAAAAAGGCAAGTGCATGATAGAATAGTATTAAAGTGTATGAGCTTGTTGTTTGTTTAAACAATTACTTACCATGATGATTCATATGATGATACTTGTCCTCAAATTGCTCATATGTTTATGGTTACAATGATGCTTATGTCAATTGATTAATGGTGTTAATTAACTAATGAAAAAGATAATTATTGCATTGCATGTGAGTATCAGAGTTGCAAAGACCTACTTCAGCAGGCACTCTATAGGAATGGAGGTGAGACCCTGTATAAAAAAGAACAGGACCACCCTGTATGGAAAAGGATTGGGCAAGAGTCCGAGTTGCAAAAACCTACTTTGGTAGAACTCCACGGAAGTAGAGGTGAGACTCTATATGAAAAAAGACAGGACGAGAGTGTGTCATCGATGGATGAACACTCAGCTATACCGGTATATGCAGAAGAGAAGTTGAGTTTTGTGCATTGTATTCATGAAAAGAGATTTGAGAAAAAGAGGTATATGTATAGAACTTGATGAAAACGAGCATGTGACAATGAGATAATGATGGATTAAAATGAAATGTTAAAATAATGATTACCTTATTTATTATTATGCTTTGGACTCACCTTTATTTATTTATTGTTTTTAGATAAACGTTGAAAGCATCATGCATTTTGGTGGAAGTAGAATATGGAATAATTGCACTTTATAGCTCTTCACTGCACATCACAATTCATCACTCTTAATTATGAATAATTTAGTATCTTACATCGTAATAATAGGATAATTTATGGTTTCCCTTAGTTCCTTATGGTTCATAATATTGCTAGTTTATGTGTTTCTTAGCTTAGAATTATTTATGATGCCTATTGGTGATTATTTTGTTCCTATTAAATTCAATTTATGGTTTTATCTTGTTGCTGTAATTTATGTTATTTATCTTGTTCAATGATTATACTCAAAGTCTATATGAAGTTGATGCTTGATTATTAGTTTAAAATTTTGTAGTGATAGTAGTTTTGAGTGACATCTTGGGCTTTGAGAAGCCGAAGTGTTACGATTTTACTATGGAAATTGATGTTAGCTGTTGTATGAGTACTTGATTATCCATGTGTATCACAGTTGACAATGAACCAATGCATTGCATGCAGCAGCTAGCGAAAGATGCAATCTTGATTATCTTGTTGTCAATCCTGAGTTGACCATATGTCCTATTGTCGATCCTGGGACAGTGAAGTCTGTTTTTATTTTTAAACTGCACACAATCTTGATTCGTTAGTCGTGAACTAGGGCTTAGCTAAAGGGGAGATATTCTCAACATGCCCACGAAAAGGGTGACCACAGCTTGGGCTCATGCGGACAAGTAACCAGCTTCCCTTGTACATGAATGGAGTACTAGCTAGCTAATGTGTGTCTTGTAAAAAGAAAAGCTAATGGTCCTGCCAGTTCTAGCAAGGCACCTACACCGACGGCATATAAGAAACCGTTTCGTTTGTATCGATTTTTAGAGAAACTAAAAACTCAAAAGAACAAGACTTCGTTAATCTAATGCCCTGTTTGGAGCACAGAAAAATTTTCTATTCCTATGAAAAAAACTAATTCCTATGATATTTTAGTAAAATTTCAGTATTTGAAACGAACGCCGAATAGAAAATCAGGGGAGTGAGTAATCGCACTCACGGGCCGGGCGACGCTGGGCCACGCGCGCCTGCTCGATCGCCATAATTTTGTCCTGAAGAGCTTGTCCTGGCTGGCCTCCAAGCAAGAAAATGAAAATGAAAATGGGATGGAGTGGTCCAGTTCGTCTGCCAGCGTGTCCATGTCCGCTCGATCGTCGTCTTCTCTTCTGTCCACGCACGGAGGAGGATCAACACTCCCAACGGTACGCAATCTCCAAACCTGGTCATCTTTGGCACAAATTCTCTCACTGGTCCTTCTCCTACGAAATTATCTCTTTAGCCCACTCGCGTAGCCGCCAAATACACAAAGCACGTAGCGTGACCCCCGAGTGTGTCACTGTGCCTGGCACGGCATCCAGACCACAACGTTTCGACTATAGCGCTATAACCATGGCACTTCGACTATAGCTTCGACCACGGAGCTTCGACACCTCGCGTGGCCGGGTGTCGCGCCAGGTGCTCACGTGGCAAGGGACCACGCCAGCAGGGGTGGCGTGTTCGGAGGCCGTGCCACGTGCTTTGTGCGGTCGGCGGCTGCGCAAGGGGGGGCCAAAGGGAGAATTTCGCGAGAGAGAAGCTAAAGGAGGAATTTCTCTGCCTCGGGAGGGGGGGGGGCAAAAATGACCACTCCTCTGCAGTGTCACGTACTGTAACACATTTGCACTAACTCGATAACGGGATACACGTCTGACTTGTACCCTTCTTCCTCCTCCATCCTTCTCCCTCCCATCTCTTACTTACGAAATAGCTCATAAACGCACTTGCATCGCACATCTCGGGGAGGCACTATGTGTGTGTCGTGCTGCTGTTGGATTTGAACCGCACTTCTAACCCCTCCCACCACCCTTCATGCTTTGCTCCTTCCTCTTTACAACCTAACTGAAAACGGAAAATTCAAAGAAAAATCATCAACTTTCAAATCGAACAGCTTTCAATTCGTGGGTTCGAACTTTCAATTTGAGAAAATTGAGCTTTCAAACTTGCGGATTCAACTTTTCACCCACAAAATTTAACTTTCAAATCAATGAATACAAAGACGGAACAACTTTTAACTCAAACATTTCGAGCTTTCAAAACGGCGATGGAGAAGTTGTTTCGTTTATTTGTTTGAGATAAGCCATAATCCAAAAAGAACTCGGCCAACATGTGTAATAGATACTATCCTCTCGTACTCCATATCGCCCCTTGCTTGCCACCACTGTTGGAGCCCCACTTAAATCAAGCCTTGCCGTCGGAGGCCACCAGCTTATACTCTGGGTAGGTTATTTTAGGCTTTGCCTTATGGATTTTGGCTTAAAATTTTGAATTCTGATTGTTCGTGCGAGAGAGAGTAAGGAGAGAGATACTCGTATGTGATTTTGGTTGATATAGATGAAGTCAATACAGTGTTTACTATAATCAACTTATAGATCCTGTCTCGAAAAGATATTATGTTTGAAAGTTAGTTACTGTAAAAGGGTGACCATGCCCATGAACATGGTGACCACGTGCTTTGTGCGGTCGGCGGCTGCGCAAGGGGGGGGGGCAAAGGGAGAATTTCGCGAGAGAGAAGCTAAAGGAGGAATTTCTCTGCCTCGGGAGGGGGGGGGGCAAAAATGACCACTCCTCTGCAATGTCACGTACAATGTTTACTACAGTGTTACTCGTATGTGATTTTGGTTGATATAAATGAAGTCAATACAGTGTTTACTACAATCAACTTATAGATCCTGTCTCGAAAAGATATTATGTTTGAAAGTTAGTTACTGTAAAAAAAATCAAACCATAAACTCAAAAAACGCCTCTATAGTGAGTTTTAGATTTATGCTACGGGATGGAGGGAGTAATAGTTCAGACTTCAGAGTTGCGTTTAGTTTTGGCATGCGAGTTAAAATTCGACTCTAATCCTTGTAAATTTTTTGAGCGAAACTGAGGCAACGGCGGATCAACCGTGCTAAAGAAAAGCCGGCGAATGGCACGGCTTTTCCTACCACCAATAGATTCTTTCTTTCAGTAGGATGAGCCTCCTCAGTGTTGTAGTAGTGAATGGTCCCTCCCGGCCACTTTTCTTGTTTCTCGTGCAGGCAGCTACCTACTAGCTGTTTCAACTTTTGAGGTGAATAAAGTGCTTAGCGTGCCAAAGACTCTTAGAGCAAGTTTAATAAGGCTGACTGTGCTAGCTATAAGGGAATCCATGTCAGCATAGTCCTATGTGAAGGGGAGAGAAAAGGAGAGAGAGAGCCAAGCCGGCTCCCATGCAAGAGTCAGGCTATAGCACAGGAAAAGAGGTGTTATCCATGCATGTACCAATAGAACTAACTGCTATACCCATGCATGTATTAAATGACCAATACCCATGTATGTATTAAATGATTGAGAGCTCTTGTAGAGACAACTTATAGCCAGCTTATTGTATGAGTTGGCTGCATCTTACCTTTTGATGACATGAAAATGTATTGGAGGTAGCAGCTATCTATACTATTAAACTTGCTCTTAAGCAAGTAAGTGCGTGCGCTCGCTCGGGTAGGAGGAGGAGGAGGAGGAGGAGGAGCTAGTGTTTTCTTTTCTTTCTACAATTATTAATTCTACTCCTCACTTGGCGTTTGGGTTTGGCCTTTCCGATTTGGAGTGCAATCCCATGATCCATCCATCCATCTCTATTCTCTGGTACGTAGAAGAAGCGAAGCGTGCACAAATGGTACTTGCGGTTGGGTAGGGAGACCTTACTCTGAGGAGCTGAGCTGAGCTGCCTCCTCCTGTCCCATCCCATCCCATAGATAGCAGCAGCCAGTGTCAGACGAGAGAGAGAGGAGAGAAGCCGGCTCCGGTCATGTGTTCTTCAAGATTTCTACTCTATTGGAGCTGTTAAATTGCTGTAGAATTTTCGTAAAATTTCCTGCGTCCAACTCCAGGCCGGGCTGCCTGAAGACGAGAGAGAGAGAGAGAGAAACAGGAGACAGCACAGCACAGCACAGGGAAAAAAGAAGAGAGGAAACAAACAGGAGAGAGAGGAGGGGAGGCAGGAAAAGCAAAAGCAGCAGAGGCTGCTAGGTCCACTCCTTTCCCCACCACAGCACTGCACTAGCACTAGAAAGATAGAAGCCAAGCCCAAGCTAAGCTGCTGCCGCCTGCAAGTAGATCTCGAGAGGATGATGGGGATGGATGAGGCCAACCGAATGAAGTAGAGCCGATCGGGCTCGCGAGCATTCCATTCACCGTCACTCGAGCTCCATCTCCAGCTGCATTCATTCCTATAGCGGCGCGGTGCCGGCCACTGAGCCTTGCAAGTTGCCATCACAATCAGGAGGAGGAGGCTCCGACGAGACGATGCTCCCCTTGCTGCTGATGCTGCTGCTGCCGTCCGCCGCCGTCGCCAGCATTAAGGCCCACTCTTCCTTCTCCCTCGATTTCTTCCCCGGCGACGGCGCCATCGCACAGCTCGCCCTCTCCGGCGGGGCCCATGCCACCTCAGGCTCAGGCGCCGCCGTCTCCATGTCCTCCCCCCACGCCCGGGTCGAGTACAAGAAGCCCATCACCTTCGCCGGGCGCAGCCCCGGCTTCTCCACCTACTTCTCCTTCTCCCTCCGCCCCAACAACAAATCCCCAAACACCTCCGCCTCCCTCGCCTTCTTCCTCACGCCTTCCGCACCAAACGCCCTCGCCGTCGTCTTCGCCGCCACCTCCAACGCCAGCAGCCACATCCGAATCGACCTCGCCGGCGACACGGCCGTCCAGACCGCCGTCCTCGCCACCCCCTTCGCCCGCACCCCCAAGCTGCATTCTTGGATAGACTACAACGCCACATCCGCCACGCTCCAGGTCCGCCTCTCCGCCTCCCGCCTCCCCAAGCCGCCGACCGCGCTGCTCTCCTGCCCGCTCGATCTCTCCACCCTCCTCCGGAGGAAGGCCATGCGCGCCGGATTCACCGCCTCCTCCGACGCCGCCGCCAACTGCAGCCTCTTCAGTTGGGCCTTCCAGGCCAAGCACGGCCCTCCCTACCTCATGCACTCCCAGCCGCTCGATCCCAGCGACTTGCTCACCACGCCGCCGACGGAGCGTCTCCACCGCGCCCCCGTCCGCCTGCGCTACCGTTACCCCTGGGGCGTTGCGGTATCGCTGCTGTTCGCGGCCGCGTGCGGCGCCATGCTCACCTTCTTCATACTCTTCGTCTGGTACTCCGTGGTGGCGCGCCGCCCCGTCGCACCGGTGGAGTACCCCATGCACCCGTCCGACGTCGTCTACGAGAAGATTGTGCTCGTCGGAGTGAAGGATGACGCCGCCGCCGACGACGATGTGGCCGCAGGTAGTAAGAAGTAGAGGCGCCTCTAGTTCTAGATGGTAGCTCCCACTCACTCCCCTTGTATTATTGCTGCCTCCCAAGTGTCCTGTAAGTAGTACTACTACTAGTAAGTGTGGTGGAAACTGCAGATTTTGCGGGCGAAGAACATCGCAAACTCTGCAGTTTCCACCGAGATTAGAGGGGTCGAATTCGATGCTGTTCCTACGTTGTAACTTAGTCATGTTATCCACTACTGCTACTAATCTTTTTTGCTTGCGATGCTTAGTGATGTGCTAGTGTTTCACTTCTCATCTCTAATGGAGAGCAACACGATCCTTTTTTCCTTGCTGAATGCATACATATAGTTCACCACAAATTGGGGAATGATTTGATAGATAGTGTTTCGTTTGTTCCAAAAGATTGGCAAATTCTCCCTACTATGCCCCGCATCACAAGGAGGGTTTCACCCAATTTCTGCTTATCCTATATTGAGGTGATTGTAGTGCCATAGGTAATAGGTTTCTCTTAGTGTTTATTCATAAATTTCCTGTAGGGCTCTCCAATCCTGTCATCGGGTGTATCCATGTCTTGCTATTTGAGTTCCTTTGTAATTCCTCGACATATCAACTCATGTACTTCTGCTTTGCAAACTCACTCGCTATGGTTTCTAACACAATTCGCTAGGTCTAATTTAGGCCTGCCTGCATTTGTATATTTTGAGTTTCTTCTCAAGCAGCTTCAAATGGATAGAGTGACCCTTCTTGCAGCTTGGTGACATAGGCTCGTCTCTGGTTGCCTAACAAAATGCAACTAGGATCAAGTTCATAGTTCCGTATAGACACTTTTTGTTAGGATAGTTATACTTTGAAACCAGGTGCTGCTTTTAGTTGGGCTAGTTGCATCTTGGAAAATTTGTGACAACCATATGACTTGGAAGACCGGACATATTGATATGGAATATGACTACATATAGTTAGCGCACATGATGATACGAATGTTCTATTGTACAATTCTGATATCAGATGTGCAAATTATCTTCATCAGTCATCGGCATACCACCTGGTCTTGAGGACCATTAATCAGTTTTTCCACTAGAGTGGATATGTTGGCAAAAATTGTGTGCCTTCTTCCTAGGGGGACACTGGCCTTTGATTGGTGATTTTGTATTGTAGGTAAACCTTTGGGCTTTCGCTTAAGTGCATGTTTTTTTTTACCTTCAACCTTATTATTAAGCTGCTTTGGTATTGTACTACTTTCTCTATGAGAAGTAATTTTGGATTGCTAATATCTGGCTTTGTTGACAAAATAGCGCCTACGCATATAACATTAAGTCATTGACCAATGAGTTGTTGGGAAAGAAATTAATCGATGAACTTAAGTTTAGTATTGTGCAGCGCAGTTAATTCTTGCAGTGTTTTCATTTGCACTGTGTCATGCTTAACTATCTCTCTGCAATCATGCAAGATGTAGTGATATTGATCTTTGTCCTTTTGTAGAATCAGGGAGAAGCTCAAACCTGCATGTTGTTAAATTTTAATGCTGCATCTTCCCTGGGTAATGGGTGCTATCTACAAGTGCCTTGTATGTCTTGCTCTGGTAAAGCCTGTTATATTGGAGCATGAAGATATATACTGCATATCTGTGTGTTGTTTTTGATCAGTCAAAAGATGTGCGTCTGTCACTGGATCTGTTATTCCTCTGATAAGCACATTTTAGACTTGAATAATAGGAATTTTGCAGTTGCTATTGGTTGGCATCTAGAATTAATACTGATAAAATGAAGCATTTTAGACTAGTGCCTCTGGCATGATGGCTCCTCATCGTTATGCACAAAAGCAGGAAGGATATTATGCTGCATTGCCTTTGCAAGTTGCAGATAGTTGCACACTTGCACGGAAGAATATGTTGATCTCTATTGTTGTTGTTGTTGAGGAAGAAGTAAGATGCAGGGGAAGAAATTAGCGTCCTCCTTCCTTTTGTGGCTGGAAGAATTGATGATTTGTCCCATCTTTGATGGAAATGGCAAGTGATGTCTCACTGACATGCGGGTCAGTGAGACATCACAGAGCATTTTATCAAGTGGCAAAGAAAGATAGGGTAAATCATCAAATCTCCCGTGGGTGGCTAGGATGCGTTTTGCTGTCTTTAAGTAGTACAGTAGCTGTGCTAGTATCAATCAATCCGTCGGGTTCTCTCAAGTGAGTCATGTTTCAGAGAAAGGAGAAAAAGACAGGCACTGATGAATGATCTTTTTAGAAGCAGGTTTATTATATACAAGGCAAGGTATGCTATGCAATCATTCTTTGTGGCACACTCCTGCAATCGCTTCTAGTTTGCGCACCAAATCGACATGAAAACTTCCGAAAAAATTCTAGATGTGCTTCTCAATTTACTATATCTATGTATATAATTTTCAGTTCAATTTTGCTTTAAGTTAAGAGTAACAAAAAAATGAAGCACATGATACTAATTACATCAAGCTTATCTTTTTTTGTTTCTTCTAACACATTTTGAATTTGAAATTGAAATTTTACATGGTGTTAGAATACTCTACTGAACTGCATTGTCATTTTTTATTTAAAAATTTTCATGTTGATTTGGTGCCAAAAATGAAAGATGATTGCATTGGTGCACCAAAGAGTGTGATTGCATATCATATGTTCCCATAAATGTGTTCTTTTTTGAATCAAAATTATATGTTCCATTATGTACTCCATATGTCAGCATCTGAGACTTGTAAGGTCTGAAACTGAATTCGGTTCATTTCATTTCGCAGCTGGAGCCGGTTGAATCGAATTTAAGCACAGCTATTATATAGTAACAGAGTATATGTATCATCTAACAGATCAGCTGAATCTTACGGGGATAGCAACCTCTGTAAGCGATCCAATTGAGTTGAACCTCATGGCCGTTTCTTTTATGTTTGGATTGGTCAGCAAATAAAATCTGAAAGCAACCTACACTATGTTACCGTGCACGTTACGGCCATAGCATGTCGAATCACTGAGGTACCATTAGAAATAGAAGGTAAGATTGGAAAAGTCTATTTTTTAACTTTCAACTATTGTGTGAGTCCGAAAATCAACTTGTAACTTTAAAACCATCAATTTTACAACCTACAACTTTCAAAAGCGTTCAAAGACACCTCCTGATTTTGGCTTACTTGGCATCAACGTGTACATATTTTGTTAACATGACGTCCAATACGCATCGACTCATAGACCTAATCAAATGGATCGTCTAGTACGGCACGGGGTTGGATAGGGCACAGCCTGATTATGCTCGAATAAGTTGTCGTGCCAATCCACGTGCTTGTCTTTTGACCCATGCACAACACAAAGAGGGATTGGGCTGTGCCGGGCTAGCTCATATGCATTTAGCCTAACAAGCCACCGATGGCCCGTTGAGCACGACAACCCGTTCCCAGTGCTACCCCACTTGCGGCCCCACGTCGCCCGCAGCCATCGTGGCCAGGGGCAACGCGGGCTGGACCGAGCGGCTAGAGGAGAAAGTGGGCCGGAGGAAGTGGGCTTCGGCCCAACGGCTTAGGGTGTTTTTTTAAGGGATTTTCCTTTTCAGAAATTCAAATAAAATCAAAAGAGCTCTAGAAAATAGCAAATAAATCCAGAAAAATCCAAGAAAATTCTAGAAAATTCCTTGAGACTCAAGGAATCCAAATAAAACATTTTCAGCAAATGGTAAAGTTTATCTTAGTCATATTAAATCCTTTTAATTAATAAAAATTCTAATTAAGATTTTAATTAATTCCAAAAAATCCAAATGGTGAATTTTTATTTTAAAAAGCTTCAAAAAGGCTCTGGAAATCAGGATGTTACAACATTCCTCTCTTTTCTGTATGCTTTTTTTTGTAGACATTTATCAAATTTATTGTACACACTTTTCTCATTGTTGCATAAAGTGATTTTATTTGTGGCAATGTTGTATTTCTAATAGAAGGATGTGAGACGTTGCAACCGGTTCATTGGGGATATTGGAAGAGGTAATTATAGATGTTATATCTATTTATTTTGAATGTTGCAACAACAAATCTTATTTAGTGCATTTGGGTCTCCTCTCCAATCAGTTCCGCAGCCCCACGGTTTACACTCCTCTCGTGACTATCACGAGAGCACATGAAGCAGGCGTCGCCTGAGGCCATGATGACGGCGTTTGAGCTCCACGCCACCATCGGCCGGCTCCTTTTGCTCGTCTATTTCTTCCTTCTTTGATGGCCGCGAGGAAATGGCATCATTGCAGCGTTGGTCGGAAGGGCGCCATGTCGGTTTTGCCTTGCCAGATCTATTCCTCCTACCGACGCCGAGACGCCAAGGAATCGGTGGCTACTACCTCTTACTTCGAGCTCGTGTTGTTGTCACGGCCACACCCAGCTGCCACAAAGAGTGAGGACAGGGAAGAAACATGGATGGACACGTGTGTTTTGTTTAGTGGTGGATATCGGACGGTGGAAATTAGTCATGTGCAGAATCTGAGGGTAGACACATGGTACGGAGCTAGCGCCATGTGCAATTGGCGCGTTGGGATGAGATGGGACGGAGCAACGAGAAAATAAAAATCTTGCCAAGAAATCAAGCAACAGCTGAAGAAGAAGAAGAAGAAGAATCGCGACGAAGCAAGCAAGCAAAGCCAGCAATACCAAAAAGCAAGCAGCTCCCCTTGTCTCTCCCTCCTCCTCTCCTCTCCAAACCCACAGCACAAATCTCCTCCTCGTCTTCTTCCTTCGCCGCCCGCCATCACGCAGCGCCTCCGCCAGTCCGCCTCGCCGCCCCTCTTACATATCATACCATCATCATTAGCAGCGGCGGCGGTGCAGACTAGCTAGCAGCAGCAGGTGGAGGAGGCATAGTAGTCTAATCTATTACCGCATAAGATTAAGCTGCTGCTGCTGCAATCAATCACCCGCACCGAGAAAGGGTTGGCGGTGTTAGTGGGGAATCTATCTTTGCCGGACTCCTAATCGCAGCAGGCCTCTCCTTTTTCCTCGGAAATCCCCTCCCCCCATTCATCAATCGGAGCAAAGGAATAACGCATCAAAAGGGGGAAAAAAATGGATGTGAGGCTTCTTCCCCTTTCTCGGTGGTCACTTCCCGCCCCTTCCTTTCTCGCTTCTTTCTGTAGTTCCTTTTCTCTACTCCGCTAGCTCAATAATACAGTATTATGCTGTTGCTGTTCGTGTTTACTAGCCCAATTTGTATTGTTGTTCCACTCTACAACACGTCGGCGAAAAGGACCACTCCACTCCTCTTCTCTCCATGTAGGGGAATCAATAGGTTATATATTATGTTAGATATATAGCACAGGACATGATTCGATAGCATCGGATGAATCAATCGAGTGGACAATCGCCTTTGAGTCGTGCCATTGTCACCAATTGATTCGGTTTTCTTTCTTTAATTTACCACCTATCATTCGTTCTTCCGCAGCTAGTTACATGTCCGTGCGTTGTAACAGAATTCATTGGATGTATAGAGAATCATGCTATGGAAGGGGTTGCTTTGATCGGTTAGAATGTGGAGAGTGATAGAGAAGTTGAAAAAATAGAGCGGTTAAAGGAGAATAGACGTACGACCACCAATTCGTTCTTTTATAATAGTAAATAGTAATGATAATATGAATATAAGAATTTAGGAAAGATATTCTCATAATATGAATATCTGTGGTGTGAAGTGGAATGCAAAGCAGTGTATTCGTCGCATGATGCTACTTTTGGGGAAGCCACCACCTTGGCGGTTCCCTTTTTATAGGCCACCAAGCAACGGCACCAGCACCAGCACGACGACGAGGACCAGCGAGCCTATTCTTCTTCTTCTTCTTGGGCATCCTCGTCTCCGTCCTCTTCCTCCTCTTGCTTGCCCACCCAGCCGGGTCCAGAGGAGAGGGAGGAGGCGCCGTTGCTGTCCAACAATATGGCCGATGAGAAGGGTGATACCGTCGACGTCTCCGAGGATACGGCACACCAGATTAGCGTCGGTAATGAATATTTTCCTTTTTTACTTCTGCCCTTTCCTTTTTACCTCGTTTGTTAATGCTCAAATGTCAGTTGAACTGCTAAACCTGACTTTTCTTAGATGGCAACGGCCAGATGCTTGCTTATTGATTGTCGGCTTATGAGTCTATGATGCATTTCTTTTCAGTTGTCTCATAATCTAGTGGATGAATAGAAACTGCTCTTACCTTATATGTTTCTTTAGTCTTTACACCGTTGTGCATGTTAGTTTATGTTGTCTCAATTCTCATCGATCTGTTGCCATGCTTGTCGATAGTATGTTCTGCTATTAATTTGTTCACATGCTGCTTTGTTTCCACTGAATGAAATTTCTCCTTTTCGCTGGAGTTGTTCCTACATTGATGTTTACCATATTCAGACTTTGATCATGGAAAGCGCGCGCGCACACACACAGACACACACGCGCGCACGCACGCGCACACGCACGCACGCACGAGCTGATTTCATCTGAATTTTCAGTGATACCTCTTCTCACTGCTACCACTACCTGAAAGTAGAGACATGGTGTCCTCAATTTGAGCTCAAGACCAAAGAAAAAAAATAATCGCATTATGGTTCACATCAGATTCTTTTCAGCTTCTAATTATTTATTCTGAATGCAACTTGCATGTCCGTCACCATGGGGTTACTGTAGTACATTTGAATCTTAAAGTAGCATGTATGGTTAACTCCTGAAAGATTTTGGTCATTTTCAGATCCTTGGTATCAAGTTGGATTCATCCTGACAACTGGGGTGAATAGTGCATATGTTCTAGGATATTCTGGATCAATTATGGTCCCTCTAGGGTGGATTGGTGGGGTATGCGGCTTGATCCTGGCTGCTGCAATATCGATGTATGCTAATGCTCTTCTTGCCCGGCTTCATGAAGTTGGTGGCAAACGCCATATCAGATACAGAGATCTTGCTGGACACATATATGGTACATATTCGCATGCTCAGCTCCTACATTTCTATGAGAGATGGACTTGATATTTCATAAAGTGGAGTTCCAGTCCCCCTCTCTCTATCTCAAGTGTGAATTTCGTAAGCCAATTTCCTTGTTTTACTTTCCCCTTACATTGTAACTGTGAATTTTCATATTATTTGGATGGAATTCAAAATATGATCCTTAAATAATTTTTTTCTTCATAGAAAAATAAGTTTGCTTTTGCAACATGATTGGTTTACCTTTACTTTGGTGACTACAGGAAAAAAGATGTATGCGCTTACATGGGCTCTGCAATACATTAATCTTTTCATGATCAACACTGGCTATATCATCTTAGCTGGCCAAGCCTTGAAGGTACGGTAACATAACCACTATATCACCTAACTTTTGTTATGGTGAAAAACAATTTTGTGAAAATTTTCCTCCTATTCTATCCTTCTCCATCCCCCTTGATACCTGGCTGTGCTATTCTTTTTCTCGATATCTATGTTTAGAATTTTTTTGGAAATCCATCTGTCGAATTTATTTCCAGGGAGAACAGTTAATTTGTTGATGCCACACTGTACATGAACATATAGCAAGATAGTTCAAGATAATGTGATTGATGCGAGCACTTACCTAGATTTGTTGTCACAGAAAAATTGAAGTATGATTAGTGCCAATTTTTTTTGTGTTAGATACTTGCACAATGTTTTGTCCTCCAAAACTTATTTGTGGCATCCTCTGTGCAGGCAACATGTGTACTCTTTAGGGGCGATGAAGTTCTAAAACTTCCCTACTGCATAGCATTATCTGGGTTTGTCTGCGCTCTTTTTGCCTTCGGAATCCCTTATCTGTCTGCTCTCAGGGTTTGGTTGGGATTCTCTACAGTTTTCAGTCTCATTTATATTGTGGTAGCATTTGTGCTCTCGCTTAGAGATGGTATTATCCTTTGGTGCCTTGTTCTGCTGCCTTGCCAACTTTTATACCATGATTCTGTATGCATTTTTATTTGTTGTCATAATATACAATACTGGAAGTGTGTTTAATATATGACATTTTGTTTCATCACTGATTTTTCTAAGGGATAAACACACCTGCAAGGGATTATAGTATTCCTGGATCGCGCTCAACTAAAATCTTCACTACGATAGGAGCTGTAGCAAACCTTGTATTTGCTTACAACACTGGAATGCTGCCAGAAATTCAAGTCAGTGTAGCATATATGACTAGTGACTAGTTTATTTGCCATGAAATTACCTTATGTGTCATGAAATTACCTTATGTGTCTCATATTGCAGGCAACCATAAGGCCTCCTGTGGTCAAGAACATGGACAAGGCTCTATGGTTCCAGTTCACTGTTGGTTCGTTGCCTCTGTATGCTGTAATCTTTATGGGTTATTGGGCTTACGGCTCCTCAACATCAAGTTATCTACTGAATAGCGTCAAGGGACCAGTTTGGATAAAAACTGTTGCAAATATCTCAGCCTTTCTTCAGACTGTCATAGCATTGCATGTGGGTGCACCTCCTTAAGTATATTGCCCTAGTCCAAACCACATGTTTTTAATTCATCATGGAAGTTCACGGCTGCATTATTTAAAACCGTACCTTTTTCCCCAAATATTCACGTCCCAGTGTTGTTTATTTACTTTCAATCTAACTGCCCCTCAATGAATTAATATGGAATTATTTTGGTATATTCCTCAGATATTTGCAAGCCCAAT
Source organism: Dendrocalamus latiflorus (assembly GCA_017311315.1). Classification (NCBI taxonomy): domain Eukaryota; kingdom Viridiplantae; phylum Streptophyta; class Magnoliopsida; order Poales; family Poaceae; genus Dendrocalamus; species Dendrocalamus latiflorus. Next base: position 35,680,922 of record CM029629.1, read on the forward strand.
GTACGAGTACTTGGACACAAAATACGGCAGTGGACATGGTGGCCCTTTTGCAATCCACAATGTAATGTTCAGAGTTCTTGTGAGAGGAGGCTACCTCACCGTCAACACCTTGGTGGCTGCGATGCTCCCGTTCCTTGGCGACTTTATGAGCCTGACTGGTGCCCTGAGCACCTTCCCCCTCACATTCGTTCTTGCAAATCACATGTACCTGATGGTGAAGCGGCACAAGATGTCTGCCCTCCAGAAATGTTGGCACTGGCTGAATGTTGGTGGCTTCAGCTTATTGTCTGTCGCCGCTGCAGTTGCTGCTCTAAGGCTTATCATGGTTGATTATAGGACTTACCACTTATTTGCTGATCTGTGAGGACAAATTTTCCAGTGGCAAAACGATCAACTGTAAATTTCATTTTCTGGAAGGGGGTTAGGGCAGTAGAGTAATGGAAACGCTAGCTCGGTATTGCAATAAAAAAATAATGTCAATGAAAATGTGCCTATTTGGTTGTCTAAATTTGGTCTGAATTGCAAGCTGCTTGCCTGAAAACATACTGTTTTTTGGGGGACCTTTTGCGGTCATTTTGCAGGTTCGCAGGGTGTAGAAACGTAGATGGTCTTGTACAATACGCGATTTTAGCAAATATTTAAATAATTTTTCAGAATTATAAATGAGTAATAAATTATGTTTCCAACATAAATTAAATGACGAGTAATATCAAAATAATTATAAGATCGTAATCATTTAAATATGAAATTATGCTTAACAGAGCTGTTGAAAATAAATAAACAATTAGTATAATACTCAATTTATAATTTATGCTCTAAGACGAATTAGTATAATACTCAATTTATAATTTATGCTCTAAGACGTCGGGTTGCTCTTGTTTTAAACAAGGCCTTCTTGTTACAGTGGTTTAAATTTAATCAATGATTAGAAAGACATCTCTAGATATTCTACTAATTTTGAACTAAATTTCTTACCACAATAATCAATTGCAATTCAAGATAATTAGATAAGTAATGAACTGCACTACCGAATGCTATGCTAGATAATTAAACCACTAAAACAACAAGCATATAACAGCAACGGATTATAGCTTCAGCAAGAATAGAACTGCAACAACAATTGCTAAAAAAAGATCATTAACTGGTAGAACATCCTAAAAAGCCATCTTAACCTCATATAGACTATTAATCTTCATCGAGCAAACAATTATCCTATAGATTATTATGCAATGTCTCCCAAAACTAGTGAACAAGATTATCAACAACTAAAGTACACTAGAATGGCTCACAATTGCACAATAATAATAATAAGTATTGAAGGCAACTCATAAGGAGACGGCACTTAAAGCCAGCTAGAAGGTAGTAAACACACGGCTAGGCATGTCATCAATGACGCTATCCCAAAAAATCTTTTGCCACCATCTGCAACACGGTGTGGTTCTCGGAGATACAAAGCCACCCACACGAGCTAGCTCACACCACGATCGTGAGGTCGAGGCTCAGAGAATGCCACACAAGATCAGTACCCAACGCCGACCCAAGTGCAAGGCTATCCAGAGCACCACACACAGTTGCGACCAAAACCACCACGGTCACGGCCAAAACCAACACAAATCACCGCACCGGTAGTGAGCACAACGATGTACCACTAACACCGTCACAACCCACCTACATGAAAGTCGGTGCAACGCTGAGATGCCGTGGGAAACTAGCACCGTTGCTTAGACCCGGTGCAAGGCTGAGGTCACCGCTACCACTGAGACCCAGCCCCTTGGCTCCGTATTCGTCAAAGCACATCACACCGATGACAAAGTCGTGGGTGTTGCTCTAGGTTGCTGGAGATGAGGAACCAAGTCGTAGTTGCTGGAGACGAGGAACCAAGTCGTGCCATCACTAGAGATCAAAACCCTAGGGCTAGAGCTCGGTTGGGGTGGAAGAAAAAAAAGAGTTGGGGAAGCTCAATTGGATATGAGGTTTTGGGAGGGACCTGAGCTGGTAAAAAGGAGGAGAGGATTTGCGCCACCACTGGCCATGCCGATTTTGCCGGAGGGGAGTGGGATCGATCCCCACGATGTCGCACCGGCTTCCACATGCAAAAGCCACGGCCTATGTTGAAAGCATCTAGGCCCCTAAAAATATTTTGGTAATTAATGAATTTATGTAAATATGGGACTGACATGTTTATTAAGTGTTTAAAAGGCTTAGTCCCTAATTTGATGATGAGACACATGCTAAGGATCAACATTAAGATCAAAGTGGTTCAAGGCAAAGGTATATGTAGACTAGAATTTTTTTTTATTTTTACTGGTCTTAGGAGAAAGGATGGAAGATCATATTATAGGCTAAAATATCATACCATTAAGAGGGATCATGGCAAGTAGCTTGATAACATATTCTTATGCCATTTGGATCAGTTTAGGATCATGCATTAACTGAAAATTAAAATTGATAGCCAAATCTGTGCTTTGTCTGGAAAAACAAAAGTATCAGAGATTCAGCGGTGGAACTACCATAGAGCGGTAGTACCGTAGCCTCAAATGGTACTTCCGGTGCTTGGAAGCTCCGAAAAACCGAGCAGAGCCTTTTTCCAGAGAGCACCCTTAGGATGACTTTGTGTTTGCGGCAAATAGAAGTACCGGAATTTCAACAGCGGAACTACCGCAGAGTTCTCACATGCCGGGGTGGAGATGGTGATGGTTGTGGAACCAGTGGGCTTGCCATAGCGGGGCTTAAGGTTCTCACACGCCGGGGGTGTGGTGGCCGGTGGTGGCACGCCGTCACCATGGTTTTCTCCTCTAGTATCCACTACTCCCTTCCCTAACTTCTCCTCCTTCTCCTCTAGCTTACCTCTATGTATGCTATGGATTTGATAAGATGTTTATGAATGATGATGCATGTGGTGTGGTCCCGTGATAGTGATGGCATGATCGAAAATGGGTTGTGGGGCTACCTTGTTGAATGATGTTGGTCTTGATTTGGGAAGAATCGAGGCCCAGTCTTCTTGGTTGCTTGCTTGGCTGTCCTGTTGGCTGGTGGTTGGTTCAGTTGCCACCTCCTCCTAGGGTTGCTGTCCCCTGTTGCTTTCTCCTCCTCCTGGCGCCTCCTTCTCCTCAGGTCTTGCTACTGAGCTCCACCTTGCTGTCTTCCTCTCGGTTGGGTTGGGGAATTTGGGGGAAAAGGGGTGGATATGGAGAATAGCGGGAATGCCACTATGGTTCAGCTATGTGAATGGTCATTGGTCATAGGTGAAAATGGCTCTCTCTCTCTCTTTTCCCCTAGTTGTTCTCTCGGCGTTATCTCTTCCCCTGTGCCTTCTTTGTGCGGTGGATGTGTTGAGGCTTAACTGTACTCACTATGAAGAGAAGTAGATAGATGAAGATGAATATGAGAGAGAGCCTTACGATCTCTTCTTTACTTCTCCTTTGTGGAACATGCAGCGGGCATCTTGTTGATTACCAATAATGCATCATCCAAATTGAGCTGTGCTAGAATAACTCACATCTTGATCCTCCACAGGGGAAATCTTGTGTCTCGATCAAGCAGCGAAAGATCATACTTCATTATCGTCATGTTGAGAGTGCCCTAGATTGATATGGGCAAATAACATAGCTCTGATACCACTTGGGAGGATCGGATATGCAAAATACACATGGATTTAAATGTTGCTGATCCATTGATAAAATCTCTCACATAGCCAAAGCATGAGGCACACACAAGAGTGATCGGTATTAGACACCTAAATGATTGACTACAGTGCAAGTGGGAGACTGTTGAAAATATGCCCTAGAGGTAATCATAAAGATGATTATATTTTATTATGTTCATGATTTATTGGATAATATATAATCTTATTCCTTGAATAATAGCGTTAATATTTATTATCAAGTATGTGACTTGGTTGTGAAACTCTATATTTCTGCGATGATTATTCTTAAACGATCTCTAGTCGAAAATATTTGACACATATGAATAAACCAGCATATGTATTGGCTGATGACCATGTTTTACTGGTCATAGATATGGAGATATCAAACCAATAATATGGACACATGTTAGCGAACATGGGGTTGGATCGACCCACCATGAGACACCGCGAGAATGTTGCATTGTTACTTGTCATCAGTTGCTCTGATTTATAATGCGTATACTATGTCCTTAGACTTGAGGTCGTCGCACATACTTGTGATGCATAATGGATGACTTAGGGGTTGCCAAACGCTACTCCATAATTGGGTAGTTATAAATGTATCTTTTAGGTTTTGTCATGATACATGCATCGAGGCATAGCAATCAAGATAGGATTTGCCCCTTTATGCAATGGGAGATATATCTCTAGACCTCTCGAGTGATTGGATTCCAGAAATTCATGTCCATACTACTTGTGGATAAAGAGTTAACCATATTCGGAGAATTCGAATCACGTGATAGAGAAAGAGTGGTCGAGCTAACCAACAAGGATAGCACGTACTCGCCTTGAGCTTAACTGATATTGTGAGGCAAAGGGCAATGCATATAAGTTTTGTTGAAGTTCATCCGATATGATATTTACATATACTTGGGGGAGTCAGCATGTCTTGCTAGGGGCCGCTACCGATTAGTGGACTAGTAGGAGTACTTAGGCCATGTCCAAGTGTCACGTACCTATAAGGTCGCACACTTAAAGGGCTAGGATATAATTCAGATAGAAATCTGAATTCATGTGGGCCACGAGTTTCTAATAGACCTCAAGTTCGAGGCCACCATGGATGCCTATAAATAGAGGGGTGGTGGCATAGGGTTTGAAAATTAAATTCGGATTTCCCAAAACCCTAGTCATCACACCTTCCCATCTAATACTACGCAGCCAGCGCTAGCACTCCAACGTGTGATGTTCCTACCCCGTACATGTGGATACCTTAGAGGTGTTGATGCGAAGCTTCAGTACAAGGACGATCCGCAATTTGTGACGACCTGAAGGAGTAGGAAGAGGAGACATACGGCTAGTACGACTACTACTGCACCAACACGCTACATCTACTCTACTTTCGCTACGAGTATGCGCGTCCAATGGTAATCCCGCGATCTATTACTAGCAGAGGTTCTCTGTTTAAGTGATAGAATTTTTAAAATTGTGCTAGCGTAGCCTACCCGTAGCGCATTAGTATAGATCCACCAAAATTCTAGCCGCCACTTCTCACATGCCCTACCATGCAAGCTAGTGTTAGCACGTTGGCACACGACGTTCCTCTCTGAACGTGTGGATTTCAGTAGAGACATTATTGTGACTACGACATTGATCAGGCTGATCACAAGGAGACAATTGTCTCGTAGCGATCGACTACTTCCACTGCACCGACGCACGTTACGTTAAACCGGACTGCTTCAACTTTTCTTCCATTGCCCTGCATGTCTAGTGATAACGATATATAATCTTTTACTCATATGGCTTACTGATTTACATCATAGAAAATTTAATTTGCGGTAGTATAGTTTAGCCCGTATCGCAACACTCAAGACGAGCAGCCTTGGGCTCCCGTTTGCTGATACTTGAGTTTGAACGAGGCAAGGTTTCAATCTGTGTATACATCATTTGAGCTGCCCAATTCCATTTTTGGATTTTCTATACATGAGGCCCCTTTTTTTTGCAAAATCAGTCAAATTTCTCCTCTTCGTGCAGCCTCCCTCCAGCTCAGCTCTGACGAAGCAAAGCCCGCATGCGAGCATGGCTGCGGCGGCTGGCAAAGTCGAGCGCACCCTCGGACTTCGCCGTGTACCCCCCTTCTTTTCCATATATTAAGGTGATCCGTGTAAGATGACGCGTACCAGAGGTGGGAAAGAAAACGCAAGGGAGAAGGCTCGCCAGAAAGAGGAGATGCGATCTCTTGCTAAATTAAATTGTCAGCACGAACACAGCACACAGCAACATGCCAATATAAACTGGACACAATATTTTCTTGCGCAACAGCTTGGTAATACCAACTTTAATCTTCTAAAAGAAATACTACTACATATTACGAACAAAGAGTGATTGGAGGCACACAGAGCAAATGACCAGAATCACTAGCCGGTTCGCTTCTAGTTTGTCAAAGTATAATACAGTACAGACAACTAATTACATTTGCCAACCAAATGAACCTCTTGGCAGGGCAGAGAAATCATAGCAAACAGGCTGCATACAGAGGATCACATTGCCTAAACCATATAGCCTATTACCATGTAGATACAACTTCCGTTCAAAATATTATGGCATTTCATACCAACAATTAGCTAGTTGACAATCCTCCTTTTCTTGTGCCAAACTGTGCGAACTCTGTTCTCTGAAAATGCTGCTAATCACAGTCGTCGCTGATATAATCATATTCCGCAAATGTTGCATGAGCATCATCTCCGCTAGAAACCTCATCCTCCGAGCACAACTCCATGGCTGCAATCCCACCTCCAATCACATTGACACCACAAGATGAACTAAAAAATTTGTCGTTCAGATGAATGCCAACATGCTTGTTCACCTATGCAACAGACCAAGGGCAGTTAAGCCACACGAAAAAAAAACAGTTAGTTGAGTTCAACTACAACGTTCCCTTGACTTACATTAGCTCGAGAAATATTTTCAGGCACATCAGCAAGGACTGCAGGGAGAATGTTAGCCAACTGGGGATTGCTTGTGGGCGGTGTTAAAGCTATAAGCCTCATTAGTGTTTCCCTAGCACTTCTCTCAACCAATGATTCTGTTTCTGGAATTAGAGGCTTCAAACTAGGGAGCAGGGGAATAGTTGAAGATATAGAAGCCCCACAACTCACCAGATAAGCCTGGCCGGAGGAACACACATCAATGACTGGGACATGCACAATGGGGTCAGACATCAACGGTGTGAATGTTGGAACCTGTGAACCATGCAGGGGAACAAGTGGTGAAGCAGGAAGCGGCAGGTGAAGTAAAGGATCACACAGTATCGATGGAAGATTAAGTGAGGGAAGATCAGTTGTATCCAGCTTTGCAGAAACTGCTGAAGCAGGTGGTGCTTCATTTGATAGCAGTGAACTCAAATGCGGTAGGGGCAACGGTTCTAGAGAAGTAACTGGCATATGCAAAGGGGTTACACTGTACTGTAGTGAAGATGGGCATGGTGGACACCAGCAGTAGTAAGGCTTAAATGGTTTCTCCAAAGAACCCTCAGGCAGTGGACATTGAGTCGCAAGAGGATAAAGAGATGGAAGCAAGGGAAATGAAAGAGGCAAGGCTAAAGGAGCTGAAGTCAAACTGTTTTTTGAATAGTCTCCATCACACTTCTTGCTTGTAGAATCAGGACTAACACTTTTTGATATCAAAGGATTTGCATCAACAGGAGCAGTTGACGGGCTCAACCATTCCCCACGCCACTCCAGCTTATCTCTCCCAACAACCTTCGCACAAGAGGTCCTTGGCACCCCGTCCTTAAAAGTGCCAGATCTGGGACTCAGACTGGCTTGATAGACAGAACTTGCCTTTGTTGCATTAGCTGCAGAGGTGCGAAACCTTGAAGGCTTGGAAACAACTGATGGGGATTGTAAATATTGATCATGTGGGCTTGAAGTACTCAGGAAGTCATTAAGTGGTCCCAGCGATTTAACATCCCCAATACTTGATGCAAGAAGATAAGCATGTAGATGAGTGGCAAAAGCATCAAGCCGTGAACTGGAGATGCCTGTGAGCTCAGAGAGCGTTGGCCTCCCCTGAAGTAGATTTTTCATCTGTGCGCACACAAAAAAAAAAGTAGAGAAAATAATCAATGACACCTTCATTCTATGTGACATTTTTAGTTTCATGTGGATTGGCTTAAGTTCTTGGAGTTTGCTCTCCAAGGTAGATGTTGCGTATAGGTCATTGTACATTTATGTAAACAGCAGTATTCCCCTAGGCGCTAGGCGTTAGTCGGGCGGCAAACCGGCGCCTAGTGCCTAATCAGGCTAGGCGGCCGCCTAGGCGGGCAAAATCGGCTAGGCGGCCAAGGCGGGAGGCTAGCGCCTAGGCGGGCGCCTAGGGGAACACTGTTAGCAGACAGTACAAATACAGACCTTTGAAAGAAGCTCCATTCCATGTTCCTTTGACTTCTGAGCACACCAGTAGTAAAACACTTGAGATTCTGAAATTCTGATGAGAAAAGAGCGTCCAGAATTATCAGCTGATATTTCTTCAATCCTAACTTCTGAAACGTCGAAACCATTGTTCAAGAGAGCTAGTTGCTCAGAATGACCATCGTCACCAGCAAAGGTAATGCACATGCTTGATGAAGGCAGAAGAACAAGGCTCAGCTTCCCTCTGTACATAGGAAATGAGTGCATGTGAGATCCCTGAATTCCTATGGTTAACGAAACGAAGATAATTATGAAATATATATTAATCAAGAAGTATCGCAGCAGCATTGTTGTTTGCTCAGATAAAAGCATACACAACAGCTATTAGTAAGATTTTTTATTTTTTGAATTCAACTAAATGAAGATCAGAAGAGAGATTTCAGTAGAAAGAAAAATTAAAGGTTATTACTAAAAAGGGGTGACACTGCAAACATCTATGCATGCAATGGTAACCCCAGGAAAGAGGGTATAGTGAAGTGATAGAACATTTCATTAAGACCTAATCTCACTAATAGATTTTGACCAGAGACACCTGAGGCGAGCAAAAAATATTGAAGAGTGAAGACATTCATAAATAATTAACTCACCAAATTATAGTGTTTGACAAATATTTTTTTAAAAAAAGCAGAAGTCCAGCCTTTTCACTGTAAGAAGTTAGAGAATCGAATGCAAATCTAGGCCATGACAGGGGCCCAAGTGTTTGACAACTTGTTCCTTTGTTCGACATGAGTTCATAAGAACTACGCATTAACTAATGACATTTCCCTCACAGGTAATAAAATGAAGCATGTAAAACCTTCCAGAGAACTATCCCAGACTAGTGCCATAAATCGTACGCAATAGCGAGTTGTGATTTTGCTTGGACATGATCAAATCTACAACACATCGCAATCTGTGGAGAATACTAGAGCTATGCATACTGTATAATATAGTTTTTGCAAAAATTTTAGGGCAGAGTAAATACCAACTACCCATAGCCATTTAATAGTCTGTAACCTCCATTTTAGGAATAAACTCCATCAACATGAACTGAAAATTGGAAAGAAATGGTTGCCAATAGAAGAAATGTTGATAAAAAATCCATTTGAGGGTATAAAAAAGGGCATATCCAACAAGTGCACGTGGGGTATCCTTGTAGAGAGTAATACAAAAATGCAGCTAGAACACAAAATGGTTGTCGAAGGAACAACTTGTTAGGCACAAAGTAATTGATTTCAGACTAAGCACCGGTCTGGGCATATTTGTTCATAATACAAGTTATCCACAATGAACCAAATAGTATAAGAATTGTGTAAACTAATGCCACCAGAGAAGCCTGCAATAAGTTAACTGCAAACACAAAACATATGCATGATAACCGCAGAACAAGACATTCATAGAAATAATACTAGATGTGAAAACACCAACAAAGAAGACATCGCAGACTAAACAGTACCATTGTAAAATAGCATCTGTTGCATCAACTAATCAGGAATCCTATTAATCCAAACTCATCTAAGATTGCAATTGTATGTGATTAGTCATTATCAACACAGGTAACATAATATCGTAAGGCCATGAAAGAAACTACCTTCTCTTTCCTCATATATCAGAGATTATGACACACGCCCAAATTACCTACAAATGAAAAGATATATTTATTTGGTAGGATGAACAATGTCATCACTAATAAGATGAAACATGTAATCCTAGAATCAACAATCTCTAGTATCCCTTCTTAATTGGGTGAGAATAGTTGAAAACATCTCCCCTCAAAAGATATTATTATGTGTCACAGAGTAAGAAAGAAGAAACCACGTGTTCATGTTGAAAGCAGAAAAGTGCTAAAATAGCAGAGAGAATCAAAAGAGCAACAAAATTTGTGTAGTAGTAACTAGTAAATATATAGTACCACTACACAGGACAGTGACTGAATGAATAACAGGTGTAACTGGATTAGGGCACTGATATGAAAAAGGCGTAGAAAGAATAGGATGAACCAAGGATGTTATACTGACCAGAGAAGAACAGAAATGGTCAGTTTGTTAAAGATTGAAGATCGTAGTACCGAACAATCTATTGAATCATGTCACTTGTAATACTTAAACAGTCCCATGAAAGTAATAGAAAATTCATCATTTAACCAAACTTGTCCGACTCTTGTAACATGAAATCTAATAGTATGATAGCCTAAGTTGCACTAACATATTCCTAAGGAAAAAAAGGATGCACAAACATAGATGGGTACTATTACCACATCATATATTTTTTTTCCAAAAGCACCAACACAACTACACGATAGTACATATTTTTTTCAACTTCCATTGGCACCTAAGTATGTATTGATCAACAGTGCTTGATTTACATACTAACCTTACAGGATTGAAGATAACAAAATTTTAGTCAACATATTGCAGTTCCTTTACATGAAATCAGATGCTAGGTTGTGTATAAAGTAGACATAGCTCAAAAAAAAAGTTAGCCATGTCAGCAATAACATATCAAAAGTTTAAAACCCAAAGTTTCATATCTGAAGCAAGTTTTCAAGAAACTGCTCGAGTTTTAGCTAGAGTCCCACTGTAGACAGAACACACAATGTCCTCACACAAGTATAAGAAGTATCTGGTCATGGCAATGCTCAGCAGGTGCCAGACATGCTAGACAATCCCTGACTACAAGAGTCAGTGCAACCTACCTGAGATGCAATCTAAAGATCACAATTCTGTATCCTCTACATACATGTAGCAAGTAGGCAAGAACAGACCAAAGTTTAGCGCTGTGGGCTACAATGACTTGGTTTGGAATGTGATTAAACCAACGAATGGACTATTATGAAGTATGTGATTTTTGTAAAGAGTGGAGAGAAAGACATACATGAATGCAGAAGGCTAGTATAGCAAACAGTGGTGTTGCAAGGAGATTTTAATTGCATAATCGATGTGAAGCAACATAAGATTGACTAACTAACCTGTATAACTTGTGAAGGCTAGCTGCACGTGAGGAGAGTATACTACAAGTTAAGAAGTAGTGAAGGAAGATGCAGCATGAATAGTTGGTAAACTTGATTTTAATCATTTCATGTGATTGTGTGCAACAGTTATGAGATCTACAAAACACACAATCTACGAGAAACTCGAATCTTTTTTCCTTTGATTACTGGATAGGTACATAGATAAGAGTCTGCGAAAGCATCGAATCGAATCCAGGAGATGAAGTTGGCAAAATAAAGGGAAATACGTTTGAGAGAGTCTACCTGATGGTTGTTGGGCAGAGGAGGGGACCGTGTCGGTCGACCTTGCCGACGCGCAGAGAGACGAGGGGAACGCAGAGGCACCTGGCCAGCATGCCGACCTCCGACACCTCGAAGTGCTGCACCGATGAGGCAAAAGAATCAATCGATGGATGGGTCGATACATCACCACTTGCCTTGTTCCTTTTTCTTGTATAAAAGGACCTTACCTGGGAGAGGTGGGAGATGAAGCGGTCGTCGGCGGCGGCGGTGCATGAGACGTCGAGGGTGAGGAGGGGCCTGAGGCGCTCGTCGGCGCGGCAGGCCCCCATCAGCTGCTGGCGCAGAGGCACCGGCGGCCGATGAGCATCGTCTCCTTGCTCCGATCGGGAGGTCTCCGGCTGGTCGGCGTCGGAATCGGGGAAGGAGTAGGTTTCCTCTCTGCTCGGCGGCGCACCCATCGGAGGAGAGAAGGGAGGGGGAATTGGGGTTTGCTGGAATTGGGGAATGGGGATTGGGTTGGGTGGGTTGGAGGACACGACACGAGACGAGGGGGAATGGGGAGGGGAGGGGAGGGCAGATGAGATGAGATCCACTCCTGGCTGAGATATTTATTTCTCGATTGGTGTGGTCTCGGTGCGCTCCGCTTGGGCCTGCCGCCTCTACTCTTTATGTTTGGGGAATTTGCTCCCATGCTACACAGTTTAATGACGTTTGTTAAAATGCCCCATGATGTCTCACTGACATGTGGGCCCTGGACCCGCATGTCAGTGAGACATCATAGGGCATTTTAACAAACGCCATTAAACTGTGTGGCATGAGAGCAATTTTTCCTTTATGTTTCCGTCCACGGACGGACCGGTGAATTGATCCTATGAAATGTATGATTGCATTATTATACATATGTTTAAGTAAGTTCAACTTTCTTTACCAAAACCAAAGCGCACTTATCGATCGACCACCAGGTCTCTGGCACCTTGACCCCCGCAAGGGGCTCGGGGCAGCTCGGAGGAACAGTGGCGAACCCTAGATTCTAAATCGGGGATTTCGCGCCGAGTTTATCCACATTTCTCCACCAAATTTCTTCTCCCGTCCGTCTCACTCAGCCTTCTGCGCCTCACCTCTTCCCTAAGGGCGAGGCGTGGGGTCCTATCGCGGGGCGAAGCTGCAGTGTCCGGAGGCGGGGAGGTGATGAGTAAGGCAAAGGGTGGCGCCGGGGAAGACCTCGACGGTTTGCTGCGGGGCTTGAAGCTGTCGGAGCGGGAGAAGAAAGGGGTCCGAGGAGCGTGGCGGTCGGAGGTAATGGAGTCAGAGAAAATTCCGCAAGCAGTGGGTAAGTTGTTCTCACCGAAGCCAGGGTACGCAGAGGGTATGGTGCATTCGGTGGGGAGGATCTGGTGCCCCCAGAAGGGTATCCGTTGTAAAGAGTTGGGCAACAATTTGTTCCTCTTCTCCTTTCTGCAACCGGGAGGGAAACGTAGGGCGATAATGGAGGGGCCATGGGAGTTTAGGGGAGACCTGCTGGTGGTGGTGGACTTTGACGATACTAAAAGACTGAAGGATTTGGAGTTTTTTTCATACCCCGGTATGGATCTGTGTGTTTGATTTGCTGCTGAGGCTGATGAACGCTGAGACGGGTTGCCGGATTGGGAATGCCGTGGGCACAATGCTGGATGTGGACAAGGATGAAATGACCTTGCTGTGGGGGAATTTCTCAGAATAAAGGTTTCGATTGACATCCGGAAGCCTTTGGTCCGGGGCATTACTATGGAGAAAGGGGAAGGAGAGGGGGAACTCTGGTGTAGATTCAAGTATGAATTCCTGCCAATATTTTGCTACTCGTGTGGTCTCTTAGGCCACGCGGAGAAGGACTGTGACGACGGGGTTTGGCGGCAGGAGGAGAAACAATTCGGGGATTGGCTGCGAGTGAACCCAGTAAAGAAGGAGGGCAGGGGGAGATGGTCGGCAGGGGGAAGTTCTGGGGGGAACCAACAGAACCGAAAAGAGGCGAGTTGGGGGAAGAGTCGAGGGACCAAAATGGATGCTAGTAGTGATGGTTCCCGGAAAATCACTGCTGCCAGCGAAGGGGAGCTAAAGGATGATGGCGAAAGCCCACTAAAAACTTTGGCCAATGTGGAGAGAAGCGGCATGCAAAGGAGGTTAGAGTTTGAGTTTCAAGATCCAGCGGGGAAGAGTACGGGAAGCGAGTCACTGCCAATCACCGAAGGTAGTGCCAAAGACGCATCAACAGTTGTGTTAGAGGTGCAGCCAGTTGGGGGGGTGGGGGTGAGCCCAGGTTTTCCCTGTGAACAGAGCACTGACCGTGTGGAGTTGAAGGGGGGAGGTTCACCTTACTGCCCAGGGGAATGTGGGAGAGAAAGATGGGGATAAATCCTGTATGGAGGTTGATGGTAAGGAGGATGGAGGGGTGGGGGGGATGAAGGGGTCTGTTGAAAGAGCAAAAGAAGCACATGAGGCGGTGTTGCGGGAGGAGTTTGGGGGGCAGCAGCGGCTTGGCGGTTGGCTTGTCACACATTTTAAAGAAGGCAACTTTTAAGAGGCGCCCCCGGTTTGCTGCGGGTAAAGGAAGGTCCGACACTGCCATGGGAGATGAACATAAGAAGAGGCCAGCCCCAGAGGTTTACGAGGAGGGTGTGGAAGGAAAAAAGAAGCAATGCCTGGGGGTGGGAGAAAGTACAAGGGGGGAGGAGCTGAACAACAATGATGAGGCGGGATTGCTTGGCCAATCCCGCCAGCCCAAATGAGGATAATTGTGTGGAACTGCCGGGGTTTGGGGAGTGCCCCGGCAGTTTGTGGTCTTCTGGATATCCAGAAGAAGGAGGCCCCGGATGTGCTGTTTTTGTCTGAAACAAAACATAACAGCATATGGTTGGAGAATTTCAGGTGGAGGTTAAACATGCCAAACATGTGCGTAAAGGATAGTGTGGGTGCAAGGGGAGGTTTGGTGTTGTTCTGGAGGAAGGGAATAAACTTAACAGTGAACAGTATGTCACGGTACCGCATAGAAGCAACCGTGCAGGAGGAAGACGGGTTTGAATGGCGGTTCACTGGTATCTATGGTGAATCAAGAAGTGAGGAGAAGGACAAAACGTGGAAGCTGCTGAGAAGCTTGAAGAATAGCAGTAATCTGCCATGGCTGTGCTGTGGTGATTTCAACGAAATCTTGTTCAACTGTGAAAAGGAGGGGGGCCCCCCAAGATCGGAAAGGTACATGGAAAGCTTTCGGGAAGCCCTTGTGGATTGTGATCTGCATGACCTGGGGTTCACTGGGGACGTGTTTACATGGAGAAACCACCACCATAGAGCAGAGAGCTATGTGAAGGAAAGACTAGACAGGGCGGTGGCGAATAGCTTATGGAGAGCAAAATTTCCCCTTGTTCGAGTGGTGAATGGGGATCCAAGACACTCTGACCATAGGCCCGTCATTGTGGAAACGGGAGGTAGGGAAAAGAAGGAATGGAACAAACCAATGGAGGTCATGAAAACATTTGAAGCAAGGTGGATGGAGGAGGAGGAGTGTGCGGCTAGGGTAGGGGAAGCCTGGAGTGATGCTTTGGAGACGGGGGATACAAGTCTGATGGAAATTCAGAAACATTTGCTGATGGAGCTGTGGGAGTGGGACCGTAGTGTCCTCGGGGAGCTGGAGAAGCAGATTAAAATAGCCAAGACTAATCTTGAACGGTGTCGAAGGGAGAGGATCAGCCATGACCAAGTCAACAAGGAACACGGGTTGCGGTATAAACTGGAAAGGTTGCTAGATCAACAACATGTTTATTGGAAACAAAGAACCCACTCGTCATGGCTGACCCAGGGAGACCGGAATACAAAGTTCTTTCATGCCCAAGCGTCGGAGCGACGGCGGAAAAACCATGTGGGAAGTTTGGTGGACGAAGGAGGCGGTGTGGTGGCGGGGAAAGATCTAAAAATGTTTATTGCTAACCACTATCAACAACTTTTCAGGGCAACTGCAGGAGTTCAGGTGGAGGAGGTCCTCGAATGTGTGCAAAGGCGGGTCTCCCATGCTATAAATGAGGGCCTCATTGCGCCTTTCTCGGATGCGGAGGTGTGGAAGGCCTTGCAAAGCATGGGGGACCTGAAAGCTCCGGGGGCTGATGGAATCCCAGCAATTTTCTACAAAAAATTCTGGTCTTTGGTTGGTGACAAAGTAAAAGAGGAGGTGTTGGGGGTACTGAACGGGGGAACTATGCCAGCAGGATGGAATGATACAGTGGTTGTGCTGATCCCCAAGGTTAGTAAGCCGGAGAAACTGAAAGACCTAAGGCCTATAAGTCTTTGCAACGTGGCGTACAAGCTTATCTCCAAAGCACTAGCAAACCGGCTGAAAGGCTTTTTGTCGGAGATCATCTCACCTTCACAAAGTGCCTTTGTTCCCAACCGATTGATCACGGACAATGTGTTGCTGGCTTACGAGTTCACCCACTACCTACACCAGCGCAGAAGTGGAAGAAGGGGAGTGGCAGCCATAAAGCTTGACATGAGCAAGGCATATGACCGAGTCGAGTGGGGCTTCCTGAGACGGGTGATGCAGAGGATGGGTTTCCATGAAAGATGGGTTGAGCGGATCATGATGTGCATTACTACAGTGTCCTACCAAATCAAAGTGAATGATCATTACACAAATAGAGTGTTTCCCCAAAGGGGGCTACGTCAGGGTGATCCGTTGAGCCCCTACCTGTTCATTCTTTGCGCTGAGGCCTTGTCGGCTATGCTACAGAGAGCGGAGGAGGAGGGTAAGATTGAAGGGTTTAAAGTGTGTAGGGAGGCGCCACGCATAAACCATCTGTTTTTCGCTGATGACTCCTTTATTTTGATGCGTGCACAGAAGGAGGATGCTAAAGAACTGCAAAGGATTCTAGATGTGTATGAGAGAGCTTCTGGTCAAGTGATTAATAGGGATAAATCTTCTGTGCTTTTCAGCCCTAACACAAGCCAATCAGACAAACATCAAGTTCAAACTGAACTCCACATTTCACAGGAAGCAAAAAATGAGAAATACCTGGGGCTTCCTGTTTCTATTGGCAAATCACGCAAGAAAGCCTTTGGGTATATAAAAAGGAAGATCTGGGGGCGGATACAGGGGTGGCAGGAAAAGCTGTTATCAAAGGCGGGTAAGGAGGTACTAATAAAGGCGGTGGCCCAAGCAATTCCAACTTATGCCATGTCTTGTTTTGACCTGACGAAGGGACTGTGTGATGAGCTAAACTCCATGATAGGACGATGGTGGTGGAGCCAGAATGATAAGGAGAACAAAATACACTGGCTGAGCTGGGACAAGCTGACTTTATCAAAAAAAGAAGGAGGCCTGGGCTTTCGTGATCTCCACCTTTTCAACTTAGCCATGCTCGCTCGACAGGCTTGGAGAATTCTAACAAACCCGGATTCTCTTTGTAGTCAAGTTCTAAAGGCCAAATACTTCCCGAATTGTAACATCTTGCAATGCAGCGCGAGAGATGGTATCTCGTATACTTGGAGAAGTATTCTGCAGGGAGCACAGTTGCTTAAAGAGGGAGTGGTATGGCGGGTAGGGAATGGGAACTCGCTTGATATCTGGTCTGACCCATGGATTCCCGCTGGAATGACCCGCAAAATAGTGACCCCCAGAGGTGCTTCGGTGTTGACAAGGGTCTCCGAGCTTTTGAACCCGTCTACTGGCTCCTGGGACGAGGCCCTGGTGAAAGACATCTTCTGGGAGTCGGATGCGAAAACTATACTAGCCCTACAAACGGATGCAGACATGGAGGACTGTCCAGCATGGCAATTTGATCCAAAAGGGGTTTTCTCAGTCAAGTCAGCCTATAAGGTAGCAGTGAGGAAGAGGGAACATGAAAAAACTAGAGACGCTTCTGGGTCGAGGCTGGAGCAGGAAAATGAGACCAACTTTGACTGGAAAAGGATTTGGCTGCTTGAAGTACCAAATAAAGTCAGAATGTTTGCGTGGCGTTTTGCACATAACAGTTTGGCAGTCGGGAGGAACATAGCACGGAGAGGTTTAAAACGTGAAACAATCTGCCCCATGTGCAATAGAGCTGATGAGGACTGTGGACACCTTTTCCTGAAATGCAAAGGAGCAAAGGAGTGCTGGCGTTTGATGAACTTGGAGCAGGTGCGATCCAGGCTTGTCAGCTACAGAACGGCAAAGGAAACAGTGAAGGCAATCTGGAGTCTTGATGCAGGAACTCAGGTGCGGGTCTGGGTGTTGCTTTGGCGATGGTGGTCAGCTAGAAACAAAGTCAATGCAGGGGAAAGAAGAGCTTCGGGTCCAGAAATTTGTTCGCTGATTGACTATTATGTTAAGGATTTTGACAAGCTCAAAAATACGAAGGGCCAGAAGGGATCTAAGAGCATTTCGAAGTGGGAACCCCCACCGGAGGACATGTATAAGGTCAATGTGGATGCATCCTTCAAGGCCAGTACACAAGTAGGTGGCTGGGGTTTTGTCGCTCGCAATAACAATGGGGAGTTTCTGGAGGGGGGCTGTGGGAGACTGGATAGAGTCTCGAGTCCCCTGCAGGCCGAAGCTCAGGGAGCGCTGAGGAGTCTTTGCCGAGTTGCGGAGTTGGGAATGAATCGAATCATCCTTGAAACCGATGCAACAAACCTGCAGAAAGGCCTGACATCAACGGAGTTGGATAGGAGTGTTGATGGGTGTCTTTTCCGTCAGATCAGAAACTTCATTGCGGAGTCGTTCGTGTATTGTGTGATCCGGGCTTGTCCGAGATCATGCAACAAAGTGGCGGATTGCCTAGCTCTGTATGGGGCGAGCGCTGTTTGCTCGGGTTCAGCGATGTTTATGAACCAAGTCCCCGAATTTGTGACTGGCCTGGTCTCTGGCGATTTGCCTAGAGCCAACGGTTAACGGGAGGGAAGCTCTTCCTTTTCAAAAAAAAAAGTTCAACTTTCTTTGTGCTGAACCTGGCATCTAGTAGCTCCAACCATCTTACTCAACGCTTAGGGGTAAAAAACGGTAACGAATAATTCATTTTATCTGATATTCGTATCCGAGAAAATGTGAATGTGGTAAACAAAATCCGTATTCGAAAATGTTCGTATCCGTATTTGAGAATATTCGTATTCGCATTCGTATCCGAAAATATTCGTATCTGTATTTGAGACTAATCGATCCGCTTCTAGAAAAATCCGTACGAATTTTGTGATTCAAAATTTGAATTTAGGCGGTTTAAAACCAGTAACCGTTCAAAAGCCGGTGAAAAATTGGCAAAACCGCCAGGAATCCGTTTTATCTTATATTCGTATCCGAGAAAATCCGTATTAAAAAAATATCCATATTCGTATTCGAGAATATTCGTATCCGTATTTGATAATATTCGAATTTGTATTCGTATTCGATTTAAAAATATGGATTCGTATTCGTATTTGAGACTATTCGACCGTATCCGATCCGTTTCCACCCCTATCAACGCTCCCTCACACCGATCCCATCCTCCAGCTGGTCTATTTCCCCTACTAACTTTGCCCTCCTCCCCACCTCCACCTCCTGCAACCGCCGCCTCCTTTTCTCCCCCAAACCCTCGTGCCACGCCTCCTCCTCCTTAGCACCGCCACCAATTCCAGCTCCCATCGCCCCTCCAACCAGCGGCACGACACTCAGTGACAGCGGCCGGTGGATCGGAGAGTAGGGCGCTTGGCGACAGCGGTCGGTGGATTAGAGAGAAGGGCACTCGGCGATGGTGGCAGCGGCTTCCTCTTCCTACGTTCGCCCACATGGCTCTTCCCCCGCCGCCACCGCCCAACGATCGCTCACCTGGTGAGCCTCTCTACCTCCTCCTGCTCTTCGCTCAGAGCCCATCGCGTTGTCTAGTGATTTTTGTGCCATGGTTGAAGGGGGTCGTGGCCGAAGTCGAGGAACCGTGGCCGAAGTCGAAGCCATGGTCAAATGGGGCTATGGCCGAAGTCGAAGATCAATGGTCGAAGTCGAAGTGTGCTCGAAGGGGCGGTGGTCGAAGTTGAAGGGCCGTGGTTGAAGTCAAGCCGTGGTCGAAGTCGAAGGGTCATGGTCGAAGTCTAAGCCATGGTCAAAGGGGACAGTGGTCGAAGGGGGCAGTGATCAAAGTCGAAGGGTTGTGGACAAAGTCGGTCCACTATCGAAGTTAGAGGGCCGTGGTCGAAGTCGAAGGGTCATGATCGAAGTCCAAATCGTGGTCGAAGGGGGCAATGGTCGAAGTCGAAGGGTCATGGTCGAAGTCCAAGCCGTGGTCAAAGGAGAAAGTGGTTGAAGAGCCATGGACGAAGTCAGTTCGTAGTCGAAGTCGAAGGGCCGTGGTCGAAGGGGGCCATGGTTGAGGGGTCGTGGTCGAAGTTGAAGGTCTATGGTCGAAGTCGAAGCCATGGTGAAGGGGGCGGTGGTTGAAGGGGGAAGTGGTCGACATTGAAGGACCGTGGTCGAAGGGGACAGTGGTCGAAGTTGAAGCCATGGTCGACATCAAAGGGTCGTGGTCGAGGGAAACAGTGGTCGACATCGAATGACCGTGGTCAAAGGGGACGGTGGTTGAAGGGGGAAGTGGTCGACATCAAAGGGTCGTGGTCGTCGAAGGGCCGTGGTCGAAGGGGACATTGATCGAAGGGGGTAGTGGTAGAAGTTGAAGATCCGTGGTCAAAGTAGAAGCTGTGGTCGAAAGAGGCCATAGTCGGAAGGGGAAGTGGTTGACGTCGAAGGGTTATAGTCAAAGGGGAGAGTGGTCGAAGGGGCGGTGGTCGAAGGGGAAGTGGTCGAAGGGGGCTGTGGCGTCGAAGGGCGGTGGTCAAAGGGGACAGTGGTCGAGAGGGGCAGTGGTCGAAGTCGAAGGTTCGTGGTCGTCATCAAAGCTGTGGTCGAAGAGCGAAGTGGTCGACGTTGAAGAGCTGTGGTCAAAGGGGACAGTGGTTGAAGGGGGCAATGGTCGAAATCGAAGAGGGCAGTGGTCGAAGTCGAAGGGGCAGTGGTCGAAGTCGTGGTCATGGTCGTAGTCATAGCGCCCATGGACGTGGTCGTAGCGGTCATGGTCGTAGTCGTAGCGCCAATCCGGAGGGCACCTACTGATTCGTCCATAACCTCCGCCGCTACGAGTTCCCCCTCCAGTTGGACATCCCCGTTGCCTACCCTTAGGTCACTCCTGAGATCGAGCTCCCCACCCTCGATGGCAAGACCCATAAGGTCTCGTACTCCCCATGGATTGTAACATGCTTTTGGTCACGAGGTGTGATCGATGGCTTCCAATTTATGACCACAAGCACTGGTCGATGTGTTCCAATTTACGATCACGGGGTGTGGTCGATGTCTTCCGACTTACAACCATGAGCACTAGTTGAAGTCGAAGATCTGTGGTCGAAGGGGGCTGTGGTCGAAGGGGGAAGTGGTCGTCGTTGCAGGGTCGTGGTTGAAGGGGATAGTGGTTGAAGGGGTAGCGGTCGAAGTCGGGGGCCGTGGTCGAAGTCAACGTTGTGGTCAAAGTAGGGGCCATGGTCGAAAGGGGCAATGGTCGAAGGGGTCGTGTCGACGTCGAAGGGCCGTGGTCGAAGTCAGGGCTGAGCAGGTCAGGCGGGCCGAGCAGACTGGTGCCGGTAGTCGGGCGACATGGCACAAGCGCACCGGAGGCCTGCCAATGTACGACCACCAGCGATGGTTGACTGATCCCAACCTACAATCACGCACGATGGTCGACGGCTTCTAACGACCACGTGGTGTGATCGACGGCTTCCGATTTACGACCACAAGCACTGGTCGATATGTTTTGACTTACGACTACGAGGTGTGGTCGTGATAGGGCATAAGCGCATCGGAGGCCTGCCAACGTACGACCACCAGCGATGGTCAACTGCTCTCAACCTATGATCATGCGCGATGGTCGACGGCTTCTAACTTACGACCACGAGGTGTGATCGACGGCTTCTGATTTACAATCACGAGCACTGGTCGATGTGTTCCGACTTACGACCACAAGGTGTGGTTGCAACAGGGCACAAGCGCACCATAGGCCTGCCAACGTATGACCACCAACGATGGTCGACCGCTCTCAACCTATGATCACACGCGATGGTCTACGACTTCTAACTTACGACCACGAGGTGTGATTGACGGCTTTCGATTTACGACTGCGAGCACTAGTCGATGTGTTCCGACTTACGACCACGAGATGTGGTCGATGTCTTCTGACTTACGACCACAAACACTGGTCGATGTGTTTACGACCACGAGGTGTCCTCGATGGCTTCCGATTTATGACCACGAATGATGGTCATCGGCTTCCGGCGTACGACCACGCACCATTATCGAAGGCTCCCGATTTAGGACCATGATCAATCATCGACTGCTGCCAACTTACGACCATTAGCGATGGTCGACCGCTTCCGAACTACGATCACACGCGATGGTCGACGGCTTCCGACTTACGACGATGAGGTGTGCTCGAGTGCTCCTGACCTACGACCACGAAGTATAGTCGATATCTTCCGACTTATGACTACGAGGTGTGATCGATGGTTTCCGACTTATTTGACGGATTTAAAAACTTTTAGAACATGTTTGTATATATATTCTAAAAATTTTTACCACCCGTGAGTTTTAAAACATGTAGTATGATAAAATTTAAAAATCCGTAGTAATGCACGGACATTCAACTAGTAATTGAAGTAAGTATTAAAATCATTCAAGCAAGTATTGACATCAAAGTAAGTGTACAAAAAATATAGTTAAATATGGTGCATGAAGATATTTGCATAATAACTTAACCTATAGGGGCAAAGTTGAAAAGCTCGATGACTTATGGGGTATCTATCGATTCCCCCTTTCTTTACTCTATTTCATATGGACCGATTTATTTTTTTATGTGTAATTTACCGTATGTCTTTATCACCTTGTCGACAGTGTTACTATATTCATTTGTAGGCAAAGTTGAGATTCACGGCCATACAGGAAACCAGAATCACAGGAGCAAGAGAACACATGGATTAGAATTTCATACACAGCGGAATCCTTGTAAATCCTAAAACGCTGCAATTATTCAATTGAGCTGTTTGGATGATAAAGTACAGGATTTTGAAGAAAGAAAGGCATAAGAAAAATTTTCTACGAGGTCTAACCTTAAACTATGATTCCTACGAAATTTCTATAGGTCAAGCATTCCACTAGGGATACTACCGAGTTTCTTCCCTTATCCATTAGGGAGATGTATAGAAGATTTTCCTATAGAATTCAGTTCTTACAAAATTCGTCCATTCCAAACACCCTTGTCTGCCACCGGACGATCAATCACCAATATAGCAAGCAGTATACAATTACAATTTACAATCTGTCACCGGAGGCGCAAATGCCATCGAGGCCCGCCTGCCCTGTTTTTCATCTAATCATCCTCAAACCGGCTAGTTGCTAATTCAGTCATTCAGCAGTAACAACTAACAACATTGTCTCTTTCTTGGTTTATCTGTCTTCCAAAGCAGCAAACATGCGAGCCTCAGCATCCTTCCCTCCATTTTGCTTGAGCATTACATATTCACATCATAGGGAGAGATTAAGGTCCCGTTTCAAACAACAATGGCTTTTATAAATTAAAAACCGTTTAAAACTTGTTAGCTTATTCATACGTTTTTTCTTTACATTATCCGTAGAGATATAACAATGTTTTTCATTTTTCCTTATTTTTCCTTTAATTTTCTTTAATTAAATATAATAGAAAAAGCTAATAGCCACCACATTGTCATTTCAGCAAAAAGCTTAAAACCATAACATAAAGCTATCAACAATAACCAAAAGTTATCAGCTGTAACTCCAAAGATCAAAGCCAAAGGGCCTGTTCTTTTTGGCTACGGCTTGTGGCTTTTAGGCTGTTTGTACGAGAGATTACAGAATAACATAAATTTATATGCGGTTTTTGCCGATATAAGTGAAGTCAGTAAAGTATGTACTACAATTAACTAATAGATCATATCTTAAAAAATACTCTGTTTAAAAGCTAGTTACTGTAGAAAAGCTGAAAAGCAACTTTTAGAAGCTGAAAAGAACAGGGCCAAAGAAACAGGGCCTAACAAGTCTAGTCCCTGACTACCTTCAATTCGGTAGACCAGCTTCCAACTCATGAAATCAACTAGTATGAATATGACGAGCTAAAAAAAATTAGCTGTAACCTAAAAGATGAGGGCTAAAGGACAGAGCCTAACAAGTCTAGGGGCCTGTTCTTTTCGACTGAAGCTAGCGGCTTTTAGCTTTTGCTACAGTACCTAACTTTCAAAGGAGGTATTTTCTGAAGACGGAGTCTACAAATTAATTGTAGTATACGTTAAAAGCCTAACATCTGTATTAACCAAAATCGCAAGCAAGTATCTATCTTTCTGTAATCTCTGTCGTAAACAGCTAAAATTCAAAAATTTCAGCCAAAAGTCATAAACCGCAGCCGAACTACTTTCAATTCCATAGACCTACCTGCTTCCAACCGATGGAATCAACTAGTATGAATATGACACACTTCAAAAAAACTAGTATGAATATGACGTTATGATCGATTTATTATGGTAGGCGCAGCCCTGAACAACCTCCGGACCACCCACTGGACAGGCCTCAGCAGTTGTGCCTTCTTCTTGCGCCAGAACCAGATCGCAGCACTGTACTGCTCATCCCGAATTTTCCTCGTCGCCACTCTCCAGTCGAACTTCTCCATCTCCTTTCTGGCAGCCTGCCCCATTTTCTCTCTCAACTCTTCACATGACAAGAGACGCTCAATCTTACCAACACAGTCATCGACATCCCCTAGTGTATACAGAAAGCTGGTCTTGCCCTCCTGATCTTCTGGTATATTGTCAAGTATTCCTCCAGCTCGAGCAGCAACTACAGGAACTCCGGATGACATAGCCTCCAAGACAACAAAACCAAGCGTCTCTGACTCGGCAGGCATCACAAAAACATCCCCACTGGCATAGGCCTGTGATAGCTCTTCCCCTTGTAACGTGCCGGTGAATACTACTGGCATTCTCGAGAACATCTATTCAAGCTCAGCCCTGCACATGAAGAGCAAAAAGAACAATTCACATTCCCAGTAGATAAATCAACAGCTACCTGCAATTTACCTGTTGCATTTCAGTAGAGTTCAAATCCATTGTTCCTACAGGGGATGATACAAAACTCCACCTAGTTGCTTTGACAAAATTAGCGTAGCATTCTAGAAATCTGACAAGAATGTTTCCTCGAATGAGTCATCATCCATTCACATGAAAACTATGTAGAAATATCTTCCTATAGAGGGTACATAATCTAATTAATATCTATTATTGAACCCTAGTAATTGCTTCCATACATATATGCTCATTTTGCCGCCTTTCGTACTAAAGGAAGAGACTAACTACTTGGTTCTGCCAAAACATGAGGAACAGGAGACAGCAATGCTCTTTGTGCTCACCTGAATGATCCATCTCCCATAAATGCAATTCTTGATCCTGGAAGTCAGTCCATGACTCTGAAAGAAAAGAACCCGAAGTCAGCAGTGGATGACACTTGACTGCCACATGATATGATTCAAGTGAAAAAAAGAGAGGGAGAAATGGCTAAAAAGTAAAAGGTGTGCCAATGAAACATTACGGAAAGAAATAAGGACACGAGCAGCAAGTTAAGGTTTTTACAATACACCACTCAGTTTGCATTCCAGCATTTTAAAAAATCAGCCACATCAGAAGGTCACCTCTTAAGAAAGAGGACTGGTTCGGTCTAGAGGTGCTGACACCTCCACCATATCTGGCCATCCAATTGCTAAGGGCAAGGTCGGATTTTCAGTTTTGAGCTAACACTCACGTCGTGGACAGTTACTGGGGAAAATGGTCACGCGTCCCTCCTAGTGGGCCTGGCCTGTTCATTTCCTACGTCAAACCCCAGTTGCCACAGACGAGTACGCCCATCTCTGACAACCCCCGAAAGACCACCGCCCCCTTCCGCCACCAAGCCCACGAGTCAATGAGAGCTCGCCTTGCCTGTCATACCGTACGTTTCCCCCTCCTCTCCCCTTCTCTTTTCCTCTTTGTACCTGTTTCTTTCTTTTAATCGTCTGGTTTTATTAGGGTTATGCACGCGCGGTGGATTCAATTCCCCAATCTGTAGCGGTGTGATTTGTTTTTTTTTGCATGGATTTGATTGGATCGAGCCAGGTGCAAATCAAGTTTTCCCTTTGTCCTGTTTCAAGAATATCCCTCTTCTTTTTGTAATATTTTGTTGCATTCTCATGCAAATCAAGAGTTTGCCTTTTCGTGTTTTAGGAATATTCCCTCCCTTTTTTATTACATAGATCCTTCCTTTTGTTCAATTTTGTAGATTAAAATCGCAAAGCAATATATAGCTTGTTCCATGTTACCTTCTGGCTATTCATTAAACTTTGTTCATCTTTCAGTTCACCGCCAATGTTCAACTGACATGTGCTGCAAATATTTTTTCAAGGTGGGGTAGTTTTGCAAGAACTTTGAGGTAATGATCTTATCTTGGTTCGCACACAATTTAGTGGAGATTTTTTTGCACTTTGCATAGCATGACTTTAGATTTGTTGTGTTCTTTTTATTATTGTTTCAGTGCAAGACCAACTGGAAATGAGGTCATCGGAATTGTTTTGAGAACAACTAATTACTGTGTTTCTGTTATGGAGGGAAAGGTGAGAGACCTTGTAGATTATTCGTGTAATGCTTTCTTTCCAGCTTCTTTTTTTTAATTTGTTTAGTCAAGCCAGTAAATGAATGCAAAACCCAAAAGTGATAGAGAGCTCGGAAGGCACCAGGACAAGACCATTACTTGTTGCCTTTAATCATGCCGAACAACCTCTCATCATTTTTTTTGTAGTTGTTTATCATATTAGGAACCTTTGTTACTATTGTTGATATGTCACACTGATTAGATTACTTTGTATTGCTAAATGAAGTGTCGATTGTCATATTTGTTGTTTACTTAATAGTCATTTTTGTCGATGGGTTATAAGTGTTAATTGCAAAGTTCGTGGTGTAACATCGTCATTATTTTATTTAGTTCATTTGTGCATAATTTGGAGTTGTGTACATTGTAGGATTATTTATGGAAGGTAAAACACCCACCAAGGTCACCATTGAGGATTTGGAAGAGTACAATATGATTGTACTAAAGGAGTTTGGAAGTAAGGAGGAAGGTTTTAGATTCTAAAACAGTTGAGGGGAAAGGATTTAGTATCAAAAAAGATATTGTGCAACATGATCCAACTATTAGCAGGATAGTTTGTAAGCGGTATTACTGCTCTAGAGACAGTTATCGAAGAATACAATTCTTTGACTTACCTAACAGACAGAAAGAGCCAAGACCATTTTACTCGTTGTGGATGTGAAGCAGATTTTGAGGTAGATCTTAAAGAGCAAACTGGTTGGTGGTTTGTGAAAAATTTCAAGGATGAACACAAGCTCTCGCTAGTTAGGCCTGGTGAAGTTGCATTTATACGATCACATCGGGGCTCAGTGATGCACAAAATGTAGATGCTATTGAATTTCAGGTCAGTGGCATCCACAAGTATCAAGTTATGGAGAAACAACATGGTGGGTATGAAAAGGTTGGGTTTATACCAGCTGCTTATGAAAAGGTTGGGTTTATACCAGCTGCTTTGTACAACTTCAAAATGTATAAGAGAAGAACCATTGTAGGGTATGGTGCTGAAACTGTAATCAGTCATATGAGAGCACGATAGGAAAATGATTCTGAGTTCTTTTTTTAGTACACCACAGATGATTTGGGTCACTTAAGAAATTTATTCTATTTAGATGCGCAATCGCACATTGATTATGATGTTTTTGGCGACGTTGTAGTGTTTGATAGTACATATAGTGTGAATCGGTATAATCTGCCATTTGTTCCATTCATTGGTGTTAATCATCATTAGAGCATATTTGTTTTCGGCCACACCTTTCTTCTTGGCTAAATCCAAGAAAAGGCTCAAGGAAACCACACGGGGAGACCCTAGAAAAGCGATTTGAGCTCCTCAGTCGACGGCGATAGGAAGAGACCCAGCCGACGGCTTCCAAGACTCAAGATCGAAGAACCACTGAGAGAGATTTGAGATTAGAGAGGGGAGAACTAACTGCTGCCTTCGACCACCAAAGAGAGGAGAGACGCCATTTAAAGGGAGCGGGCCGGAGGCCTGTGGGCTGCAGCCACGGCTGGTGCCGAAGCGCCCGCGCCGGTGATGCCTCCTTTGCCACCGCTGCTGCCGCTAGACTCTGTCGCCCGGACGACGCGGTTGTAGCCGCGCCGCACGCGAGAAGACGGACCACATGCATACGCGAATGGTCATGTGGAGGAGATGCAGTCTCCTCACCTTATCACCTCGGCTGGCCCATTGACAGGTGGGCCCTATCTGTATTTTGCTTTTTTTTTCCTTTTTTAATTGGAAAATTACCGAAATGCCCTTGCAGAAACCAACACGGATATGATTTACATAGTGTGCATGGAAGATTGGAAGTGAGGCTTGTGTCGTCATGTGCGCATCTTGTAGCATGGCGCCTGTGTATTCACCGACTGCGTTTTTCTTGGCCTTGAAAAAATCTTTCTACTTGCTGGAGGCATCCGAGCCAAGCACAGTCCATCCATCCATCCATCCATCCAGTCGCTTGAAATACTGTTGAATTGTAGTATATCAATAGATGGAGATGTTGTTGCCGTCGAGAGCCAGGAGATTGGGAGGGGACGTAGCCGTCGTCCGAGTCACAGTTTAAGCAACTCAACGCAACAAATCTGAAAGGAAAAAAAAAGAAAACAAATATATGTGTGGCACGGCAGGCACGCCTGCCTTCCTCTACACGTACAAATGCCTCCATGCTTCGATCTCCCGGTCTCAAGACAGGAGGAATTCTTTTACAAGGCTTACATGTACCTACCCTTCGTACTCCGCCCGCCGTATGGATACAATTCTCTGGCGAACTCTCTCTCTCTCTCTCTCTCTCTCTCTCCATTGGTGTTCAGCTTTACACCCGTGCAGGTGCAGTTTAGCAATACGTTGTGTGGTCGCCGGTTTATCCTTAACTTTTGTACTTGTAGACATGTGCTTCTCCAAGGCCATGTCCCATGTATGTAGCATCACTTTGTCTTTGTGGTGTGCTCGTCCAAAGACAGAAAGCCCATCAGCGCCGCTGCTAAAACAGACTTGAAGATGTGAATTAAACAACAGAAAACGAGGTACGCACTGTATAAAAAGATCTACGGAAAAAAATTTACTAAAAAAAATAAACTAGTAGGTCGTGGAGAAGGTGGGATTGGATTTGCCGTCTTAGCTTTTACGTAACAGAGAGAGGGAGGAGGAGGAGAGGAATCTGGACTGTCCGTCCGTCGATCAGACCGCCATCCACCGGTATAAGATTGTCGCCACCCACGGCCCATCCACCGCTCGCTCCCGTTTCCTCCTTTCCCCACCTCCGCCGCCGCCGCCTCCCTCCCTCCCGAATTGAGATCCTCTGACGTTCGCCGGGGTCACTGACGCGTGGGCCCCGCGTCGCGTGAGGCCCACGCGCAGTGACCTAACGTCACTCTGACGTTACCCCCTCCCTCCCCTTCGAGAACCCTCTCTTCTTCTTCTTCCTCCTCCCCGCCTGGCCGTCTCTCTCCTCTCCATCCGAGAAACCAGAGAGAAAGAAATGGCGTCCGATGGCAGCGGTGTTGTGACTGTGTACGGCGGCAGCAACAACGGCGCGGCGCTCCTCGAGCCTTCCAAGCAGAAGTCGGCCACCTTCTCCGTCAAGGTCGGCCTGGCCCAGATGCTGCGAGGCGGCGTCATCATGGACGTCGTCACCCCCGAGCAGGCGCGCATCGCCGAGGAGGCCGGGGCCTGCGCCGTCATGGCGCTCGAGCGCGTCCCCGCCGACATCCGCGCCCAAGGCGGCGTCGCCCGCATGTCCGACCCGGGCCTCATCCGCGAAATCAAGCGCGCCGTCACCATCCCCGTCATGGCCAAGGCCCGCATCGGCCACTTCGTCGAGGCCCAGATCCTCGAGGCCATCGGCGTGGACTACGTCGACGAGAGCGAGGTCCTCACGCTCGCCGATGACGCCCACCACATCAACAAGCACAACTTCCGTGTCCCCTTCGTCTGCGGCTGCCGCGACCTCGGCGAGGCACTCCGCCGCATCCGCGAGGGCGCCGCCATGATCCGCACCAAGGGCGAGGCCGGCACCGGCAACGTCGTCGAGGCCGTCCGCCACGTCCGCTCCGTCATGGGCGACATCCGCGCCCTCCGCAACATGGACGACGACGAGGTCTTCTCCTACGCCAAGCGCATCGCCGCCCCCTACGACCTGGTCATGCAGACCAAGCAGCTGGGCCGCCTCCCGGTCGTCCAGTTCGCCGCCGGCGGGGTGGCCACCCCCGCCGACGCGGCCCTCATGATGCAGCTCGGGTGCGATGGCGTCTTCGTCGGCTCCGGCATCTTCAAGAGCGGCGACCCGGCGCGCCGCGCGCGCGCCATCGTGCAGGCCGTGACCCACTACAGCGACCCCAACATCCTGGCGGAGGTGAGCTGCGGCCTCGGCGAGGCCATGGTTGGCATCAACCTCTCCGACCCAAAGGTGGAGCGCTTCGCCGCACGCTCCGAGTAGCCGCCCCGCCCCGCCCCGCCCCGCCCCGCACCCCACCGGGTGGGGACTCAGCACCACCATCTCCATCTCCATCTCCATCTATTGAATAATGATAGGGCACACTGGTCTGATCTGGTCGTATGAAATCAGTCAATTCTTGATGGTTATGAATGAATATTCTTGATGATCATAACAAGCAGCAGCAGCAGCAGTTTCATTTCATTTCTGCTAGCGGTGTGGTTGTTCTAGTCTTCTCATCTCTGCTTATGACAGAAAGTGAATAGCATTTGCTTGCTTGTTTTGGTCGGTCATGCAGTGCATACATTGACAAACAAACCAGCCAGAAGTTCTCTGAACCTGAAGCGAAACAAACACTTCTCTGAACTTTGCCGGATGGCGAATAATATCGTCAGGATGTGTGTATTCAGCAGACAGCAGGGTGTTTGTGCCGCGCAACCACCAGCGGCTTTTCATCTCTTATTAAGCCCAATACTTGGGCCAGTTACATGCAAGTTAATGGGAATGGCCCCTTTTTTTCTCAGATCTCCGGAAAGACTCGTTCCATCAACTCTCCCACTCCTTTGTTTTAGCATGCAGAACAGACTAAACGGGGGGATAAAATTTTTTTCCCTTCTTTTTTCCTATATGTGGATCTTCATGTGTCCAATCAGTGACGAATCTAGAATGAAAAATAAGGGTAGGCTAAAAAATATATATATTCTTCTACCAGATTATAAGTTTTTCCTAGAATTGTTGGCCTTACACCTCGATTGACTAAACTAATTTGTAAGAAGCATAGTTTTGTATTCTTGTGCAATCAAATTCATAGTTTCATACATGAATAAAAGCAAAGAAAAAAAGAGATACAATGGAGGTACCTCGTTAATGGCAAGTGAATCTCTAAAACATGTAAATATGGTCCCGGTAGGTAACAATCTGTACATCAAAATTAAAAAAATAGTGATACAATAGCAAATTGTATTTAATTACTTAAATGATCTTGAACATTTAAAATAAAAGAACCATACCACTATCTTGAATCATGACTTTCACGAGGCAAATTCATTCTGCGATTGAGTATATACAAATTAATTGCTAATTGAGTATATACAACAGTATAACACTATTTCTAATAATTTACTAATCAAATAAGCTCGGCAGTATAACAATATAACAAATTAATTATTAATTGAGATAAAGAGCTTGAGTTGTATACATACAAATCAGTAATTCACTGAATTAGTTCGGCGGCCGTAAATCACTGAATCAGTAAATCACTTAATTGCTAATTACTGAATCAGTAATTGAGATAATGAACTTCGGCCGTACGGAGGAATAGTATCACACGCTGACACGCCTTCACTGCTTCACAAGTTAACAGTACACTTCACGTTCGGCCGTTCGGGACTTCGGGGCTTCGGGCGGTGAGGCAGCTGCCGGTTACGTTCGAGCGGTGAGGCAGCTGCCGGTTACCAGTCCAAGCCAAATAACAGAGGCAGCAGGCCAGCAGCTGCAGCTTCACATTCACTGATGACTGATTCACACGCCTTCGGGCTTCAGCCTTTACTGCTTCACAAGTTCACGCAATCATTCGCCTCATCGCCTGCTCGCTGCGCTGCCGCGTCCCGCCTCCCCGCGTCCGGCGTCCCGCCTCCCTACCTCGATGCCTCCCGCCTCCCGCCTCTGCCGCTCAGGTCGGCCGCGACGATGCGACCCGCCCCCGGCAGCCCGGCTTCGCGCCTCCGCTGCTCAGGTCAGCCGCGACGGCGCGACCCCGCCCCCGGCAGCTCGGCTCCGCGCCTCAGCCCTTCCCCGGTGTCCCCCCTCCGGATCCGGCGACCGACGTCCCCGCCTTGGCTCCAGAATCCAGATCTCATCGGCACGCGGCATGGGTATTTGGGGGAACGGGAGCTCGGGAAGGGAATAGGGATTTCTGTCTTTCGGATTTGGGGAAATTTGGGAGCACGCGAACAGCTGAACAGGGCAACATGTACTGGGCGATGGGCCGTTGGGCCTGTGGGCCTGCATTTCTACTTCTTCGGCGCTTCCTGGTTCGGCCTTGTTTCTTCTCCTTGGCAACTCAGAGTTGGACTGGTGACTGAATTTTTGTTGGCTTAGACACATTCACTAGTGATTGAATTTTTCCTGGTTCCGTGCTCTTTCTTCTCCTTAGAGGCTCAGATGTCGTCGGCAGTGACTGCCTGACTGGTCGCCGTTGGAGGCCGAGGGGGTGTTCGGCAATCAGTGGAGGGTAGGCTTCAGCTTGATGAAGCCTACCCCATGGATTCGCCCCTGTGTCCAATATATTGTTTTCTTAGCTCCATGTCTCCTTTTTGCAAGGGTATCATAGGAATAAAAGGATGATACATGGTGTACTTATTTGACAAGACTATACTCGTGGATAGGTTCAAGGATTCGCGAAGGAAAGGATGGGGTTTCTGTTCTGTCGAGGAATGTCTGGCGAAGGTGGATGCATAAATCCAATGTGAAATTTTGCATAACCAGACATAAAAAGGCTAGCACAACAAAGACAAACGCGAAGGAAATGATCAGCTTTGAAGTTTCATTTCTTCATAAGGGCCCAACGTTTGACAAAACTCAACACGACAAAAGGCAGCGTATGTGTAGTTTTGATCATGTGAAGCATTTGGCTGTGGTAGGATATATTAACCATTGAGGAGATGTGAAGCTAGAGGCTTTAGTATTTTTGCTCAAAATAGAATTCTCCAAGCATCACTTAATCAGGGAGAGAGAAATGCTTCTATCTTGCTATATCTCATTTCACAACAACTTAGGCAAGATCTTCCTATTTTAGATTTTTCCCACAAGGATTGAGTACTAACCCGGGAATAAAATTTATGCAAGCCAATCATGTGAGAAGCAAAGTTGTGCTCAAACACTTGGGCCAGATTAGTTTGATCAAGCTTTTAGTCGTTTTTAAGTTATTTGATCAAAATTTGTATAAAGCAACTTGGATTGGTTTGATCAAAATTCAGGTATGTCCAAGTTAACTTGTTTAAACAAGTGGCATTAACGAGTGAGTCACGCTTTCGGCAAAATGTGATGCGAAAAAAAATCCCTGGAATCCTCCGGTAACTCCGGAATGACTGGAAAAGCTGAAACTTGTGAGCTATAGGTCACGCTTTCGGCCAAATGTACTCCGAAAAATAAAAATCCCCGGACTATTCCGGTAACCCCGAAACGACTAGAAAAGTAGAAAATCGTGAGCTATAGGTCACTCTTTTGGCCAAATGTGCTCCGAAAAATAAAAAATCCCAGACTGGCCCAATAACCCTGGAACGACTAGAAAAGGTGAAAATTGTGAGCTATGGGTCACACTTTCGGCCAAATGTGTTCCGAAATATAAAAATACCCGGACTACTTCAGTAACCCCGGAACGACTAGAAAAGCTGAAATCGTGAGCTATAGGTCACGCTTTCGACCAAATCTGCTCCGAGAAACAAAATTCGTCGGAATGCTCTGGTAACCCTGTCACAATTAGAAAAGCTGAAAATTGTGAGTTATAGGTCACGCTTTCGGTCGAATATGCTTCGAAAAATAAATATACCCAGACTGCTTTGGTAACACCGGAACGATTAGAAAAGTTGAAAATCGTGAGCAATTGGTCATGCTTTCGGCCAAATGTGCTTCGAAAAAAAAGAATCCCCGGACTTCTCCGGTAACCCCAGAACGACTAGAAAAGCTCAAAATCATGAGCTATAGGTCACGCTTTCGACAAAATGTGATGCGAAAAAATTTCTGGAATCCTCCGGTAACTCCGGAACGACTGGAAAAGCTGAAAATTGTGAGCTATAGGTCACGCTTTCGGCCAAATGTGCTCCAAAAAATAAAAATCCCCGGACTGTCCCGGTAAACCCGAAACGACTAGAAAAGCTGAAAATCGTGAGCTATAGGTCACGCTTTCGGCCAATTGTGCTTCGAAAAATAAAATACTCGGACTGCTCCGGTAACCCTAGAACGTTTAGAAAAGCTAAAAATCGTGAACTATAGGTCACGCTTTCGGCTAAATGTCCTTCGAAAAATAAAATCCCTGGACTGCTCCGGTAACCTCGGAACGACTAGAAAAACTAAAAATCATGAAATATAAGTCATGTTTTCGGCCAAATTTGCTAAGAACGATAAAAATACTCGGACTGCTCCGGTAACCCCGGAACGACTAGAAAAGCTGAAAATTGGGAGCTATAGATCACGCTCTTGGCCAAATGTGATGCGAAAAAGATCCCTGAAATCCTGCGGTAAACCTTGAACGACTAGACAAGTTGAAAATCGTGAGCTATAGGTCACGCTTTCGGCCAAATGTGATGTGAAAAAAATCCCCCGAATCCTCCGGTCACCCCGGAATGACTAGAAAAGCGGAAAAATCATGAGCTATGGGTCACTCTTTCGGCCAAATGTGATGCGACAAATATCTCAGGAATCCTCCGAAAACCCCGGAACGATTAGAAAAGTTGAAAATCATCAGCTAGAGGTCACGCTTTCGGCCAAATGTGCTCCGAAAAATAAAAATCCCCGGATTGGCCTGATAACCCTGGAACGACTAGAAAGCTAAAAATCATGAGCTATAGGTCACACATTCAGCCAAATGTGCTCCGAAATATAAAAATACCAGGCTGCTCTGGTAACCCTGGTACGACTAGAAAAGCTGAAAATCGTGAGCCATAGGTATGCTTTCGGCAAATGTGCTCCGAAAAATAAAATTCCCTGGACTACTCCGGTAGCCCCGGAATGACTACAAAAGCTGAAATCGTGAGCTATAGGTCACGCTTTCGACCAAATCTTCTCCGAGAAACAAAAATCGTCGGAATGCTCCGGTAACCCTGGCACGACTAGAAAAGATGAAAATCGTGAGGTATAGGTCACGCTTTCGGGCAAATGTGCTTCGAAAAATAAAAATACCCGAACTGCTCTGGTAACACCGGAACGACTAGAAAAGCTGAAAATCGTGAGCTATAGGTCATGCTTTCGGGCAAATGTGCTCCGAAAAATAAAAATTCTCGGACTGCTCCGGTAACCAAGGAACGACTAGAAAAGCTGAAAATCGTGAGCAATTGGTCACGCTTTCGGCCTTATGTGCTCCGAAAAATAAAAATCCCCGGACTGCTCCGGTAACCCTGGAACGACTAGAAAAGCTGAAAATCGTGAGCTATAGGTTACGTTTTCGGCCAAATATGATGCGAAACAAATTCCTGGGATCCTCCTGTAACTCTGGAACGACTGGAAAAGCTGAAAATTGTGAGCTATAGGTCACGCTTTCGGGCAAATGTGCTCCGAAAAATAAAAAACACCGGACTGGTCCTATAACCCTGGAACGATTAGAAAAGCTAAAATCGTTAGCTATAAGTCACGCTTTTAGCCAAATGTGCTCCGAAAAATTAAAATGCCTAGACAGCTCCGGTAACCCTGGAACGACTAGAAAGTTGAAAATCGTGAGTTATAGGTTACACTTTCGGCCACATGTGATGCGAAAAAAAATTTTGGAGCCCTCCAGTAACCCCGGAACGACTAGAAAAGCGGAAAATCTTGAGCTATGGGTCACCTTTTTTGACAAATGTGATGCGACAAAAATCCCCGGAATCCTCCGGTAACACTGGAATGATTAAAAAAGTTGAAAATCGTTAGCTATAGGTCACGCTTTCGGGCAAATGTGCTCCGAAAAATAAAAATTCCCGAACTGCTCCTGTAACCTCGGAACGACTAGAAAAGCTGAAATCATGAGCTATAGGTCACGCTTTCGGCCAAATTTGTTCCGAGAAACAAAAATCCTCGGAATGCTCCGGTAACCTTGGAACGACTAGAAAAGTTGTAAATCGTGAGCTATAGGCCACTCTTTCGGCCAAATGTGCTCTAAAAAATAAAAATCCCCGGACTGGCCCGGTAACCTTGGAACGACTAGAAAAACTGAAAATCGTGAGCTATAGGTCACGCTTTCGGCCAAATGTGCTTTGAAAAATAAAAATCCCTGCATTGGTCCGGAAACCTCGGTACGATTAGAAAAGCTAAAATCGTGAGCTATAGGTCACGGTTTCGGCGAAGTGTGCTCCGAAAAATAAAAATCGCCGGACAGTTCCGGTAACCCCGGAACGACTAGAAAAGCTGAAATCGTGAGCTATAGGTCACGCTTTCGGCCAAATCTGCTCCGAGAAACAAAATTCCCCGACTGCTCCGGTAACCCTTGAACGACTAGAAAAACTGAAAATCGTGAGCTATAGGTCACGCTTTCGACCAAATATGATGTGAAAAAAATCCCCGGAGTCATTCAATAACCCCGGAACGACTAGAAAAGCGGAAAATCTTGAGCTATGGGTCACCTTTTCGGCCAAATGTGATGCGACAAAAATCCTCGGAATCCTCCGGTAACACCGGAACGTTTAGAAAAGTTGAAAATCATTAGCTATTGTTTCCTTAAAAAGAAACCCGCCCTAGACTAAGGGAGTTTTACTAATGCGTAGGTGAATAAATAAAGCGTAGGCGTGCCAGTATACATATGTATAGAAAAGCTGAAAATTGTGAGTTATAGGTAATGCTTTCGGCCAAATGTGCTTCAAAAAAATGAAAATACCCGGACCGCTCTGGAAACACCGGAACGACTAGAAAAGCCAAAAATCGTGAGTTATAGGTACGCTTTCGGCGAAATCTTCTCCAAGAATCAAAATCATGAGCTATAGGTCAATCTTTCGGCCAAATGTGTTCCGAAAATTAAAAATACCCGGACAGGCCCGGTAACCCTTGAACGATTGGGAAAGCTGAAAATTGTGAGCTATAGGTCACGCTTTCCGCCAAATGTGCTTCGAAAAATAAAAATCCCCGCACTGGTCTGGAAACCCCGGAACGACTAGAAAAGCTAAAATGTGAGCTGTAGGTTATGCTTTCGGCCAAATGTGCTCCGAAAAGTAAAAATTCTTGGACAGGTTCGGC
The DNA here is from genome assembly GCA_017311315.1 of Dendrocalamus latiflorus. Lineage (NCBI taxonomy): Eukaryota > Viridiplantae > Streptophyta > Magnoliopsida > Poales > Poaceae > Dendrocalamus > Dendrocalamus latiflorus. Next base: position 35,717,742 of record CM029629.1, read on the forward strand.
AAATTCGGAACGATTAGAAAAGTTGAAAATCGTGAGCTATAGGGCACACTTTCGGCCAAATGTGCTTCGACAAATAAAAATCCTCGGACTGCGCCGGTAACCCCGTAATGACTAGAAAAGCTGAAACCGCGAGCTATTGGTCCCACTTTCGGCTTAATCTACTACGAGAAGCAAAATTCCCCTGACTTCTCCGGTAACCCTTGAACGACTAGAAATGCTGAAAATCGTGAGCTATAGGTCACGCTTTCGGCCCAATGTGATGCGAAAAAAAATCCCCGGAGTCCTTCAGTAACCCCGTAACGACTAGAAAAGTGGAAAATCTTGAGCTATGGGTCACCCTTTCGGCCAAATGTGATGCGACAAAAATCCACGGAAACCTCCGTTAACACCGGAACGATTAGAAAAGTTAAAAATCGTTAACTATAGGTCATGCTTTCGGACAAATATGCTCCGAAAAATAAAAATCCTAGGACTGCTCCGGTAACCCTGGAACGACTACAGAAGCTGAAATCGCGAGCTATAGGTAACTCTTTCGGCCAAATGTGCTACGAAAAATAAAATTCCCCGGACTGGCCCGGTAACCCTGGAACGACTAGAAAAGCTGAAAATCGTGAGCTATAGGTAAGGTTTTCGGCCAAATCTATTCTGAAAAATAAAAATCCCTGCACTGGTCTGGAAACCTCGGTACGACTAGAAAAGCTAAAATCGTGAGTTATAGGTCACGCTTTCGGTGAAGTGTGCTCCGAAAATAAAAATCCCAGACTGCTCCGGTAACCCCGGAACGACAAGAAAAGCTGAAATCGTGAGCTATAGGTCAATCTTTCGGTCAAATGTGCTCCAAAAGTTAAAAATACCCGGACAGGCCCGGTAACCCTTGAATGGCTAGGAAAGCTGAAAATCGTGAGCTATAGGTCACGCTTTCGCCAAATGTGCTCTGAAAAATAAAAATCCCCGCACTGGTCCAGAAACCTCGGTACAACTAGAAAAGCTAAAATCGTGAGTTATCGGTCAAGCTTTCGGCGAAGTGTGCTCCGAAAAATAAAAATCGCTGGATAGGTCCGGTAACCCCGGAACGACTAGAAAAGCTGAAAATCGTGAGCTATAGGTCACGCTTTTGGCCAAATGTGTTTCAAAAAATAAAAATCCCCGGACTGGTTCGGTAACCCCGGGACGACTAGAAAATCTGAAATCGTGAGCTATAGGTCACGCTTTCGGCCAAATGTGCTCCGAGAAAGAAAATTCCTGTGGAATGCTCCGGTAACCATGTAACGACTAGAAAAGCTCAAAATCGCGAGGTATAGGTCATGCTTTCGGAAAAATGTGATGCGAAAAAATCCCCGGAGTCCTCCAGTAACACCGGAACGACTATGAAAACAAAAAATCTTGAGCTATGGGTCTTCCTTTAGACAAAATGTGATGCGACAGAAATCCCTGGAATGCTCCGGTAACCTTGGAACGACTAGAAAAGCTGAAAATCGTGAGCTAAAGATCACTCTTTCGGTCAGATGTGCACCGAAAAATAAAAATTCCCAGACTTCCCGGGTAACCGTACAACGACTAGAAAACCTGAAAATCGTGAGCTATAGGTACGCTTTCGGGAAATGTGCTCCGAAAAATAAAAAATCCCCGGACTAATCCGGTAACCCCGGAACGAGTAGAAAAGCTGAAATCGAGAGCTATAGGTCACGCTTTCGACCAAATGTGCTTCGAAAAATAAAAATACCCGGATGGCTCTGGTAACACCGGAACAACTAGAAAAGCTGAAAATCGTGAGCTATAGGTAGTGTTGTGGCTACAGACCAAACAGAGGGAGAGATGGTAGTGGAGAGTTGGGAGACAATGACAGTAATGGCTTGGGTCTTCCCCATGGCCTGTATTCCATATATGTATACATGGGGAGTGCTTTTACAATTATACCCTTACAGCTGAGTATCCCCTTCAGGGGCACTTATGTCATTACACATGGCCTATTCTGGGCCTTATAACCTTCTACCAGGCCTGCTGGGATTAGGTGGGGGCCACCCCTACAACAGGAGCCTCTCATGGTAAAGGGCTTCACAGGGCCGAAGCCATGTTGCCGAGTCCTTTGGCCCCCTCCGTCCTTGCGACCTGTGAACTTTCCCGAACTTGACCGGGGGCTGAGGCCGTAGCCGAACCTGACGCCTGGATTGGTGGTTGAGGTAGATGTGCAAGCGCTCCGTCCCGAGCTGGCGCCTACTCGAAGTAGTCGTGTGCGTGCGCTCTGTCCCCCTATCGTGGCGGGATCGGGGTTGCCCGGGCCGAGTCGGAGGTGTTGCGTCGGCATAGGTAGGCGTAGCGGGCCCCTGAGTCGTCGCACACGTGTCAGGTGATAGAGGACGCGCTGCGACGTTCTTCTTCTTGCGGTCCACGTGACGGAGTGTGCTTGGCGCGGTGCTGGCCTTGAGGCGCAGTGGCCATTGTAATGTGGCGACGGATTTTCGGCAGTTAGACTTCCGCCGGTTGGACTTCCGCCGGTTGGCTCCCCCGGTGATGGGGTATATATACGGCGCGGGTGCGGCGTTGTTCCTGCATCGTGTCCTTGGATAGAGGCTGCTCCCCTAAAATGGGCCCCTTCCGTGCATCGACATTCCCTAGCGACACTGAGCGGCTTGGGGGATGTTGATGTACAGATGGAGGTCCATTTTTCTTGGGAGCTTGGTTAGCGTCTGTTACCGATAGCCAGCCACGCTTCCTGCCCTCGCGCTGCGTGTCTGCATACGACGGCACGGTTTGCCCTGTTCTCCTTTGCTTTTGCCATGTGTGGGAGGTGGCAACGGGCGGGATCGTGCACGCGGTCCGCTCCTCGAGGCCAAGGTCCAGACTGAAGCCACGGCTGCGGCCAGGTTGGAGTGGCGATCGAGAAGACGGCCTCCTACGCGCGCGTCGTGCTCCCATATGAAGATGGCAAGGTTTGACGTGTTCTCGTAGACAGATATGCTTGAATTCATCTGCCTCCGCTGATTGCGCCAATCTGGCGCTATCGCGAAGGAACGTTGATGTACTGAAGCTTATCTGTCTATGCGAACCCGTCAAAACCTGCCGCACATCAGCGGCTTGCATTCCCAAAATACGGTAAACCCAGGCGCCTGGGTCGCTGCCGGTTTAGGTCATGAGGTTGTCGCACGGGTCTTGACGCCGAAGTGGCCGCCTGCGCTTTCGTCAAGGAGGCAGAGCTTGTGTCGAGGCTGCCGCTGAGGTTGCTTGGCCCGCGGCGGCTTGCCGTTATATCCCGGCGCAGGGCCGAGGCGGGTGGCCGAGTTTTGCGGCTAAAGCGGAGACTCGCCCGTATTAGGCTGCCGAAGTCGACGCAGTGGAGCTGGCGCTTAGCCAAGGTAGACGTGCGCGCGCTCCGTTCCCTACCCTTCGAACGGGTGGCAGCGGAGCTGGCGCTTAGCCGAAGTAGACGCGCGCGCGCTCTGTCCCCTACCCTTTGAACGGGTGGCGGTGGAGCTGGCGCCTAGCCGAGGTAGACGCGTGCGCGCCGTCCCCTACCCTTCGAACGGGTGGCAGCGGAGCTGGCGCCTTAGTCGAGGTAGACACGCGCGCTCCGCCCCCTACCCTTCGAACGGGTGGCAGCGGAGCTGGCGCCTAGCCGACGTAGACGCGCGCGCTCCGTCCCCTACCCTTCGAACGGGTGGCAGCAGAGCTGGCGCCTTAGTCGAGGTAGAGGCGCGCGATCCTTGCAGACGAAGCCGCGGCTGGAGCCTGCCACGGTAGAGGCTCAGCGGTGGTCTGAGTTGCAACTTCACACCGCGAAGATCGCCACGCATGCGATGATTGTGATCTGGCGACGCGGTCATGCGTTGTAAAGGCTCCTGGAATCGTGCCGGCCCCCGGTTTGCCAGGGCGAGGTTGTCGTACCATGCGACTCGCCTCGGTGCGTGTAGGGTACGCGGCGGTTTGTTACTCGTGCGCGGCGGGATGCGAACGGTTGCGATCCCATGGTCCATTAGTGTGCTTTTAATGACGGCTGGAAGCGTGTCGACGCCTGGCCTTGTGTGCTCCAGCTATCTCGTGCGGGGGTTGGCACGCGGCGGGAGGCCATTGGAGCGTCGTGCTCTGACGGTCCTTACCGCTGTGGTCGCGCCCCCTCGTGTTTGGTTATGGGGGATTGTGCGGGACGGGCCGTTGTATAATTTTGGTCACGTCCGGTATGCAGACCGTCGCAACGCTTTGGCATCGGGGCGAGGTGACTTGAAATAGCCCTCGGAACCGCACCCCCGCAGTTCTACGCCCTCTTCTTGCTTGCATCGCCTTCCATACTCCCGTAGTAATCTCGCCGCCATACCCCCTTCGCGAGAGGCTATGTCATCTGGTGGAAAGCGTGGCCAGGCGGCTAGCGCCAGCGGCATTCGTCGGCGATCTTCACCACTAGAGGTGAAGTACTCGCTCAGCGAACGCGACCCGGCGACGGCGGACAAGTGTTGGCTGGCGGCGGAGAAGGAAGGCGCGTTCTCCGGTGAGCTGGGCCCGTCGCTCGTGACCGAGAAGACAATCCAAGCGCTTCTGCGCGCGGGGAAGCTGTCCGAGCGCCAGGCGGTACGATTGCCCGCCGCCGATGAGACGGAACCGCGGCCCGAGACGGCGGAGGCGCTCGTATTCGTTGCCTTTTTCGACGCGGGGCTCCGCATCCCAGCAGCGGCGATCGTGGGCGACGTGCTGCGGACCTTCGGGCTGGAGCTGGCGCAACTGATTCCGAACGCCGTGGCCCGGCTCGCGGTGTACAGTTGGGCCTTGCGCTCGTGAGCGTGATGGCCTAGTGCTTCGTTGTTCGCCTACCCGCACGAGGCACGGTGCCAGCGCAAGGATAGGAAGAACGGGATGCTGTCGAGCTTCGACAGTGTCACCTTTATTCTTCGGTCAACCTGCAGCAAGCTCTTCCCTGCGAACTCCACGCGCCGGAAGTGGGAGTCTCAGTGGATGAAGCGGTGGTTCTACCACCGCGTGGAGAGCGGGAGCGGCCTTGAGTGCACGGGCCGGCCGATCGCGTTCAAGACCTCACCCGGCCGAACGCTTCGTATGGGTGCTGCACGTGGGCTACCACGGGCGGGCGTGCCTCCTGGTTCCTGTCCCTGGTGACGCTCTCGTGGAGCGCCGCGATAGAGGTGCACGTGCGCGTGTCGTGGTTGCCGCGACCGTGGACTGCGCACCACAGCCCCTGGTGTTGGTCGTCGTAATGTCCACGGCCTCTATCGTCGCGGTCCCGGCCACGGCCGCGCCCCCGGCCTCTGCGCCCCCGACCGCCCCGACCCGCGGGGGCGGTGTCTTCGGAGCCACCTTTGATGTCGAAGACCTACCGGCATCGCCGCGACTTTTGCTGGCCGCGCCTGGGCCTATCGGACGTCTCCCTGTGCGGGGTGTCCTTGCACTCAGGCGCGTCCTTCGACGACTCCTGCTTGCGCTTTTCCTTCGCAGAGCCGTCCCTCGGCGGGTTTTGGGTCTTCGCCGAGCCATCGGCTTGGTTGGTGTCAGAGTCGTCACCTTGCCTTCGTCGTGCGTCCTCTTCCGCCCTGGCGTATTCCTCCATTTTGTCGAAGAGTTTTGTCACTGTCTTGATCGGCTTCCTTGCGTTGTATTCAGCCATGGGGCCCGGGCGGAGGCCCTGTATGGCTGCATTGACAACGGTGGTTTCGTTGACATCCTTGACTTGGCATCGTATCTTTGCGAAGCGCTTGAAGTAGTCTCGGAGCTTCTCCGAAGGTTTCTGCTTCACGGCAAAGAGCTGGTCTGCGTCGACTCGTTCAACATAGTTTCCTTGAAAGTTGTTGTGTAGGCGGTCGCGAAGCTACTCCCACACGTAGATGGAGTTTGGCTCTATGGTAAAAAACCAGGAAAGCGCCACTCCTTGCAACGCGAGGGGGAGTCCCTTCGCCTTTGTGGTGTCATCTCTGCCCGCGGCTTCGATTGCGGTTTCGTACACGCGCACGAACTCGCGGGGGTCCGTATCACCTTTGTACGACTCGATGACACTGGGGAACTTGAAGTCTTCGGGCCACGCCGCCTGCTGCAGTCCTGCCAAAAGCGGGGACTCCGAATCGACGCGCCACAGCGGCACGCGGCTGGACGTGGGGGCGTCGCGGCTGTCCGCCCTTTCCGGCGTGGGCTCTGGCGCGACCACTGGCGCGGCCTGCTGGCTCCGAGCCTCTTGTATGTCGCGGACAGCCCCACGAAGATCCCCTAGCTCCTGTTGGAACGGTTTGAGGGCCGCCAGCAGGGCGCTTTCCCCCGCCTGCGTGGGCGGGGCCGCCGGCGCACCCAGCGGACGGGTCGGCACAGGTACGATCGCCTCGCGAGCTCCCGAGCTGCCGGTGAGCGTCGCGGCGAGGGTGGCGAGGTTGGTTGTCGGAGCGCCGGTGACGGGGTTGGCCGTCGCGGCGCCAGTGGCGGGGTCGGTCGTCGCAGCGCTGGTGACGGGGTTGGCGGTCGCGGCGCCGGTGGCGGGGTCGGTCGTCGCAGCGTGAGCGTCAACGTCCTCGACCACCGCGCCTGCGTCGTCGTCCGTGCCCGCAGCAGCCGATGCCGAAGCCCTGGTGCCCGTGCGATGCTCCGACCCAGCCGCCTTTTTTCCCTTCGCCGCCGCTGATGAAGCTTTTTTCGGTGCCATCCTTCTTCGGACTTCAGGCTTGCTCCTGTCCTCCCCACGGACGGCGCCAACTGTTGTGGCTACAGACCAAACAGAGAGAGAGATGGTAGTGGAGAGTTGGGAGATAATGACAGTAATGGCTTGGGTCTTCCCCATGGCATGTATTCCATATATATATATATATATACATGGGGAGTGCTTTTACAATTATACCCTTACGGCTGAGTATCCCCTTCAGGGGCACTTATGTCATTACACATGGCCTATTCTGGGCCTTATAACCTTCTACCAGGCCTGCTGGGATTAGGTGGGGGCCACCCCTACAACAGGTAGGCTTTCGGCAAATGTGCTCCGAAAATTAAAAATACCCGGACAGGCCCGATAACCCTTGAACGACTGGGAAAGCTGAAAATTGCGAGCTATAGGTCACGCTTTCTGCCAAATGTGCTTCGACAAATAAAAATCCCCGCACTGGTCCGGAAACCCCGGAATGACTAGAAAAGCTAAAATGTGAGCTATAGGTTATGCTTTCGGCCAAATGTGCTCCGAAAAGTAAAAAATCCCTGGACAGGTCCGGTAAACTCGGAACGATTGGAAAAGTTGAAAATCGTGAGCTATAGGTCACGCTTTCGGCCAAATGTGCTTCGACAAATAAAAATCCTCGGACTGCGCCGGTAACCCCGTAATGACTAGAAAAGCTGAAACCGCGAGCTATTGGTCACACTTTCGGCTTAATCTACTTTGAGAAACAAAATTCCCCTGACTTCTCTGGTAACCCTTGAACGACTAGAAATGCTGAAAATCGTGAGCTATAGGTCACGCTTTCGTCCCAATGTGATGCGAAAAAACTCCCCGGAGTCCTTCAGTAACCCCGTAACGACTAGAAAAGCGGAAAATCTTGAGCTGTGGGTCACCCTTTCGGCCAAATGTGATGCGACAAAAATCCACGGAATCCTCCGTTAACACCGAAACGATTAGAAAAGTTAAAAATCGTTAGCTATAGGTCATGCTTTCGGGCAAATATGCCCCGAAAAATAAAAATCCTAGGACTGCTCCGGTAACCCTGGAACGACTACAGAAGCTGAAATCGCGAGCTATAGGTAACTCTTTCGGCCAAATGTGCTACGAAAAATAAAATTCCCCAGACTGGCCCGGTAACCCTGGAACGACTAAAAAAGCTGAAAATCGTGAGCTATAGGTTAGGTTTTCGGCCAAATCTGCTCTGAAAAATAAAAATCCCCGCACTGGTCCGGAAACCTCGGTACGACTAGAAAAGCTAAAATCGTGAGTTATAGGTCACGCTTTCGGCGAAGTGTGCTCCGAAAAATAAAAATCCCCAGACTGCTCCGGTAACACCGGAACGACAAGAAAAGCTGAAATCGTAAGTTATAGGTCAATCTTTCGGCCAAATGTGCTCCAAAAATTAAAAATACCCGGACAGGCCCGGTAACCCTTGAACGACTAGAAAAGCTGAAAATCGTGAGATATAGGTCACGCTTTCGGCCAAATGTGCTCTGAAAAATAAAAATTCCCGCACTGGTCCGGAAACCTCGGTACGGCTTGAAAAGCTAAAATCGAGTGTTATCGGTCACGCTTTCGGCGAAGTGTGCTCCGAAAAACAAAAATCGCTGGATAGGTCCGGTAACCCCGGAACGACTAGAAAAGCTGAAAATCGTGAGCCATAGGTCACACTTTCGGCCAAATGTGTGTCAAAAAATAAAATCCCCCGGACTGGTCCAGTAACCCCGGGACGACTAGAAAAGTTAAAATCGTGAGCTAGGTCACGCTTTCGGCCAAATCTGCTCCGAGAAAGAAAATTCCCGCGGAATGCTCCGGTAACCATGTAACGACTAGAAAAGCTCAAAATCGCGAGGCATAGGTCATGCTTTCGAAAAAATGTGATGCGAAAAAATCCCGGGGTCCTCCAGTAACCCCGGAACGACTAGAAAAACAGAAAATCTTGAGCTATGGGTCTTCCTTTAGACAAAATGTGATGCGACAGAAATCCCTGAAATGCTCCGGTAACCTTGGAACGACTAGAAAAGCTGAAAATCGTGAGCTAAAGATCACTCTTTCGGTCAGATGTGCCTCGAAAAATAAAAATTCCCAGACTTCCCGGGTAACCGTACAACGACTAGAAAATCTGAAAATCGTGATGTATAGGTACGCTTTCGGGGAATGTGCTCCGAAAAATAAGAATCCCCGCACTGGTCCGGAAACCTCGGTACGACTAGAAAAGCTAAAATCGTGAGCTATAGGTCACGCTTTCGGCGAAGTGTGCTCCGAAAAATAAAAATCGCTGGACAGATCCGGTAACCCCGGAACGACTAGAAAAGCTGAAAATCGTGAGCCATAGGTCACGCTTTCGGTCAAATGTGTTTCAAAAAATAAAATCCCCCGGACTGGTCCGGTAACCCCGGGACGACTAGAAAAGCTGAAATCGTGAGGTATAGGTCACGCTTTCGGCCAAATCTGCTCCGAGAAACAAAATTTCCGCGGAATGCTCCGGTAACCATGTAACGACTAGAAAAGCTCAAAATCGCGAGGTATAGGTCATGCTTTCGGAAAAATGTGATGCGAAAAAAATCCTCGGAGTCCTCCAGTAACCCCGGAACGACTAGAAAAACAGAAAATCTTCAGCTATGGGTCTTCCTTTAGACAAAATGTGATGCGACAGAAATCCCTGAAATGCTCCGGTAACCTTGGAACGACTAGAAAAGCTGAAAATCGTGAGCTAAAGATCACTCTTTCGGTCAGATGTGCACCGAGAAATAAAAATCCCCAGACTTCCCGGGTAACCGTATAACGACTAGAAAAGCTGAAAATCGTGAGCTATAGGAATGCTTTCGGGGAATGTGCTCCGAAAAATAAAAATCCCCGGACTAATCCGGTAACCCCGGAACGAGTAGAAAAGCTGAAAATGAGAGGTATAGGTCACGCTTTCGACCAAATGTGCTTCGAAAAGTAAAAATACACGGATGGCTCTGGTAACACCGGAACAACTAGAAAAGCTGAAAATCTTGAGCTATAGGTAGGCTTTCGGCAAATGTGCTCCGAAAATTAAAAGTACCCGGACAGGCCCGATAACCCTTGAACGAATGGGAAAGCTGAAAATTGTGAGCTATAGGTCACGCTTTCCGCCAAATGTGCTTCGAAAATAAAAATCCCCGCACTGGTCCGGAAACCCCGGAACGACTAGAAAAGCTAAAATGTGAGCTATAGGTTATGCTTTCGGCCAAATGTGCTCCGAGAAGTAAAAATCTCTGGACAGGTCCGGTAAACCCGGAACGATTAGAAAAGTTGAAAATCGTGAGCTATAGGTCACGCTTTCGGCCAAATGTGCTTCGACAAATAAAAATCCTCGGACTGCGCCGGTAACCCCGTAATGACTAGAAAAGCTGAAACCGCGAGCTATTGGTCACACTTTCGGCTTAATCTACTTTGAGAAACAAAATTCCCCTGACTTATCCGGTAACCCTTGAACGACTAGAAATGCTGAAAATTGTGAGCTATCGGTCACGCTTTCGGCCCAATGTGATGCGAAAAAAATCCCCGGAGTCCATCAGTAACCCCGTAACGACTAGAAAAGCAGAAAATCTTGAGCTATGGGTCACCCTTTCGGCCAAATGTGATGCGACAAAAATCCACGGAATCCTCTGTTAACACCGGAACGATTAGAAAAGTTAAAAATCGTTAGCTATAGGTCATGCTTTCGGGCAAATATGCTCCGAAAAATAAAAATCGTAGGACTGCTCCGGTAACCCCGGAACGACTACAGAAGCTGAAATCGCGAGCTATAGGTAACTCTTTCGGCCAAATGTGCTACGAACAATAAAATTCCCCGGACTGGCCCGGTAACCCTGGAAAGACTAGAAAAGCTAAAAATTGTGAGCTATAGGTCAGGTTTTTGGCCAAATCTGCTTTGAAAAATAAAAATCCACGCACTGGTTCGGAAACCTCGGTACGACTAGAAAAGCTAAAATCGTGAGTTATAGGTCACGCTTTCGGCGAAGTGTGCTCCGAAAAATAAAAATCCCAGACTGCTCCGGTAACCCCGGAACGACAAGAAAAGCTGAAATCGTGAGATATAGGTCAATCTTTCGGCCAAATGTGCTCCAAAAATTAAAAATACCCGGACAGGTCTGGTAACCCTTGAACGACTAGGAAAGCTGAAAATCGTGAGCTATAGGTCAAGCTTTCGGCCAAATGTGCTCTGAAAAATAAAAATCCCCGAACTGGTCCGGAAACCTCGGTAGACTAGAAAAGCTAAAATCGTGAGTTATCAGTCACGCTTTCGGCGAAGTGTGCTCCGAAAAATAAAAATCGCTGGATATGTCCGGTAACCCCGGAACGTCTAGAAAAGATGAAAATCGTGAGCTATAGGCCACGCCTTCGGGCAAATGTGTATCAAAAAATAAAATCCCCCGGACTGGTACGGTAACCCCGGGACGACTAGAAAAGCTGAAATCGTGAGGTATAGGTCACGCTTTCGGCCAAATCTGCTCCGAGAAACAAAATTCCCGCGGAATGCTCCGGTAACCATGTAACGACTAGAAAAGCTCAAAATCGCGAGGTATAGGTCATGCTTTCGGAAAAATGTGATGCGAAAAAAAATCCCCGGAGTACTCCAGTAACCCAGAACGACTAGAAAAACAGAAAATCTTGAGCTATGGGTCTTCCTTTAGACAAAATGTGATGCGACAGAAATCCCTGGAATGCTCCAGTAACCTTGGAATGACTAGAAAAGCTGAAAATCGTGAGCTACAGATCACTCTTTCGGTCAGATGTGCACAGAAAAATAAAAATCCCCAGACTTCCCGGGTAACCGTACAACGACTAGAAAAGCTGAAAATCGTGAGCTATAGGTACGCTTTCGAGAAATGTGCTCCGAAAAATAAAAATCCCCGCACTAATCCGGTAACCCCGGAACGAGGAGAAAAGCTGAAATCGAGAGCTATAGGTCACGCTTTCGACCAAATGTGCTTCGAAAAATAAAAATACCCGGACGGCTCTGGTAACACCGGAACAACTAGAAAAGCTGAAAATCGTGAGCTATAGGTAGGCTTTCGGGCAAATGTGCTCCGAAAAATAAAAATTCCTAGACTGCTCCGGTAACTCCGGAACGACAAGAAAAGCTAAACTCGTGAGCTATAGGTCACGCTTTCGGCCAAATGTGCTCCGAAAAATAAAAAACCCCAGACTGGATCGGTAACCCAACAACGACTAGAAAAGCTGAAAATCATGAGCTATAAGTCACGCTTTCGAAGAAGTGTGCTCCGAAAAATAAAAATCGCTGGATTGGTTCGGTAACCCCGGAACTACTAGAAAAGCTAAAATCGTGAGCTATAGGTCACGCTTTCGGCGAAGTGTGCTCCAAAAAATAAAAATCCCCGGACAGGTCCGGTAACCCCGGGACGACTAGAAAAGCTAAATGCTTGAGCTATAGGTCACGCTTTCGGCCAAATCTGCTCTGAGAAACAAAATTCCCCCGGAATGCTCCGGTAATCATGTAACGACTAGCAAAGCCCAAAATCGCGAGCTATAGGTCACGCTTTCGACCAAATGTGATGCGAAAAAAAAATCACCGGAGTTCTCCAGTAACCCCGGAATGACTAGAAAAGCGAAAAATCTTGAGCTGTGGGTCTCCCTTTCGGCAAAATGTGGAATCCCTGGAATGCTCCGGTAACCTGCAATGACTAGAAAAGCAGAAAATTGTGAGCTACAGATCACTCTTTCGGTCAGATGTGCTCCGAAAAATAAATATCCCCAGACTTCCCGTGTAACCGTACAACGACTAAAAAAGCTGAAAATCGTGAGCTATAGGTATGCTTTCGGCAAATGTGCTCCAAAAAATAAAAATCCCTGGACTAATCCGGTAACCCTTGAACGACAAGAAAAACTGAAATCGTGAGCTATAGGTCACGCTTTCGACCAAATCTGCCCCGAGAAACAAAAATCGTCGGAATGCTTCCGTAACCCTGGCTCGACTAGAAAAGCTGAAAATCGTGAGTTATAGGTCACGCTTTCGGATAAATGTGCTTCGGAAAATAAAAATACCTGGACGGCTCTGGTAACACCAGAACCACTAGAAAAGCTGAAAATCGTGAGCTATATAGGTTACGCTTTCGGCCAAATTATCTTCGAGAATGAAAAATCTCCGGAATGCTCCTGCAACTAAGGAACGACTAGAAAATTTGAAAATCGTGAGCTATAGGTCAATCTTTCGGGCAAATGTGCTCCAAAAATTAAAAATACCCGGACAGGCCCGGTAACCCTTGAACGACTAGGACAGCTGAAAATCGTGAGCTATAGGTCTCTCTTTTGGCCAAATATGGTCTGAAATATAAAAATCCCCGCACTGGTCCGGAAACCTCGGTACGACTAGAAAAGCTAAAATCGTGAGATATAGGTCACGGTTTCGGCGAAGTGTGCTCCGAAAAATAAAAATCGCTAGATAGGTCCGGTAACCCCGGAACTACTAGAAAAGCTAAACTCGTGAGCTAGGTCACGCTTTCGGCGAAGTGTGCTCCGAAAAATAAAAATCCCCGGACAGGTCCGGTAACCCCAGGACGACTAGAAAAGCTGAAATCGTGAGCCATAGGTCACGCTTTCGGCCAAATCTGCTCTGAGAAACAAAATCCCCCGGAATGCTCCGGTAACCATGTAACGACTAGAAAAGCTCAAAATCGCGAGTTATAGGTCACGCTTTCGGCGAAATGTGATAAAAAAAATCCCCAAAGTCCTCCAGTAACTCCGGAACGACTAGAAAAGCGGAAAATCTTGAGTTATGGGTCTCCCTTTCGGCAAAATGTGATGCGACAGAAATACCTGGAATGCTCCGGTAACCTTGGAACGACTAGAAAAGCTGAAAATCGTGAGTCACAGATCACTCTTTCGGTCAGATGTGCTCCAAAAAATAAAAATCCCTAGACTTCCCGTCTAACCGTACAACGACTAGAAAAGCTGAAAATCGTGAGTTATAGGTACGCTTTCGGCAAATATGCTCCGAAAAATAAAAATCCATGGACTAATCCGGTAACCCTTAACGACAACAAAAACAAAAATCGTGAGCTATATGTCACGCTTTCGACAAAATCTGCCCCGAGAAACAAAAAACGTCGGAATGCTTCCGAAACCCAGCCACGACTAGAAAAGCTGAAAATCGTGAGTTATAGGTCACGCTTTCGGCTAAATGTGCTTCGGAAAAGAAAAATACCTGGACGGCTCTGGTAAACCCGGAACCACTAGAAAAGATGAAAATCATGAGCTATAGGTTACGGTTTTGGCCAAATTAGCTTCGAGAAAGAAAAATCTACGGAATGCGCCGGTAACTAAGGAACGACTAGAAAATTTGAAAATCGTGAGCTGTAGGTCAATGTTTCGGCCAAATGTGCTCCAAAAATTAAAAATACCTGGACGGCTCTGGTAACACCGGAACCATTAGAAAAGCTGAAAATCGTGAGCTATATAGGTTACGCTTTCGGCCAAATTATCTTCGAGATTGAAAAATCTTTGGAATGCTCCGGCAACCGAGGAACGACTAGAAAATTTGAAAATCGTGAGCTATAGGTCAATCTTTCGGCCAAATGTGCTCCAAAAATTAAAAATATCCGGACAGGCCCGGTAACCCTTGAACGACTCGTACAGCTGAAAATCGTGAGCTATAGGTCACTCTTTTGGCCAAATATGGTCTGAAATATAAAAATCCCCGCACTGGTCCGGAAACCTCGGTACGACTAGAAAAGCTAAACTCGTGAGCTATAGGTCACGCTTTCGGCGAGGTGTGATCCGAAAAATAAAAATCGCTGGATAGGTCCGGTAACCCCGGAACTACTAGAAAAGCTAAAATCGTGAGCTATAGGTCACGCTTTCGGCGAAGTGTGCTCCGAAAAATAAAAATCCCCGGACAGGTCCGGTAACCCCAGCACGACTAGAAAAGCTAAAATCGTGAGCTGTAGGTCACGCTTTCGGCCAAATCTGCTCTGAGAAACAAAATTCCCCCGGAATGCTCCGGTAACCATGTAACGACTAGTAAAGCCCAAAATCGCGAGCTATAGGTCACGCTTTCGACCAAATATGATGCGAAAAAAAAAAATCACCGGAGTTCTCCAGTAACCCCAGAACGACTAGAAAAGCGAACAATCTTGAGCTGTGGGTCTCCCTTTCGGCAAAATGTGACGCGACAAAAATCCCTGGAATGCTCCGGTAACCATGGAACGACTAGAAAATTTGAAAATCGTTAGCTGTAGATCAATCTTTCGGCCAAATGTGCTCCAAAAATTAAAAATACCCGGACAGGCCCGGTAACCCTTGAACGACTAGGAAAGCTCAAAAACGTGAGCTATAGGTCACTCTTTCAGCCAAATGTGGTCTGAAATATAAAAATCCCCGCATTGGTCCGCAAACCTCGGTACGACTAGAAAAGCTAAAATCGTGAGCTATAGGTCACGCTTTCGAAGAAGTGTGCTCCAAAAAATAAAAATCGCTGGATAGGTCCGGTAACCCCGGAACTACTAGAAAAGCTAAAATCGTGAGCTATAGGTCACGCTTTCGGCGAAGTGTGCTCCGAAAAATAAAAATCCCCGGACAGTCCGGTAACCCCGGGACAACTAGAAAAACTGTAAGCGTGAGCTATAGTTCACGCTTTCGGCCAAATCTGCTCTGAGAAACAAAATTCCCCCGGAATGTTCCGGTAACCATGTTACGACTAGTAAAGCCCAAAATCGCGAGCTATAGGTCACGCTTTCGACCAAATGTGATGCGAAAAAAAAATCACCGGAGTTCTCCAGTAACCCCGGAACGACTAGAAAAGCGAAAAATCTTGAGCTGTGGGTCCCCCTTTCGGCAAAATGTGACGCGACAAAAGTCACTGGAATGCTCCGGTAACCCTGCAACGACTAGAAAAGCTGAAAATCGTGAGCTACAGATCACTCTTTCGGTCAGATGTGCTCCGAAAAATAAAAATCCCCAGCCTTCCCGTGTAACCGTACAACGACTAGAAAAGCTAAAAATCGTGAGCTATAGGTATGCTTTCGGCAAATGTGCTCCGAAAAATAAAAATCCCTGGACTAATCCGGTAACCCTTGAACGAGAAGAAAAACTGAAATCGTGAGCTATAGGTCACGCTTTTGACCAAATCTGCCCCGAGAAACAAAAATCGTCGGAATGCTTCCGTAACCCTGGCAGGACTAGAAAAGCTGAAAATCGTGAGTTATAGGTCACACTTTCGGATAAATGTGCTTTGAAAAATAAAAAATCCTAGACGGCTCTGGTAACACCGGAACCACTAGAAAAGCTGAAAATCGTGAGCTATATAGGTTACGCTTTCGGCCAAATTATCTTCGAGATTGAAAAATCTCCGGAATGCTCCGGCAACCGAGGAACGACTAGAAAATTTGAAAATCGTGAGCTATAGGTCAATCTTTCGGCCAAATGTGCTCCAAAAATTAAAAATACCCGGACAGGCCCGGTAACCCTTGAACGACTAGGACAGCTGAAAATCGTGAGCTATAGGTCACTCTTTTGGCCAAATATGGTCTGAAATATAAAAATCCCCGCACTGGTCCGGAAACCTCGGTACGACTAGAAAAGCTAAACTCGTGAGCTATAGGTCACGCTTTCGGCGAAGTGTGCTCCGAAAAATAAAAATCGCTGGATAGGTCCGGTAACCCCGGAACTACTAGAAAAGCTAAAATCGTGAGCTATAGGTCACGCTTTCGGCGAAGTGTGCTCCGAAAAATAAAAATCCCCGGACAGGTCCGGTAACCCCAGCACGACTAGAAAAGCTGAAATCGTGAGCTATAGGTCACGCTTTCGGCCAAATCTGCTCTGAGAAACAAAATTCCCCCGGAATGCTCCGGTAACCATGTAACGACTAGTATAGCCCAAAATCGCGAGCTATAGGTCACGCTTTCGGCCAAATGTGATTCGAAAAAAAAATCACCGGAGTTCTCCAGTAACCCCGGAACGACTAGAAGAGCGAAAAATCTTGAGCTGTGGGTCTCCCTTTCGGCAAAATGTGACGCGACAAAAATAATTGGAATGCTCCGGTAACCCTGCAACGACTAGAAAAACTGAAAATCGTGAGCTACAGATCACTCTTTCGGTCAGATATGCTCCGAAAAATAAAAATCCCCAGCCTTCCCGTGTAACCGTACAACGACTAGAAAAGCTGAAAATCGTGAGCTATAGGTACACTTTCGGCAAATGTGCTCCGAAAAATAAAAATCCCTGGACTAATCCGGTAACCCTTGAACGACAAGAAAAGCTGAAATCGTGAGCTATAGGTCACGCTTTCGACCAAATCTGCCCCGAAAAACAAAAATCGTCGGAATGCTTCCGTAACCCTAGCAGGACTAGAAAAGCTGAAAATCGTGAGTTATAGGTGACGCTTTCGGCTAAATTTGTTTCGGAAAATAAAAATGCCTGGACGGCCTAGTAACACCGGAACTACTAGAAAAGCTAAAATCGTGAGCTATAGGTCACGCTTTCGGCGAAGTGTGCTCCGAAAAATAAAAATCCCCGGACAGGTCCGGTAACCCCGGGACAACTAGAAAACCTGAAAGCGTGAGCTATAGGTCACGCTTTCGGCCAAATCTGCTCTGAGAAACAAAATTCCCCCGGAATGCTCCGGTAACCATGTAACGACTAGTAAAGCCCAAAATCGCGAGCTATAGGTCACGCTTTCGACCAAATGTGATGCGAAAAAAAAATCACCGGAGTTCTCCAGTAACCCCGGAACGACTAGAAAAGCGAAAAATCTTAAGCTGTGGGTCTCCCTTTCGGCAAAATGTGACGCGACAAAAATTACTGGAATGCTCCGGTAACCCTGCAACGACTAGAAAAGCTGAAAATCGTGAGCTACAGATCACTCTTTCGGTCAGATGTGCTCCGAAAAATAAAAATCCCCAGCCTTCCCGTGTAACCGTACAACGACTAGAAAAGCTGAAAATCGTGAGCTATAGGTATGCTTTCGGCTAATGTGCTCCAAAAAATAAAAATCCCTGGACTAATCCGGTAACCCTTGAATGACAAGAAAAGCTGAAATCGTCAGCTATAGGTCATGCTTTCGACCAAATCTGCCCCGAGAAACAAAAATCGTCGGAATGCTTCCGTAACCCTGGCAGGACTAGAAAAGCTGAAAATCGTGAGTTATAGGTCACGCTTTCGGCTAAATGTGTTTCGGAAAATAAAAATGCCTGGACGGCCTAGTAACACCGGAACCACTACAAAAGCTGAAAATCGTGAGCTATAGGTTACACTTTCGGCCAAATTAGCTTCGAGAAAGAAAATCTCCGGAATGCTCCGGTAACCATGGAACGACTAGAAAATTTGAAAATCGTTAGCTGTAGATCAATCTTTCGGCCAAATGTGCTCCAAAAATTAAAAATACCCGGACAGGCCCGGTAACCCTTGAACGACTAGGAAAGCTCAAAAACGTGAGCTATAGGTCACTCTTTCAGCCAAATGTAGTCTGAAATATAAAAATCCCCGCATTGGTCCGCAAACCTCGGTACGACTAGAAAAGCTAAAATCGTGAGCTATAGGTCACGCTTTCGAAGAAGTGTGCTCCGAAAAATAAAAATCGCTGGATAGGTCCGGTAACCCCGGAACTACTAGAAAAGCTAAAATCGTGAGCTATAGGTCACGCTTTCGGCGAAGTGTGCTCCGAAAAATAAAAATCCCCGGACAGTCCGGTAACCCCGGGACAACTAGAAAAACTGTAAGCGTGAGCTATAGTTCACGCTTTCGGCCAAATCTGCTCTGAGAAACAAAATTCCCCCGGAATGTTCCGGTAACCATGTTACGACTAGTAAAGCCCAAAATCGCGAGCTATAGGTCACGCTTTCGACCAAATGTGATGCGAAAAAAAAATCACCGGAGTTCTCCAGTAACCCCGGAACGACTAGAAAAGCGAAAAATCTTGAGCTGTGGGTCCCCCTTTCGGCAAAATGTGACGCGACAAAAGTCACTGGAATGCTCCGGTAACCCTGCAACGACTAGAAAAGCTGAAAATCGTGAGCTACAGATCACTCTTTCGGTCAGATGTGCTCCGAAAAATAAAAATCCCCAGCCTTCCCGTGTAACCGTACAACGACTAGAAAAGCTAAAAATCGTGAGCTATAGGTATGCTTTCGGCAAATGTGCTCCGAAAAATAAAAATCCCTGGACTAATCCGGTAACCCTTGAACGAGAAGAAAAACTGAAATCGTGAGCTATAGGTCACGCTTTTGACCAAATCTGCCCCGAGAAACAAAAATCGTCGGAATGCTTCCGTAACCCTGGCAGGACTAGAAAAGCTGAAAATCGTGAGTTATAGGTCACCCTTTCGGATAAATGTGCTTTGAAAAATAAAAAATCCTGGACGGCTCTGGTAACACCGGAACCACTAGAAAAGCTGAAAATCGTGAGCTATATAGGTTACGCTTTCGGCCAAATTATCTTCGAGATTGAAAAATCTCCGGAATGCTCCGGCAACCGAGGAACGACTAGAAAATTTGAAAATCGTGAGCTATAGGTCAATCTTTCGGCCAAATGTGCTCCAAAAATTAAAAATACCCGGACAGGCCCGGTAACCCTTGAACGACTAGGACAGCTGAAAATCGTGAGCTATAGGTCACTCTTTTGGCCAAATATGGTCTGAAATATAAAAATCCCCGCACTGGTCCGGAAACCTCGGTACGACTAGAAAAGCTAAACTCGTGAGCTATAGGTCACGCTTTCGGCGAAGTGTGCTCCGAAAAATAAAAATCGCTGGATAGGTCCGGTAACCCCGGAACTACTAGAAAAGCTAAAATCGTGAGCTATAGGTCACGCTTTCGGCGAAGTGTGCTCCGAAAAATAAAAATCCCCGGACAGGTCCGGTAACCCCAGCACGACTAGAAAAGCTGAAATCGTGAGCTATAGGTCACGCTTTCGGCCAAATCTGCTCTGAGAAACAAAATTCCCCCGGAATGCTCCGGTAACCATGTAACGACTAGTAAAGCCCAAAATCGCGAGCTATAGGTCACGCTTTCGGCCAAATGTGATTCGAAAAAAAAATCACCGGAGTTCTCCAGTAACCCCGGAACGACTAGAAGAGCGAAAAATCTTGAGCTGTGGGTCTCCCTTTCGGCAAAATGTGACGCGACAAAAATAATTGGAATGCTCCGGTAACCCTGCAACGACTAGAAAAACTGAAAATCGTGAGCTACAGATAACTCTTTCGGTCAGATATGCTCCGAAAAATAAAAATCCCCAGCCTTCCCGTGTAACCGTACAACGACTAGAAAAGCTGAAAATCGTGAGCTATAGGTACACTTTCGGCAAATGTGCTCCGAAAAATAAAAATCCCTGGACTAATCCGGTAACCCTTGAACGACAAGAAAAGCTGAAATCGTGAGCTATAGGTCACGCTTTCGACCAAATCTGCCCCGAGAAACAAAAATCGTTGGAATGCTTCCGTAACCCTAGCAGGACTAGAAAAGCTGAAAATCGTGAGTTATAGGTGACGCTTTCGGCTAAATTTGTTTCGGAAAATAAAAATGCCTGGACGGCCTAGTAACACCGGAACTACTAGAAAAGCTAAAATCGTGAGCTATAGGTCACGCTTTCGGCGAAGTGTGCTCCGAAAAATAAAAATCCCCGGACAGGTCCGGTAACCCCGGGACAACTAGAAAACCTAAAAGCGTGAGCTATAGGTCACGCTTTCGGCCAAATCTGCTCTGAGAAACAAAATTCCCCCGGAATGCTCCGGTAACCATGTAACGACTAGTAAAGCCCAAAATCGCGAGCTATAGGTCACGCTTTCGACCAAATGTGATGCGAAAAAAAAATCACCGGAGTTCTCCAGTAACCCCGGAACGACTAGAAAAGCGAAAAATCTTAAGCTGTGGGTCTCCCTTTCGGCAAAATGTGACGCGACAAAAATGACAGGAATGCTCCGGTAACCCTGCAACGACTAGAAAAGCTGAAAATCGTGAGCTACAGATCACTCTTTCGGTCAGATGTGCTCCGAAAAATAAAAATCCCCAGCCTTCCCGTGTAACCGTACAACGACTAGAAAAGCTGAAAATCGTGAGCTATAGGTATGCTTTCGGCTAATGTGCTCCAAAAAATAAAAATCCCTGGACTAATCCGGTAACCCTTGAATGACAAGAAAAGCTGAAATCGTCAGCTATAGGTCACGCTTTCGACCAAATCTGCCCCGAGAAACAAAAATCGTCGGAATGCTTCCGTAACCCTGGCAGGACTAGAAAAGCTGAAAATCGTGAGTTATAGGTCACGCTTTCGGCTAAATGTGTTTCGGAAAATAAAAATGCCTGGACGGCCTAGTAACACCGGAACCACTACAAAAGCTGAAAATCGTGAGCTATAGGTTACACTTTCGGCCAAATTAGCTTCGAGAAAGAAAATCTCCGGAATGCTCCGGTAACCATGGAACGACTAGAAAATTTGAAAATCGTTAGCTGTAGATCAATCTTTCGGCCAAATGTGCTCCAAAAATTAAAAATACCCGGACAGGCCCGGTAACCCTTGAACGACTAGGAAAGCTCAAAAACGTGAGCTATAGGTCACTCTTTCAGCCAAATGTGGTCTGAAATATAAAAATCCCCGCATTGGTCCGCAAACCTCGGTACGACTAGAAAAGCTAAAATCGTGAGCTATAGTTCACGCTTTCGAAGAAGTGTGCTCCGAAAAATAAAAATCGCTGGATAGGTCCGGTAACCCCGGAACTACTAGAAAAGCTAAAATCGTGAGCTATAGGTCACGCTTTCGGCGAAGTGTGCTCCGAAAAATAAAAATCCCCGGACAGTCCGGTAACCCCGGGACAACTAGAAAAACTGTAAGCGTGAGCTATAGGTCACGCTTTCGGCCAAATCTGCTCTGAGAAACAAAATTCCCACGGAATGTTCCGGTAACCATGTTACGACTATTAAAGCCCAAAATCGCGAGCTATAGGTCACGCTTTCGACCAAATGTGATGCGAAAAAAAAATCACCGGAGTTCTCCAGTAACCCCGGAACGACTAGAAAAGCGAAAAATCTTGAGCTGTGGGTCCCCCTTTCGGCAAAATGTGACGCGACAAAAGTCACTGGAATGCTCCGGTAACCCTGCAACGACTAGAAAAGCTGAAAATCGTGAGCTACAGATCACTCTTTCGGTCAGATGTGCTCCAAAAAATAAAAATCCCCAGCCTTCCCGTGTAACCGTACAACGACTAGAAAAGCTAAAAATCGTGAGCTATAGGTATGCTTTCGCCAAATGTGCTCCGAAAAATAAAAATCCCTGGACTAATCCGGTAACCCTTGAACGAGAAGAAAAACTGAAATCGTGAGCTATAGGTCACGCTTTCGACCAAATCTGCCCCGAGAAACAAAAATCGTCGGAATGCTTCCGTAACCCTGGCAGGACTAGAAAAGCTGAAAATCGTGAGTTATAGGTCACGCTTTCGGATAAATGTGCTTTGAAAAATAAAAAATCCTGGACGGCTCTGGTAACACCGGAACCACTAGAAAAGCTGAAAATCGTGAGCTATATAGGTTACGCTTTCGGCCAAATTATCTTCGAGATTGAAAAATCTCCGGAATGCTCCGGCAACCGAGGAACGACTAGAAAATTTGAAAATCGTGAGCTATAGGTCAATCTTTCGGCCAAATGTGCTCCAAAAATTAAAAATAGACGGACAGGCCCGGTAACCCTTAAACGACTAGGACAGCTGAAAATCGTGAGCTATAGGTCACTCTTTTGGCCAAATATGGTCTGAAATATAAAAATCCCCGCACTGGTCCGGAAACCTCGGTACGACTAGAAAAGCTAAACTCGTGAGCTATAGGTCACGCTTTCGGCGAAGTGTGCTCCGAAAAATAAAAATCGCTGGATAGGTCCGGTAACCCCGGAACTACTAGAAAAGCTAAAATCGTGAGCTATAGGTCACGCTTTCGGCGAAGTGTGCTCCGAAAAATAAAAATCCCCGGACAGGTCCGGTAACCCCAGCACGACTAGAAAAGCTGAAATCGTGAGCTATAGGTCACGCTTTCGGCCAAATCTGCTCTGAGAAACAAAATTCCCCCGGAATGCTCCGGTAACCATGTAACGACTAGTAAAGCCCAAAATCGCGAGCTATAGGTCACGCTTTCGGCCAAATGTGATTCGAAAAAAAAAAATCACCGGAGTTCTCCAGTAACCCCGGAACGACTAGAAGAGCGAAAAATCTTGAGCTGTGGGTCTCCCTTTCGGCAAAATGTGACGCGACAAAAATAATTGGAATGCTCCGGTAACCCTGCAACGACTAGAAAAACTGAAAATCGTGAGCTACAGATCACTCTTTCGGTCAGATATGCTCCGAAAAATAAAAATCCCCAGCCTTCCCGTGTAACCGTACAACGACTAGAAAAGCTGAAAATCGTGAGCTATAGGTACACTTTCGGCAAATGTGCTCCAAAAAATAAAAATCCCTGGACTAATCCGGTAACCCTTGAACGACAAGAAAAGCTGAAATCGTGAGCTATAGGTCACGCTTTCGACCAAATCTGCCCCGAGAAACAAAAATCGTCGGAATGCTTCCGTAACCCTAGCAGGACTAGAAAAGCTGAAAATCGTGAGTTATAGGTCACGCTTTCGGCTAAATTTGTTTCAGAAAATAAAAATGCCTGGACGGCCTAGTAACACCGGAACTACTAGAAAAGCTAAAATCGTGAGCTATAGGTCACGCTTTCGGCGAAGTGTGCTCCGAAAAATAAAAATCCCCGGACAGGTCCGGTAACCCCGGGACAACTAGAAAACCTGAAAGCGTGAGCTATAGGTCACGCTTTCGGCCAAATCTGCTCTGAGAAACAAAATTCCCCCGGAATGCTCCGGTAACCATGTAACGACTAGTAAAGCCCAAAATCGCGAGCTATAGGTCACGCTTTCGACCAAATGTGATGCGAAAAAAAAATCACCGGAGTTCTCCAGTAACCCCGGAACGACTAGAAAAGCGAAAAATCTTAAGCTGTGGGTCTCCCTTTCGGCAAAATGTGACGCGACAAAAATTACTGGAATGCTCCGGTAACCCTGCAACGACTAGAAAAGCTGAAAATCGTGAGCTACAGATCACTCTTTCGGTCAGATGTGCTCCGAAAAATAAAAATCCCCAGCCTTCCCGTGTAACCGTACAACGACTAGAAAAGCTGAAAATCGTGAGCTATAGGTATGCTTTCGGCAAATGTGCTCCAAAAAATAAAAATCCCTGGACTAATCCGTAACCCTTGAATGACAAGAAAAGCTGAAATCGTCAGCTATAGGTCACGCTTTCGACCAAATCTGCCCCGAGAAACAAAAATCGTCGGAATGCTTCCGTAACCCTGGCAGGACTAGAAAAGCTGAAAATCGTGAGTTATAGGTCACGCTTTCGGCTAAATGTGTTTCGGAAAATAAAAATGCCTGGGCGGCCTAGTAACACCGGAACCACTACAAAAGCTGAAAATCGTGAGCTATAGGTTACACTTTCGGCCAAATTAGCTTCGAGAAAGAAAATCTCCGGAATGCTCCGGTAACCATGGAACGACTAGAAAATTTGAAAATCGTTAGCTGTAGATCAATCTTTCGGCCAAATGTGCTCCAAAAATTAAAAATACCCGGACAGGCCCGGTAACCCTTGAACGACTAGGAAAGCTCAAAAACGTGAGCTATAGGTCACTCTTTCAGCCAAATGTGGTCTGAAATATAAAAATCCCCGCATTGGTCCGCAAACCTCGGTACGACTAGAAAAGCTAAAATCGTGAGCTATAGGTCACGCTTTCGAAGAAGTGTGCTCCGAAAAATAAAAATCGCTGGATAGGTCCGGTAACCCCGGAACTACTAGAAAAGCTAAAATCGTGAGCTATAGGTCACGCTTTCGGCGAAGTGTGCTCCGAAAAATAAAAATCCCCGGACAGTCCGGTAACCCCGGGACAACTAGAAAAACTGTAAGCGTGAGCTATAGTTCACGCTTTCGGCCAAATCTGCTCTGAGAAACAAAATTCCCCCGGAATGTTCCGGTAACCATGTTACGACTAGTAAAGCCCAAAATCGCGAGCTATAGGTCACGCTTTCGACCAAATGTGATGCGAAAAAAAAATCACCGGAGTTCTCCAGTAACCCCGGAACGACTAGAAAAGCGAAAAATCTTGAGCTGTGGGTCCCCCTTTCGGCAAAATGTGACGCGACAAAAGTCACTGGAATGCTCCGGTAACCCTGCAACGACTAGAAAAGCTGAAAATCGTGAGCTACAGATCACTCTTTCGGTCAGATGTGCTCCGAAAAATAAAAATCCCCAGCCTTCCCGTGTAACCGTACATCGACTAGAAAAGCTAAAAATCGTGAGCTATAGGTATGCTTTCGGCAAATGTGCTCCGAAAAATAAAAATCCCTGGACTAATCCGGTAACCCTTGAACGAGAAGAAAAACTGAAATCGTGAGCTATAGGTCACGCTTTCGACCAAATCTGCCCCGAGAAACAAAAATCGTCGAAATGCTTCCGTAACCCTGGCAGGACTAGAAAAGCTGAAAATCGTGAGTTATAGGTCACGCTTTCGGATAAATGTGCTTTGAAAAATAAAAAATCCTGGACGGCTCTGGTAACACCGGAACCACTAGAAAAGCTGAAAATCGTGAGCTATATAGGTTACGCTTTCGGCCAAATTATCTTCGAGATTGAAAAATCTCCGGAATGCTCCGGCAACCGAGGAACGACTAGAAAATTTGAAAATCGTGAGCTATAGGTCAATCTTTCGGCCAAATGTGCTCCAAAAATTAAAAATACCCGGACAGGCCCGGTAACCCTTGAACGACTAGGACAGCTGAAAATCGTGAGCTATAGGTCACTCTTTTGGCCAAATATGGTCTGAAATATAAAAATCCCCGCACTGGTCCGGAAACCTCGGTACGACTAGAAAAGCTAAACTCGTGAGCTATAGGTCACGCTTTCGGCGAAGTGTGCTCCGAAAAATAAAAATCGCTGGATAGGTCCGGTAACCCCGGAACTACTAGAAAAGCTAAAATCGTGAGCTATAGGTCACGCTTTCGGCGAAGTGTGCTCCGAAAAATAAAAATCCCCGGACAGGTCCGGTAACCCAGCACGACTAGAAAAGCTGAAATCGTGAGCTATAGGTCACGCTTTCGGCCAAATCTGCTCTGAGAAACAAAATTCCCCCGGAATGCTCCGGTAACCATGTAACGACTAGTAAAGCCCAAAATCGCGAGCTATAGGTCACGCTTTCGGCCAAATGTGATTCGAAAAAAAAATCACCGGAGTTCTCCAGTAACCCCGGAACGACTAGAAGAGCGAAAAATCTTGAGCTGTGGGTCTCCCTTTCGGCAAAATGTGACGCGACAAAAATAATTGGAATGATCCGGTAACCCTGCAACGACTAGAAAAACTAAAAATCGTGAGCTACAGATCACTCTTTCGGTCAGATATGCTCCGAAAAATAAAAATCCCCAGCCTTCCCGTGTAACTGTACAACGACTAGAAAAGCTGAAAATCGTGAGCTATAGGTACACTTTCGGCAAATGTGCTCCGAAAAATAAAATTCCCTGGACTAATCCGGTAACCCTTGAACGACAAGAAAAGCTGAAATCGTGAGCTATAGGTCACGCTTTCGACCAAATCTGCCCCGAGAAACAAAAATCGTCGGAATGCTTCCGTAACCCTAGCAGGACTAGAAAAGCTGAAAATCGTGAGTTATAGGTCACGCTTTCGGCTAAATTTGTTTCGGAAAATAAAAATGCCTGGACGGCCTAGTAACACCGGAACTACTAGAAAAGCTAAAATCGTGAGCTATAGGTCACGCTTTCGGCGAAGTGTGCTCCGAAAAATAAAAATCCCCGGACAGGTCCGGTAACCCCGGGACAACTAGAAAACCTGAAAGCGTGAGCTATAGGTCACGCTTTCGGCCAAATCTGCTCTGAGAAACAAAATTCCCCCGGAATGCTCCGGTAACCATGTAACGACTAGTAAAGCCCAAAATCGCGAGCTATAGGTCACGCTTTCGACCAAATGTGATGCGAAAAAAAAATCCCCGGAGTTCTCCAGTAACCCCGGAACGACTAGAAAAGCGAAAAATCTTAAGCTGTGGGTCTCCCTTTCGGCAAAATGTGACACGACAAAAATGACTGGAATGCTCCGGTAACCCTGCAACGACTAGAAAAGCTGAAAATCGTGAGCTACAGATCACTCTTTCGGTCAGATGTGCTCCGAAAAATAAAAATCCCCAGCCTTCCCGTGTAACCGTACAACGACTAGAAAAGCTGAAAATCGTGAGCTATAGGTATGCTTTCGGCTAATGTGCTCCAAAAAATAAAAATCCCTGGACTAATCCGGTAACCCTTGAATGACAAGAAAAGCTGAAATCGTCAGCTATAGGTCACGCTTTCGACCAAATCTGCCCCGAGAAACAAAAATCGTCGGAATGCTTCCGTAACCCTGGCAGGACTAGAAAAGCTGAAAATCGTGAGTTATAGGTCACGCTTTCGGCTAAATGTGTTTCGGAAAATAAAAATGCCTGGGCGGCCTAGTAACACCGGAACCACCACAAAAGCTGAAAATCGTGAGCTATAGGTTACACTTTCGGCCAAATTAGCTTCGAGAAAGAAAATCTCCGGAATGCTCCGGTAACCATGGAACGACTAGAAAATTTGAAAATCGTTAGCTGTAGATCAATCTTTCGGCCAAATGTGCTCCAAAAATTAAAAATACCCGGACAGGCCCGGTAACCCTTGAACGACTAGGAAAGCTCAAAAACGTGAGCTATAGGTCACTCTTTCAGCCAAATGTGGTCTGAAATATAAAAATCCCCGCATTGGTCCGCAAACCTCGGTACGACTAGAAAAGCTAAAATCGTGAGCTATAGTTCACGCTTTCGAAGAAGTGTGCTCCGAAAAATAAAAATCGCTGGATAGGTCCGGTAACCCCGGAACTACTAGAAAAGCTAAAATCGTGAGCTATAGGTCACGCTTTCGGCGAAGTGTGCTCCGAAAAATAAAAATCCCCGGACAGTCCGGTAACCCCGGGACAACTAGAAAAACTGTAAGCGTGAGCTATAGGTCACGCTTTCGGCCAAATCTGCTCTGAGAAACAAAATTCCCCCGGAATGTTCCGGTAACCATGTTACGACTAGTAAAGCCCAAAATCGCGAGCTATAGGTCACGCTTTCGACCAAATGTGATGCGAAAAAAAAATCACCGGAGTTCTCCAGTAACCCCGGAACGACTAGAAAAGCGAAAAATCTTGAGCTGTGGGTCCCCCTTTCGGCAAAATGTGACGCGACAAAAGTCACTGGAATGCTCCGGTAACCCTGCAACGACTAGAAAAGCTGAAAATCGTGAGCTACAGATCACTCTTTCGGTCAGATGTGCTCCGAAAAATAAAAATCCCCAGCCTTCCCGTGTAACCGTACAACGACTAGAAAAGCTAAAAATCGTGAGCTATAGGTATGCTTTCGCCAAATGTGCTCCGAAAAATAAAAATCCCTGGACTAATCCGGTAACCCTTGAACGAGAAGAAAAACTGAAATCGTGAGCTATAGGTCACGCTTTCGACCAAATCTGCCTCGAGAAACAAAAATCGTCGGAATGCTTCCGTAACCCTGGCAGGACTAGAAAAGCTGAAAATCGTGAGTTATAGGTCACGCTTTCGGATAAATGTGCTTTGAAAAATAAAAAATCCTGGACGGCTCTGGTAACACCGGAACCACTAGAAAAGCTGAAAATCGTGAGCTATGTAGGTTACGCTTTCGGCCAATTATCTTCGAGAATGAAAAATCTCCGGAATGCTCCGATAACCATGGAATGAAAAATCTTTCGGCCAAATGTGCTCCAAAAACAAAAAATACCCAGACAGGCCCGGTAACCCTTGAACGACTAGGACAGCTGAAAATCGTGAGCTATAGGTCACTCTTTTGGCCAAATCTGGTCTGAAATATAAAAATCCCCGCACTGGTCCGGAAACCTCGGTATGACTAGAAAAGCTAAACTCGTGAGCTATAGGTCACGCTTTCGGCGAAGTGTGCTCCGAAAAATAAAAATAGCTTGATAGGTCCGGTAACCCCGGAACTACTAGAAAAGCTAAAATCGTGAGCTCTAGGTCACGCTTTCGGCGAAGTGTGCTCCGAAAAATAAAAATCCCCGGACAGGTCCGGTAACCCCAGGACGACTAGAAAAGCTGAAATCGTGAGCTATAGGTCACGCTTTCGGCCAAATCTGCTCCGAGAAACAAAATTCCCCCAGAATGCTCAGGTAACCATGTAACGACTAGAAAAGCTCAAAATCGCGAGTTATAGGTCACGCTTTCGACCAAATGTGATGCGAAAAAAAAATCCCCGGAGTCCTCGAGAAACACCGGAATGACTAGAAAAGCGAAAAAACTTGAGTTATGGGTCTCCCTTTCGGCAAAATGTGATGCGACAGAAATCCCTGGAATGCTCCGGTTACCCTGGAACGACTAGAAAAGCTGAAAATCGTGAGCTACAGATCACTCTTTTGGTCAGATGTGCTCCGAAAAATAAAAATCCCTAGACTTCCCGTGTAACCGTACAACGACTAGAAAAGCTAAAATCGTGAGCTATAGGTCACGCTTTCGAAGAAGTGTGCTCCGAAAAATAAAAATCGCTGGATAGGTCCGGTAACCCCGGAACGACAAGAAAAGCTGAAATCGTGAGCTATAGGTCACGCTTTCGACCAAATCTTTCCCGAGAAACAAAAATGGTCGGAATGCTTCCGTAACCCTGGCATGACTAAAAAAGCTGAAAATCGTGAGTTATAGGTCACGCTTTCGGCTAAATGTGCTTCGGAAAATAAAAATACCTGGACGGCCTAGTAACACCGGAACCACTACAAAAGCTGAAAATCGTGAGCTATAGGTTACGCTTTCGGCCAAATTAGCTTCGAGAAAGAAAATATCCGGAATGCTCCGGTAACCATGGAACGACTAGAAAATTTGAAAATCGTGAGCTGTAGATCAATCTTTCGGCCAAATGTGCTCCAAAAATTAAAAATACCCGGACAGGCCCGGTAACCCTTGAACGACTAGGAAAGCTGAAAATCGTGAGCTATAGGTCACTCTTTCGGCCAAATGTGGTCTGAAATATAAAAATCCCCGCACTGGTCCGAAAACCTCGGTACGACTAGAAAAGCTAAAATCGTGAGCTATAGGTCACGCTTTCGGCGAAGTGTGCTCCGAAAAATAAAAATCGCTGGATAGGTCCGGTAACCCCGGAACTACTAGAAAAGCTAAAATCGTGAGCTGTAGGTCACGCTTTCGGCGAAGTGTGCTCCGAAAAATAAAAATCCCCGGACAGGTCCGGTAACCCCGGGACGACAAGAAAAGCTGAAATTGTGAGCTATAGGTCACGCTTTCGGCCAAATGTGACGCGAAAAAAAATCACCGAAGTTCTCCAGTAACCCCGGAACGACTAGAAAAGCGAAAAATCTTGAGCTGTGGGTCTCCCTTTCGGCAAAATGTGACGCGACAAAAATCACTGGAATGCTCCGGTAACCCTGCAACGACTAGAAAAGCTGAAAATCGTGAGCTACAGATCACTTTTTCGGTCAGATGTGCTCCGAAAAATAAAAATCCCCAGCCTTCCCGTGTAACCGTACAACGACTAGAAAAGCTGAAAATCGTGAGCTATAGGTACGCTTTCGGCAAATGTGCTCCAAAAAATAAATATCCCTGGACTAATCCGGTAACCCTTGAACGACAAGAAAAGCTGAAATCGTGAGCTATAGGTCACGCTTTCGACCAAATCTGCCCCGAGAAACAAAAATCGTCGGAATGCTTCCGTAACCCTGGCAGGACTAGAAAAGCTGAAAATCGTGAGTTATAGGTCACGCTTTCGGCTAAATGTGCTTCGAAAAATAAAAATGCCTGGACGGCCTAGTAACACCGGAACCACTACAAAAGCTGAAAATCGTGAGCTATAGGTTACGCTTTCGGCCAAATTAGCTTCGAGAAAGAAAATCTCCGGATTGCTCCGGTAACCATGGAACGACTAGAAAATTTGAAAATCGTTAGCTGTAGATCAATGTTTCGGCCAAATGTGCTCCAAAAATTAAAAATACCCGGACAGGCCCGGTAACCCTTGAATGACTAGAAAAGCCTTAAATCGTGAGCTATAGGTCACTATTTCGGCCAAATGTGGTGTGAAATATAAAAATCCCCGCACTGGTCCGGAAACCTCGGTGCGACTAGAAAAGCTAAAATCGTGAGCTATAGGTCACGGTTTCGAAGAAGTGTGCTCCGAAAAATAAAAATCGCTGGATAGGTCCGGTAACCCCGGAACTACTAGAAAAGCTAAAATCGTGAGCTGTAGGTCACGCTTTCGGCGAAGTCTGCCCCGAGAAACAAAAATCGTCGGAATGCTTCCGTAACCCTGGCATGACTAAAAAAGCTGAAAATCGTGAGTTATAGGTCACGCTTTCGGCTAAATGTGCTTCGGAAAATAAAAATGCCTGGACGGCCTAGTAACACCGGAACCACTACAAAAGCTGAAAATCGTGAGCTATAGGTTACGCTTTCGGCCAAATTAGCTTCGAGAAAGAAAATCTCCGGAATGCTCCGGTAACCATGGAACGACTAGAAAATTTGAAAATCGTGAGCTGTAGATCAATCTTTCGGCCAAATGTGCTCCAAAAATTAAAAATACCCGGACAGGCCCGGTAACCCTTGAACGACTAGGACAGCTGAAAATCGTGAGCTATAGGTCACTCTTTTGGCCAAATATGGTCTGAAATATAAAAATCCCCGCACTGGTCCAGAAACCTCGGTACGACTAGAAAAGCTAAACTCGTGAGCTATAGATCACGCTTTCGGCGAAGTGTGCTCCGAAAAATAAAAATTGCTGGATAGGTCCGGTAACCCCGGAACTACTAGAAAAGCTAAAATCGTGAGCTATAGGTCACGCTTTCGGCGAAGTGTGCTCCGAAAAATAAAAATCCCCGGACAGGTCCGGTACCCCCAGGACGACTAGAAAAGCTGAAAGCGTGAGCTATAGGTCACGTTTTCGGCCAAATCTGCTCCGAGAAACAAAATTCCCCCGGAATGCTCCGTTAACCATGTAACGACTAGAAAAGCTCAAAATCGCGAGTTATAGGTCACGCTTTCGGCCAAATGTGATGCGAAAAAAAATCACCGGAGTTCTCCAGTAACCCCGGAACGACTAGAAAAGCGAAAAATCTTGAGCTGTGGGTCTCCTTTTCGGCCAAATGTGACGCGACAAAAATCACTGTAATGCTCCGGTAACCTTGCAACGACTAGAAAAGCTGAAAATCGTGAGCTACATATCACTCTTTCGGTCAGATGTGCTCCGAAAAATAAAAATCCCTAGCTTTCCCGTGTAACCGTAAAACGACTAAAAAAAGCTGAAAATCGTGAGCTATAGGTACGCTTTCGGCAAATGTGCTCCGAAAACTAAAAATCCCTGGACTAATCCGGTAACCCTTGAACGAAAAGAAAAGCTGAAATCGTGAGCTATAGGTCACGCTTTCGACCAAATCTGCCCCGAGAAACAAAAATCGTCGGAATGCTTCCGTAACCCTGGCAGGACTAGAAAAGCTGAAAATCGTGAGTTATAGGGCACGCTTTCGGCTAAATGTGCTTCGAAAAATAAAAATTTCCGGACAGGTCCGGTAACCCCGGGACGACTAGAAAAGCTGAAAGCGTAGGTCACGCTTTCGACCAAATCTGCTATGAGAAACAAAATTCCCCCGGAATGCTCCGGTAACCATGTAACGACTAGTAAAGCCCAAAATCGCGAGCTATAGGTCACGCTTTCGACCAGATGTGATGCGAAAAAAAAATCACCGGAGTTCTGCAGTAACCCCGGAACGACTAGAAAAGCGAAAAATCTTGAGCTGTGGGTCTCCCTTTCGGCAAAATGTGACGCGACAAAAATCCATGGAGCTATAGGTATGTGACTAGAAAAGCTGAAAATCGTGAGCTATAGGTACGCTTTCGGCAAATGTGCTCCGAAAAATAAAAATCATTGGACTAATCCGGTAACCCTTGAACGACAAGAAAAACTAAAATGGTGAGCTATAGGTCACGCTTTCGACCAAATCTGCCCCGAGAAACAAAAATCCCCGGAGTCCTCGAGAAACACCGGAACGACTAGAAATGCGAAAAATCTTGAGTTATGGGTCTCCCATTCGGCAAAATGTGATGCGACAGAAATCCCCGGAATGCTCCGGTTACCCTGGAACGGCTAGAAAAGCTGAAAATCGTGAGCTACAGATCACTCTTTCAGTCAGATGTGCTCCGAAAAATAAAAATCCCTAGACTTCCCGTGTAACCGTACAACGACTAGAAAAGCTGAAAATCGTGAGCTATAGGTACGCTTTTGGCAAATGTGGTCCGAAAAATAAAAATCCCTGGACTAATCCGGAAATCCTTGAACGACAAGAAAAACTAAAATCGTGAGCTATAGGTCACGCTTTCGACCAAATCTGCCCCGAGAAACAAAAATCGTCGGAATGCTTCCGTAACCCTTGCATGACTAAAAAAGCTGAAAATCGTGAGTTATAGGTCATGCTTTCGGCTAAATGTGCTTCGGAAAATAAAAATACCTGGACGGCCTAGTAACACCGGAACCACTAGAAAAGCTGAAAATCGTGAGCTATAGGTTACGCTTTCGGCCAAATTAGCTTCGAGAAAGAAAATCTCCGGAATGCTCCGATAACCATGGAACGACTAGAAAATTTGAAAATCGTGAGCTGTAGATCAATCTTTCGGACAAATGTGCTCCAAAAATTAAAAATACCCGGACAGGCCCGGTAACCCTTGAACGACTAGGAAAGCTGAAAATCGTGAGCTATAGGTCACTCTTTCGGCCAAATGTGGTCTGAAATATAAAAATCCCCGCACTGGTCCGGAAACCTCGGTACGACTAGAAATGCTAAAATCGTGAGCTACAGGTCACGCTTTCGAAAAAGTGTGCTCCGAAAAATAAAAATCGCTGGATAGGTCCGGTAACTCCGGAACTACTAGAAAAGCTAAAATCGTGAGCTATAGGTCACGCTTTCGGCGAAGTGTGCTCCGAAAAATAAAAATCCCCGGACAGGTCCGGTAACCCCGGGACGACTAGAAAAGCTGAAAGCGTGAGCTATAGGTCACGCTTTCGGCCAAATCTGCTCTGAGAAACAAAATTCCCCTGGAATGCTCCGGTAACCATGTAACGACTAGTAAAGCCCAAAATCGCGAGCTATAGGTCACGCTTTCGACCAAATGTGATGCGAAAAAAAAATCACCGGAGTTCTCCAGTAACCCCGGAACGACTAGAAAAGCGAAAAATCTTGAGCTGTGGGTCTCCCTTTCGGCAAAATGTGACGCGACAAAAATCACTGGAATGCTCCGGTAACCCTGCAACGACTAGAAAAGCTGAAAATCGTGAGCTACAGATCACTCTTTCGGTCAGATGTGCTCCAAAAATAAAAATCCCCAGCCTTCCCGTGTAACCGTACAACGACTAGAATAGCTGAAAATCGTGAGCTATAGGTATGCTTTCGGCAAATGTGCTCTGAAAAATAAAAATCCCTGGACTAATCCGGTAACCCTTGAACGACAAGAAAAACTGAAATCGTGAGCTATAGGTCACGCTTTCGACCAAATCTGCCCCGAGAAACAAAAATCGTCGGAATGCTTCCGTAACCCTGGCACGACTAGAAAAGCTGAAAATCGTGAGTTATAGGTCACGCTTTCGGATAAATGTGCTTCGGAAAATAAAAATACCTGTACGGCTCTGGTAACACCGGAACCACTAGAAAAGCTGAAAATCATGAGCTATAGGTTACGCTTTCGGCCAAATTATCTTCGAGAATGAAAAATCTCCGGAATGCTCCGGCAACCAAGGAACGACAAGAAAATTTGAAAATCGTGAGCTATAGGTCAATCTTTCGGCCAAATGTGCTCCAAAAATTAAAAATACCCGGACAGGCCCGGTAACCCATGAACGACTAGGACAGCTGAAAATCGTGAGCTAGTCACGCTTTCGGCGAAGTGTGCTCCAAAAAATAAAAATCGCTGGATAGGTCCGGTAACCCCGGAACTACTAGAAAAGCTAAAATCGTGAGCTATAGGTCACGCTTTCGGCGAAGTGTGCTCCGAAAAATAAAAATCCCCGGACAGGTCCGGTAACCCCGGGACAACTAGAAAACCTAAAAGCGTGAGCTATAGGTCACGCTTTCGGCCAAATCTGCTCCGAGAAACAAAATTCCCCCGGAATGCTCCGGTAACCGTGTAACGACTAGAAAAGCTCAAAATCGCGAGTTATAGGTCACGCTTTCGGCCAAATGTGATGCGAAAAAAAATCCCCGGAGTCCTCGAGAAACACCGGAACGACTAGAAATAGCGAAAAATCTTGAGTCATGGGTCTCCCATTCGGCAAAATGTGATGCGACAGAAATCCCTGGAATGCTCCGGTTACCCTGGAACGACTAGAAAAGCTGAAAATCGTGAGCTACAGATCGCTCTTTCGGTCAGATGTGCTCCAAAAAATAAAAATCCCTACACTTCCCGTGTAACCGTACAACGACTAGAAAAGCTGAAAATCGTGAGCTATAGGTACGCTTTCGGCAAATGTGCTCCGAAAAATAAAAATCCCTGGACTAATCCGGTAACCCTTGAACGACAAGAAAAGCTAAAATCGTGAGCTATAGGTCACGCTTTCGACCAAATCTGCCCCGTGAAACAAAAATCGTCGGAATGCTTCCGTAACCCTGGCAGGACTAGAAAAGCTGAAAATCGTGAGTTATAGGTCACGCTTTCGACTAAATGTGCTTCAGAAAATAAAAATACCTGGACGGCCTAGTAACACCGGAACCACTAGAAAAGCTGAAAATCGTGAGCTATAGGTTACGCTTTCGGCCAAATTAGCTTCGAGAAAGAAAATCTCCGGAATGCTCCGATAACCATGGAACGACTAGAAAATTTGATAATCGTGAGCTGTAGATCAATCTTTCGGCCAAATGTGCTCCAAAAATTAAAAATACCCGGACAGGCCTGGTAACCCTTGAACGACTAGGAAAGCTGAAAATCGTGAGCTATAGGTCACTCTTTCGGCCAAATATGGTCTGAAATATAAAAATCCCCGCACTGGTCCGGAAACCTCGGTACGACTAGAAAAGCTAAAATCGTGAGCTATAGGTTACGCTTTCGAAGAAGTGTGCTCCGAAAAATAAAAATCGCTGGATAGGTCCGGTAACCCCGGAACTAGTAGAAAAGCTAAAATCGTGAGCTATAGGTCACGTTTTCGGCGAAGTGTGCTCCGAAAAATAAAAATCCCCGGACAGCTCCGGTAACCCCGGGACGACTAGAAAAGCTGAAAGCGTGAGCTATAGGTCACGCTTTCGGCCAAATCTGCTCTGAGAAACAAAATTCCCCTGGAATGCTCCGGTAACCATGTAACGACTAGTAAAGCCCAAAATCGCGAGCTATAGGTCACACTTTCGACCAAATGTGATGCGAAAAAAAAATCACCGGAGTTCTCCAGTAACCCCGGAACGACTAGAAAAACGAAAAATCTTGAGCTGTGGGTCTCCCTTTCGGCAAAATGTGACGCGACAAAAATCACTGGAATGCTCCGGTAACCCTGCAACGACTAGAAAAGCTGAAAATCGTGAGCTACAGATCACTCTTTCGGTCAGATGTGCTCCAAAAATAAAAATCCCCAGCCTTCCCGTGTAACCGTACAACGACTAGAAAAACTAAAAATCGTGAGCTATAGGTATGCTTTCGGCAAATGTGGTCCGAAAAATAAAAATCCCTGGACTAATCCGGAAACCCTTAAACGACAAGAAAAACTAAAATCGTGAGCTATAGGTCACGCTTTCGACCAAATCTGCCCCGAGAAACAAAAATCGTCGGAATGCTTCCGTAACCCTGGCACGACTAGAAAAGCTGAAAATCGTGAGTTATAGGTCACGCTTTCGGATAAATGTGCTTCAGAAAATAAAAATACTTGGACGGCTCTGGTAACACCGGAACCACTAGAAAAGCTGAAAATCGTGAGCTATAGGTTACGCTTTCGGCCAAATTATCTTCGATAATGAAAAATCTCTGGAATGCTCTGGCAACCAAGGAACGACTAGAAAATTTGAAAATCGTGAGCTATAGGTCAATCTTTCGGCCAAATGTGCTCTAAAAATTAAAATACCCGGACAGGCCCGGTAACCCATGAACGACTAGGACAGCTGAAAATCGTGAGCTATAGGTCACGCTTTCGGCGAAGTGTGCTCCGAAAAATAAAAATCGCTGGATAGGTCCGGTAACCCCGGAACTACTAGAAAAGCTAAAATCGTGAGCTATAGGTCACGCTTTCGGTGAAGTGTGCTTCGAAAAATAAAAATCGCTGGATAGGTCCGGTAACCCCGGAACTACTAGAAAAGCTAAAATCGTGAGCTGTAGGTCACGCTTTCGGCGAAGTGTGCTCCGAAAAATAAAAATCCCCGGACAGGTCCGGTAACCCCGGGACGACTAGAAAAGCTGAAATTGTGAGCTATAGGCCATGCTTTCGGCCAAATCTGCTCCGAGAAGCAAAATTCCCCCGGAATGCTCTGGTAACCTTGTAACGATTAGAAAAGCTCAAAATCGCGAGCTATAGGTCACGTTTTCGGCCAAATGTGATGCGAAAAAAAATCTCTGGATCCCTCCAGTAACCCCGGAACGACTAGAAAAGCGAAAAATCTAGAGTTATAGGTCACACTTTCGGCCAAATGTGCTCCGATAAATAGAAATACCTGGACAGGCTCGATAACCCCGGAACGACTAGAAAAGGTGAAAATCGTGAGCTACAGATCACTCTTTCGGCCAAATGTGCTACGCAAAATAAAAATCCCAGGACTACTTCGGTAACCCAGAAATGACTAGAAAAGCTGAAATTCGTGAGCTATAGGTCACGCTTTCAGCCAAATGTGCTCCGAAAAATAAAAATCTCCGCACTGGTCTCGAAACCCCAGAACGACTAGAGAAGCTGAAAATCGTGAGCTATAGGTCACGCTTTCGCCTAAATCTGCTCCGAGGAACAAAAATTCCCCCGACTGCTCCGGTAACCGTTGAACGACAAGAAAAGCTGAAAATCGTGAGCTATAGGTCACGCTTTCGGCCAAATGTGATGCAAACAAAAATTCCCAGAGTTTTCCAGTAACCCCGGAATGACTAGAAAAGCGGAAAAATCTTGAGCTATGGGTCATAATTTGGGCCAAATGTGATGCGACAAAAATCCCCGGAATCCTCCCGTAACATTGGAACGATTAGAAAAGATGAAAATCGTTAGCTATAGGTCAGGCCTTCGACCAAATCTACCTCGAGAAATAAAACTTGTCGGAATGCGCCAGTAACCATGGCACGACTAAAAAAACTGAATATAGGTCACTCTATCGGCCAAATGTGCCACGAAAAATAAAAATCACCGGACCGGCCCGGTAACTCTGGAACGACTAGAAAAGCTGAAAATCGTGAGCTATAGGTCATGCTTTTGGCCAAATGTGCTCCGAAAAATAAAAATCTCCACATCGGTCTTGAAAAGCTAAAATGGCGAGTTATAGGTCACGCTTTCGGCCAAATGTGTTCCGATAAATAAAAATCCCTGTACAGGTCCGATAACCCCGGAACGACTAGAAAAGCTGAAAATCGTGAGCGATAGATCACTGTTTCGGCCAAATGTGCTACGAAAAATAAAAATCCCCGGACTGGCACGGTAACGCTGAAACGACTAGAAAGCTAAAATGGTGAGTTATAGGTCACGCTTTCGGCCAAACGTGCTACGATAAATAAAAATACCTGGACACGTCCGATAAGCCCGGAACGACTAGAAAAGGTGAAAATCATGAGCTATAGATCACTCTTTCGGCCAAATGTGCTACGAAAAATAAAAATCCCTGGACGGCGCGGTAACCCTGAAACGACTAGAAAAGCTGAAAATCGTGAGCTGTACGTTACGCTTTCGGCCAAATGTGCTCCAAAAAATAAAAATCCCCGCATTGGTCCAGAAACTGTTAAACGACTAGAAAAGCTGAAAATTGTCAGCTATAGGTCACTCTTTCGGCCAAATCTTCTCCAAGAAACAAAATTCCCACGACAACTCTGGTAACCCTTGAACAACTATAAATGCTGAAAACGTGAGCTATAGTTCACGCTTTCGGCCAAATGTGAAGTGGAAAAAAAATTCCCGGAGTCCTCTAGTTACCCCAGAAAGACTAGAAAAGTGGAAAATCTTGACCTATGGGTCACCCTTTCGGCCAAATGTGATGCGACAAAAATCTCTGAAATCCTCCGGTAAGTCCAAAATGTTTAGAAAAGTTGAAAATCATGAGGTATAGGTCACACTTTCGGGCAATTGAGCTCCGAAAAATAAAAATCCCTGTACTGCTCCAGTAACCCCGGAACGACTAGAAAAGCTGAAATCGTGAGCTATAGGTCACGCTTTCGACCAAATCTGCCCCGAGAAACGAAAATCGTCGGAATGCTCCGGTAACCCTGGCACGACTAGAAAAGCTGCAAATCGTGAGCTATACGTCACGCTTTCGGACAAATGTGCTCCGAAAAATAAAAATCCCCAGACTGGCCTAGTAACCCTACAACTAGAAAAGCTGAAAATCGTGAGCTATAGGTCAGGTTTTCGGCCTAATCTACTCCAAAATATAAAAATACCCAGACTGCGCCGGTAACCCTGGAACGACAAGAAAAGCTAAAAATCGTGAGCTATAGGTATGCTTTCGGCAAATGTGCTCCGAAAAATAAAATCCCTGGACTAATCCGGTAACCCTTGAACGACAAGAAAAACTCAAATCGTGAGCTATAGGTCACGCTTTCGACCAAATCTGCCCCGAGAAACAAA
Source organism: Dendrocalamus latiflorus (assembly GCA_017311315.1). NCBI lineage: Eukaryota > Viridiplantae > Streptophyta > Magnoliopsida > Poales > Poaceae > Dendrocalamus > Dendrocalamus latiflorus. The sequence continues at coordinate 35,757,174 of CM029629.1, forward strand.
AATCGTCGGAATGCTTCCGTAACCCTGGCACGACTAGAAAAGCTGAAAATCGTGAGCTATAGATATGTCTTTCGGCCAAATGGGCTCCGAAAAAAAATCCCCAAACTGGCCCGGTAACCTTAGAACGACTAGAAAATCTGAAAATCGAGAGTTATAGGTCACGTTTTTGGCGAAATCCGTTCCAAAATATAAAAATACCCGGACTGCTCCAGTAACAATGAAACGACTAGAAAAGTTGAAAATCATGAGCCATACGTACGCTTTCGGCAAATGTGCCCCGAAAAATAAAAATCCCTGCACAGGTCCGGTAACCCCGGAACGACTAGATAAGCTGAAAATAGTGAGCTATAGGTCACGCTTTCGGCAAAATGTGCTCCTACAAATTAAAATTCCCAGACTGCCTCGGTAATTCAGAAACGACTAGAAAAGCTGAAATTCGTGAGCTATAGGTCACGCCTTCAGGCATATGCGCTCTGAAAAATAAAAATCCCGGGACTGTTTCGGTAACCCAGAAACGACTAGAAAAGCTGAAATTCGTGAGCTATAGGTCACGCTTTCGGCCAAATGTGCTCCAAAAAATAAAAATCCCCGCACTGGTCTCGAAACCCCAGAACGACTAGAGAACCTGAAAATCGTGAGCTATATGTCACGCTTTCGCCTAAATCTGCTCCGAGGAACAAAATTCTCCCGACTGCTCCGGCTACCGTTGAACGACTAGAAAATCTGAAAAATAGTGAGGTATAGGTCACGCTTTCGGCCAAATGTGATGCAAAAATAAAAATCCCCAGCCTTCCCGTGTAACCGTACAACGACTAGAAAAGCTGAAAATCGTGAGCTATAGGTATACTTTCGGCAAATGTGCTCCGAAAAATAAAAATCCCTGGACTAATCCGGTAACCCTTGAACGATAAGAAAAACTGAAATCGTGAGCTATAGGTCACGCTTTCGACCAAATCTGCCCCGAGAAACAAAAATCGTCGGAATGCTTCCGTAACCCTGGCACGACTAGAAAAGCTGAAAATCGTGAGTTATAGGTCACGCTTTCGGATAAATGTGCTTCGGAAAATAAAAATACCTGGACGGCTCTGGTAACACCGGAACCACTAGAAAAGCTGAAAATCGTGAGCTATAGGTTACGCTTTCGGCCAAATTATCTTCGAGAATGAAAAATCTCCAGAATGCACCGGCAACCAAGGAACGACTAAAAAATTTGAAAATCGTGAGCTATAGGACAATCTTTCGGCCAAATGTGCTCCAAAAATTAAAAATACCCGGACTGGCCCGGTAACCCTTGAACGACTAGGACAGCTGAAAATCGTGAGCTATAGGTCACGCTTTCGGCGAAGTGTGCTCCGAAAAATAAAAATCGCTGGATAGGTCCGGTAACCCCGGAACTACTAGAAAAGCTAAAATCGTGAGCTATAGGTCACGCTTTCGGTGAAGTGTGCTCCGAAAAATAAAAATCCCCGGACAGGTCCGGTAACCCCAGGATGACTAGAAAAGCTAAAATCGTGAGCTATAGGTCACGCTTTCGGCCAAATCTGCTCCGAGAAACAAAATTTCCCAGGAATGGTCCGGTAACCATGTAACGACTAGAAAAGCTCAAAATCGCGAGTTATAGGTCACGCTTTCGGCCAAATGTGATGCAAAAAAAAATCTCGAGAGTCCTCCAGAAACCCCGGAACGACTAGAAAAGCGAAAAATCTTGAGTTATGGGTCTCCCTTTCGGCAAAATGTGATGCGACAGAAATCACTGTAATGCTCCGGTAACCCTGGAACGACAAGAAAAGCTGAAAATCGTGAGCTACAGATCACTCTTTCGGTCAGATGTGCTCCGAAAAATAAAAATCCCTAGACTTCCCGTGTAACCGTACAACGACTAGAAAAGCTGAAAATCGTGAGCTATAAGTACGCTTTCGGCAAATGTGCTCCAAAAAATAAAAATCCCTGGACTAATCCGGTAACCCTTGAACGACAAGAAAAGCTAAAATCGTGAGCTATAGGTCACGCTTTCGACCAAATCTGCCCCGAGAAACAAAAATCGTCGGAATGCTTCCGTAACCCTGGCAGGACTAAAAAAGCTGAAAATCGTGAGTTATAAGTCACGCTTTCGGCTAAATGTGCTTCGGAAAATAAAAATACCTGGACGACCTAGTAACACCGGAACCACTACAAAAGCTGAAAATCGTGAGCTATAGGTTACGCTTTCGGCCAAATTAGCTTCGATAAAGAAAATCTCCGGAAAGCTCCGGTAACCATGGAACGACTAGAAAATTTGAAAATCGTGAGCTGTAGATGAATCTTTCGGCCAAATGTGCTCCAAAAATTAAAAATACTCGGACAGGCCCGGTAACCCTTGAACGACTAGGACAGCTGAAAATCGTGAGCTATAGGTCACTCTTTCGGCCAAATGTGGTCTGAAATATAAAAATCCCCGCACTGGTCCGGAAACCTCGGTACGACTAGAAAAGCTAAAATTGTGAGCTATAGGTCACGCTTTCGGCGAAGTGAGCTCCGAAAAATAAAAATCGCTGGTTAGGTCCGGTAACCCCGGAACTACTAGAAAAGCTAAAATCGCGAGCTGTAGGTCACGCTTTCGGCGAAGTGTGCTCCGAAAAATAAAAATCCCCGGACAGGTCCGGTAACCCCGGAACGACTAGATAAGCTGAAAATAGTGAGCTATAGGTCACGCTTTCGGCAAAATGTGCTCCTACAAATTAAAATTCCCGGACTGCCTCGGTAATTCAGAAACGACTAGAAAAGCTGAAATTCGTGAGCTATAGGTCACGCCTTCAGGCATATGCGCTCTGAAAAATAAAAATCCCGGGACTGTTTCGGTAACCCAGAAACGACTAGAAAAGCTGAAATTCGTGAGCTATAGGTCACGCTTTCGGCCAAATGTGCTCCAAAAAAAAAAATTCCCGCACTGGTCTCGAAACCCCAGAACGACTAGAGAACCTGAAAATCGTGAGCTATATGTCACGCTTTCGCCTAAATCTGCTCCGAGGAACAAAATTCCCCCGACTGCTCCGGCAACCGTTGAACGACTAGAAAATCTGAAAAATAGTGAGGTATAGGTCACGCTTTCGGCCAAATGTGATGCAAAAATAAAAATCCCCAGCCTTCCCGTGTAACCGTACAACGAATAGAAAAGCTGAAAATCGTGAGCTATAGGTATACTTTCGGCAAATGTGCTCCGAAAAATAAAAATCCCTGAACTAATCCGGTAACCCTTGAACGATAAGAAAAACTGAAATCGTGAGCTATAGGTCACGCTTTCGACCAAATCTGCCCCGAGAAACAAAAATCGTCGGAATGCTTCCGTAACCCTGGCACGACTAGAAAAGCTGAAAATCGTGAGTTATAGGTCACACTTTCGGATAAATGTGCTTCGGAAAATAAAAATACCTGGACGGCTCTGGTAACATCGGAACCACTAGAAAAGCTAAAAATCGTGAGCTATAGGTTACGCTTTCGGCCAAATTATCTTCGAGAATGAAAAATCTCCAGAATGCACCGGCAACCAAGGAACGACTAAAAAATTTGAAAATCGTGAGCTATAGGACAATCTTTCGGCCAAATGTGCTCCAAAAATTAAAAATACCCGGACTGGCCCGGTAACCCTTGAACGACTAGGACAGCTGAAAATCGTGAGCTATAGGTCACGCTTTCGGTGAAGTGTGCTCCGAAAAATAAAAATCGCTGGATAGGTCCGGTAACCCCGGAACTACTAGAAAAGCTAAAATCGTGAGCTATAGGTCACGCTTTCGGTGAAGTGTGCTCCGAAAAATAAAAATCCCCGGACAGGTCCGGTAACCCCAGGATGACTAGAAAAGCTAAAATCGTGAGCTATAGGTCACGCTTTCGGCCAAATCTGCTCCGAGAAACAAAATTTCCCAGGAATGGTCCGGTAACCATGTAACGACTAGAAAAGCTCAAAATCGCGAGTTATAGGTCACGCTTTCGGCCAAATGTGATGCAAAAAAAAAAATCTCGAGAGTCCTCCAGAAACCCCGGAACGACTAGAAAAGCGAAAAATCTTGAGTTATGGGTCTCCCTTTCGGCAAAATGTGATGCGACAGAAATAACTGTAATGCTCCGGTAACCCTGGAACGACAAGAAAAGCTGAAAATCGTGAGCTACAGATCACTCTTTCGGTCAGATGTGCTCCGAAAAATAAAAATCCCTAGACTTCCCGTGTAACCGTACAACGACTAGAAAAGCTGAAAATCGTGAGCTATAAGTACGCTTTCGGCAAATGTGCTCCAAAAAATAAAAATCCCTGGACTAATCCGGTAACCCTTGAACAACAAGAAAAGCTAAAATCGTGAGCTATAGGTCACGCTTTCGACTAAATCTGCCCCGAGAAACAAAAATCGTCGGAATGCTTCCGTAACCCTGGCAGGACTAGAAAAGCTGAAAATCGTGAGTTATAAGTCACGCTTTCGGCTAAATGTGCTTCGGAAAATAAAAATACCTGGACGACCTAGTAACACCGGAACCACTACAAAAGCTGAAAATCGTGAGCTATAGGTTACGCTTTCGGCCAAATTAGCTTCGATAAAGAAAATCTCCGGAAAGCTCCGGTAACCATGGAACGACTAGAAAATTTGAAAATCGTGAGCTGTAGATGAATCTTTCGGCCAAATGTGCTCCAAAAATTAAAAATACTCGGACAGGCCCGGTAACCCTTGAACGACTAGGACAGCTGAAAATCGTGAGCTATAGGTCACTCTTTCGGCCAAATGTGGTCTGAAATATAAAAATCCCCGCACTGGTCCGGAAACCTCGGTACGACTAGAAAAGCTAAAATTGTGAGCTATAGGTTACGCTTTCGGCGAAGTGAGCTCCGAAAAATAAAAATCGCTGGTTAGGTCCGGTAACCCCGGAACTACTAGAAAAGCTAAAATCGTGAGCTGTAGGTCACGCTTTCGGCGAAGTGTGCTCCGAAAAATAAAAATCCCCGGACAGGTCCGGTAACACCGGGATGACTAGAAAAGTTGAAATTGTGAGCTATAGGTCACGCTTTCGGCCAAATCTGCTCCGAGAAACAAAATTCCCCCGGAATGCTCCGGTAACCTTGTAACGATTAGAAAAGCTCAAAATCGCGAGCTATAGGCCACGCTTTCGGCCAAATGTGATGCGAAAAAAAAATCTCTGGAGTCCTCCAGTAACCCCGGAACGACTAGAAAAGCGAAAAATCTTGAGTTATAGGTCACGCTTTCGGCTAAATATGCTCCGAAAAATGTGCTCCGATAACACCGGTACACCGGAACGACTAGAAAAGCTGAAATCGTCAGCTATAGGTTACGCTTTAGGCCAAATTAGCTTCGAGAAAGAAAAATCCCCGGAATGCTCCGGTAACCATGGAATGACTAGAAAAAGATGAAAATCGTGAGCTATAGGTCAATCTTTTGGCCAAATGCGCTCCGAAAATTAAAAATACCCGGACAGGCCCGGTAACCCTTGAACGGCTAGGAAAGCTAAAATGGCGAGTTATAGGTCACGCTTTCGGCCAAATGTGCTCTGAAAAATAAAAATCCCCGCACTGGTCCAGAAACCCCGGAACGATTAGGAAAGCTAAAATGTGAGCTATAGATCATGCTTTCGCCAAATGTGCTACGAAAAATAAAAATCCCCAAACTGGCCCAGTAACCTAAGAACGACTAGAAAATCTGAAAATCGAGAGTTATAGGTCACGTTTTTGGCGAAATCTGTTCCAAAATATAAAAATACCCAGACTACTCCAGTAACAATGAAACGACTAGAAAAGCTGAAAATCATGAGCTCTACGTACGCTTTCGGCAAATGTGGCCCGAAAAATAAAAATCCTTGCATAGGTCCGGTAACCCCGGAACGACTAGATAAGCTGAAAATAGTGAGCTATAGGTCACGCTTTCGGCAAAATGTACTCCTACAAATTAAAATTCCCGGACTGCCTCGGTAACCCAGAAACGACTAGAAAAGCTGAAATTCGTGAGCTATAGGTCACACCTTCAGGCATATGCGCTCTGAAAAATAAAAATCCCGGGACTGCTTCGGTAACCCAGAAACGACTAGAAAAGCTGAAATTCGTGAGCTATAGGTCACGCTTTCGGCCAAATGTGCTCCAAAAAATAAAAATCCCCGCACTGGTCTCGAAACCCCAGAACGACTAGAGAACCTGAAAATCGTGAGCTATATGTCACGCTTTCACCTAAATCTGCTCCGAGGAACAAAATTCCCCCGACTGCTCCGGTAACCGTTGAACGACTACAAAAGCGAAAATAGTGAGGTATAGGTCACGCTTTCGGCCAAATGTGATGTAAAACGAATCCCCAGAGTCCTCCAGTTACCTCGGAATGACTAGAAAAGCGGAAAATTCTTGAGCTATGTGTCATAATTTGGGCCAAATGTGATGTGACAAAAATCCCCGGAATCCTCCCGTAATATTGGAACGATTAGAAAAGATGAAAATCGTTAGCTATAGTTCAGGCCTTGGACCAAATCGACCTCGAGAAACAAAAATTATCGAAATGCTCCGGTAACCACGGCACGACTAAAAAACTGAATATAGGTGACTCTATCGGCCAAATGTGCTACGAAAAATAAAAATCCCCGGACCGGCCCGGTAACCCTGGAACGACTAGAAAAGCGGAAAATCGTGAGCTATAGGTCATGCTTTCGACCAAATGTGCTCCGAAAAATAAAAATCTCCACATTGGTCTGAAAACCCCGGAACGACTAGAAAAGCTAAAATGGTGAGTTATAGGTCACGCTTTTGGCCAAATGTGCTCCGATAAATAAAAATCTCTAGACAGGTCCGATAACCCCAGAACGACTAGAAAAGCTGAAAATCGTGAGATATAGGTCACTCTTTCGGCCAAATCTTCTCCAAGAAACAAAATTCCCCCGACAACTCTGGTAACCCTTGAACAACTATAAATGCTGAAAATGTGAGCTATAGGTCACGCTTTCGGGCAAATGTGCTCCAAAAAATAAAAATCCCTGTACTGCTCCAGTAACCCCGGAACGACTAGAAAAGCTGAAATCGTGAGCTATAGGTCACGCTTTCGACCAAATCTGCCCCAAGAAACGAAAATCGTCGGAATGCTCCGATAACCCTGGAACGACTAGAAAAGCTGAAAATCGTGAGCTATACGTCACGCTTTCGGCCAAATGTGCTCCGAAAAATAAAAATCCCCAGACTGGCCTGGTAACCCTACAACAACTAGAAAAGCTGAAAATCGTGAGCTATAGGTCAGGTTTTCGGCCAAATCTACTCCAAAATATAAAAATACCCAGACTGCGCCGGTAACCCTGGAATGACTAGAAAAGCTGAAAATCGTGAGCTATAGATATGTCTTTCAGCCAAATGGGCTCCGAAAAATAAAAATCTCCAAACTGGCCCGGTAATCTTAGAACGACTAGAAAATCTGAAAATCGAGAGTTATAGGTGACGTTTTTGGCGAAATCTGTTCCAAAATATAAAAATACCCGGACTGCTCCAATAACAATGGAACGACAAGAAAAGCTGAAAATCATGAGCTATACGTACGCTTTCGGCAAATGTGCCCCGAAAAATAAAAATCCCTGCACAGGTCCGGTAACCCCGGAACGACTAGATAAGCTGAAAATCGTGAGCTATAGGTGACGCTTTCGGCAAAATGTGCTCCTACAAATAAAAATTCCCGGACCGCCTCGGTAACCCAGAAATGACTAGAAAAGCTGAAATTCGTGAGCTATAGGTCACGCCTTCAGGCATATGCGCTCTGAAAAATAAAAATCCCGAGACTGCTTCGGTAACCCAGAAACGACTAGAAAAGCTGAAATTCGTGAGCTATAGATATGTCTTTCGGCCAAATGGGCTCCGAAAAATAAAAATCCCTAAACTGGCCCGGTAACCTTAGAACGACCAGAAAATCTGAAAATCGAGAGTTATAGGTCACGTTTTTGGCGAAATCTGTTCCAAAATATAAAAATAGCCGGACTGGTCCAGTAACAATGGAACGACTGAAAAAGCTGAAAATCATGAGCTATACGTACGCTTTCGGCAAATGTGCTCCGAAAAATAAAAATCCCTGCACAGGTCCGGTAACCCCGGAACGACTAGATAAGCTGAAATTCGTGAGTTATAGGTCACGCTTTCGGCAAAATGTGCTCCTACAAATAAAAATTCCCGGACTGCCTCGGTAACCCAGAAACGACTAGAAAAGCTGAAATTCGTAAGCTATAGGTCACGCCTTCAGCCATATGGGCTCTGAAAAATAAAAATCCCTGACCGCTTCGGTAACCCAGAAACGACTAGAAAAGCTGAAATTCGTGAGCTATAGGTCACGCTTTCGGTCAAATGTGCTCCGAAAAATAAAAATCCCCGCACTGGTCTCGAAACCCCAGAACGACTAGAGAACCTGAAAATCGTGAGCTATGTCACGCTTTCGCCTAAATCTGCTCCGAGGAACAAAATTCCCCCGACTACTCCGGTAACCGTTGAACGACTAGAAAATCTGAAAATAGTCAGGTATAGGCCACGCTTTCGGCCAAATGTGATGGAAAAAAATCCCAGAGTCCTCCAGTAACCCCGGAATGACTAGAAAAGCTGAAATTCCTTAGCTATAGGTCACGCCTTCAGGCATATGCGCTCTGAAAAATAAAAATCCCGGGACTGCTTCGGTAACCCAGAAACGAATAGAAAACCTGAAATGCGTGAGCTATAGGTCACTCTTTCGGCCAAATGTGCTCCGAAAAATAAAAATCCCCGCACTGGTCTCGAAACCCCAGAACGACTAAAGAACCTGAAAATCGTGAGCTATATGTCACGCTTTCGCCTAAATCTGCACCGAGGAACAAAATTTCCCCGTCTGCTACGGTAACCGTTGAACGACTAGAAAAGCTAAAAATAGTGAGGTATAGGTCACGCTTTCGGCCAAATGTGATACAAAAAAAATCCCCAGAGTCCTCCAGTAACCTCAGAATGACTAGAAAAGCGGAAAAATCTTGAGTTATGGGTCATAATTTGGGCCAAATGTGATGCGACAAAAATCCCCAGAATCCTCCCGTAATATTGGAACGATTAGAAAAGATGAAAATCGTTAGCTATAGGTCAGGCCTTCGACCAAATCAACCTCGAGAAACAAAAATTATCGAAATGCTCCGGTAACCACGGCACGACTAAAAAACTGAATATAGGTGACTCTATCGGCCAAATGTGTTACGAAAAATAAAAATCCCCGGACCGGCCCGGTAACCCTGGAACGACTAGAAAAGCTGAAAATCGTGAGCTATAGGTCAGGCCTTCGACCAAATCTACCCCGAGAAACAAAAATTGTCGAAATGCTGTGGTAATCATGGCACGACTAAAAAAGCTGAATATAGGTCACTCTATCGGCCAAATGTGCTACGAAAAATAAAAATCCCCGGACCGGCCCGGTAACCCTAGAACGACTAGAAAAGCTAAAAATCATGAGCTATAGGCATGCTTTTGGCCAAATGTACTCCAAAAAATAAAAATCTCCGCATTGGTCTGGAAACCCCGGAACGACTAGGAAAGCTAAAACGGTGAGTTATGGGTCACGCTTTCGGCCAAATGTGCTCCGATAAATAAAAATCCCTGTACAGGTCTGACAACCACGGAACGACTAGAAAAGCTGAAAATCGTGAGTTATAATTCAGTCTTTTGGCCAAATGAGCTACGAAAAATAAAAATCCCCGGACTGGCGCGGTAACCCTGAAACGACTAGAAAAGCTAAAATGGTGAGTTATAGGTCACGCTTTCGGCCGAATGTGCTCCGATAAATAAAAATACCTGGACAGGTCCGATAACCCCGGAACGACTAGAAAAACTAAAAATCGTGAGCTGTAGGTCACTCTTTCGGTCAAATGTGCTACAAAAAATAAAAATCCCCGGACTGGCGTGGTAACCCTGAAACGACTAGAAAAGTTGAAAATCATGAGCTATAGGTCACGCTTTTGGCCAAATGTGCTCCAAAAAATAAAAATCCCCTCATTGGTCCGGAAACCGTTGAACGACTAGAAAAGCTGAAAATCATCAGCTATAGGTCACGCTTTCGGCCAAGTCTTCTCCAAGAAACAAAATTCCCACGACAACTCCGGTATCCTTTGAACGACTAGAAAAGCTAAAAATGTGAGCTATAATTCACGCTTTCGGCCAAATATGAAGTGGAAAAAAAAATCCCCGGAGTCCCCTAGTTACCCCGGAAAGACTAGAAAAGTGGAAAATCTTTACCTATGGGTTATCCTTTCGGCCAAATGTGATGCGACAAAAATCCCTGGAATTCTCTGGTAAGTCTAGAATGTTTAGAAAAGTTGAAAATTGTGAGCTATAGGTCACGCTTTTCGGCTAATGTGCTCCAAAAAAAATCCCTGGAATCCTCTGGTAAGTCTAGAATGTTTAGAAAAGTTGAAAATTGTGAACTATAGTTACGCTTTCGGCAAATGTGCTGTGAAAAATAAGAATCCCTGGACCGGCCCGGTAACCCTGAAATGACTAGAAAAGCTGAAAATCGTGAGCTAGGTCACGCTTTCGGCCAAATGTGCTCCGGAAAATAAAAATCTCCGCACTGGTCCGGAAGCCCTAGAACGACCAGAAAAGCTAAAATGTGAGCTATAGGTCACGCTTTCGGCCAAATGTGCTCCGAAAAATAAAAATCCCTGCACAGGTCCGGTAACCCCGGAACGACTAGAAAAGTTGAAAATCGTGAGCTATAGGTCACGCTTTCCGCAAAATGTGCTCTGAAAAATAAAAATCCCTGAACTGCCTCGGTGACCTAGAAACGACTAGAAAAGCTGAAAATCGTGAGCTATAGGTCACGATTTCGGCCAAATGTGATGCGAAAAAAATCCCCGGAGTCCTCCAGTAACCCCGGAATGACTAGAAAAGCGGAAAATCTTGAGCTATGGGTCACCCTTTGGGCCAAATGTGATGCGACAAAAATACCCGGAATCCTCCGGTAACATCGGAACGATTAGAAAAGTTGAAAATCGTTAGCTATAGGTCACGCTTTCGGGCATATGTGCTCCAAAAAATAAAAATCCTTGGACTTCTCCGGTAACCCCGGAACGACTACAGAAGCTGAAATCGCGAGCTATAGGTCACTCTTTCGGCCAAATGTGCTACGAAAAATAAAAATCCCCGGATTGGCTCGGTAACCCTGGAACGGTTAGAAAAGCTGAAAATCGTGAGCAGTAGGTCAGGTTTTCGGCCAAATCTGCTCCAAAATATAAAAATACCCGGACTGCTCCGGTAACCCTGTAGTGACTAGAAAAGCTGAAAATCATGAGCTATAGTTCAGTCTTTTGGCCAAATGTTCTCCGAAAAATAAAAATCCCCAAACTGGCCCGGTGACTTTAGAACGACTAGAAATGCTGAAAATTGTGAGCTATAGGTACGCTTTCGGCAAATGTGCTCCGAAAAATAAAAATCCGCAGACTACTCCGGTATCCCCAGAACGACTAGAAAATTTGAAATCGTGAGCTATAGGTCAGGCCTACGACCATATCTACCCCGAGAAACAAAAATCGTCGAAATGCTCCGGTAACCATAGCACGACTAAAAAAGTTGAATATAGGTCACTCTGGACCGGCCCGGTAACCCTGAAACGAATATAAAAGCTGAAAATAGTGAGCTATAGGTCATGCTTTCGGCCAAATGTGCTCCGAAAAATAAAAATCTCCTCATTGGTCAGGAAACCCCGGAACGACTAGAAAAGCTAAAATGGTGAGTTATAGGTCACGCTTTCGGCCAAATGTGCTCCGATAAACCAAAATCCCTGGACACGTCTGACAACCCCGGAACGACTAGAAAAAGCTGAAAATCGTGACCTATAGGCCACGCTTTCGGCAAATGTGCTACGAAAAATAAAAATCCCCGGACTGGCGCGGTAACCCCGAAACGACTAGAAACCTGAAAATCGTGAGCTAGGTCACGCTTTCAGCCAAATGTGCACCGAAAAATAAAAATCCCCGCATTGGTCCGGGAACTGTTGAACGACTAGAAAAACTGAAAATCGTCAGCTATAGGTCACGCTTTCGACCAAATCTACTCCAAGAAAGAAAATTCTCCCGACAACACCGGTAACCCTTGAACAACTAGAAATGCTGAAAATGTGAGCTATAGTTTACTCTTTCGGCCAAATGTAGGGCGAAAAAAAAAATCCCCGGAGTCCTCTAGTTACCCCAGAAAGACTAGAAAAGTGGAAAATCTTGACCTGTGTGTCATCCTTTGGGCCAACTGTGATGCGACAAAAATCCCTGGAATCCTCCGGTAAGACCAGAATGTTTAGAAAAGTTGAAACTTGTTAGCTATAGGTCACGCTTTCGGACAAATGAGCTCTAAAAAATAAAAATCCCTGAACTGCTCCAGTAACCACGGAACGACTAGAAAAGCAGAAATCGTGAGCTATAGGTCACGCTTTCGACCAAATCTGCCCCGAGGAAGAAAAATCGTTGGAATGCTCCGGTAAGCCTGGCACAACTAGAAAAGCTGAAAATCGTGAGCTATACGTCACGCTTTCGGCCAAATGTGCTCCAAAAAATAAAAAACCCTAGACTGGCCTGGTAACAGTACAACGACTAGAAAAGCTGAAAATCATGAGCTATAGGTCTCGTTTTCGGCCAAATCTGCTCCAAAATATAAAAATACCAGGACTGCGCCGGTAACCCCGGAATGACTAGAAAAGCTGAAAATCGTGAGTTATAGATCTGTCTTTCAGCCAAATGGGCTCCAAAAATAAAAATCCCCAAACTGGCCCGGTAACCTTAGATCGACTAGAAAAGCTGAAAATCGTGAGCTAGGTCACGTTTTCGGCGAAATCTGTTCCAAAATATAAAAATACCCGGACTGCTCCGGTAACCATGAAACGACTAGAAAAGCTAAAAATCATGAGCTATACGTACGCTTTCGGCGAATGTGCTCCGAAAAATAAAAATCCCTGCACAGGTCCGGTAACCCCAGAACGACTAGATAAGCTGAAAATCGTGAGCTATAGGTCACGCTTTTGGCAAAATGTGCTGTTAAAAATAAAAATTTCCGGACTGCCTCGGTAACCCAGAAACGACTAGAAAAGCTAAAATTTGTGATCTATAGGTCACGCTCTCGGCCAAATGTGCTTCGAAAAATAAAAATCCCCGCACTGGTCTGAAAACACCAGAACGACTAGAGAAGCTGAAAATCGTGAGCTATATGTCACGATTTGGCATAAATCTGCTCCGAGGAACAAAATTCCCCCGACTGCTCTAGGTTGAACGTCTAGAAAAGCTGAAAATCGTGAGCTATAGGTCACGCTTTCGGCCAAATGCGATGCAAAAAAATTCCCGGAGTCCTCCAGTAACCCCGGATGACTAGAAAAGCGGAAAATCTTGAGCTATGGGTCATAATTTGGGCCAAATATGATGCGACAAAAATCCCCCGAATCCTCTCGTAGCATTGGAACGATTAGAAAAGATGAAAATCGTTAGCTATAGGTCACGCTTTCAGGCATATGCGCTCTGAAAAATAAAAAACCCAAGACTGCTTCGGTAACCCCGAAACGACTACAAAAGAAGAAATCGCGAGATATAGGTCACGCTTTTGCCCAAATGTGCTGAGAGACAAAAATCACCGGAATGCTCCGGTAACCCTGGAACGACTAAAGAAGTTGAAAATAATGAGCTATTGGTCACTCTTTCGGCCAAATGTGCTACGAAAAATAAAAATCCCTGGACTGGCCCAGTAACCATGGAACGACTAGACAAGTTGAAAATCATGAGCTATAGGTCACTCTTTCGGCCAAATGTGCTCCAAAAAATAAAAATCTCCACATTGATCCCAAAACCCAGGAACGACTAAAAAAGCTAAAATAGTGAGCTACGCTTTCGGCCAAATGTGCTCCGATAAATGAAAATCACTGGACAGGTCCGATAACCCGGAACGACTAGAAAAGCTGAATATCCTTAGCTATAGGTCACTCTTTCGGTCAAATGTGCTACGAATAATAAAAATCCCCGGACTGGCCCGGTAACCCCGAAAGGACAAGAAAAGCTGAAAATCGTGAGCTATAGGTCACGCTTTTGGCCAAATGTGCTCCGAAAAATAAAAATCCCCGCGTTGGTCCGGAAACCCCGGAACGACTAGAAAAGCTATAATGGTGGGCTATAGGTCACGCTATCGGTCACATGTGCTCCGATAAATAAAAATCCCTCGACAGGTCCGATAACCCTGAAACGACTAGAAAAGCTGAAAATCGTGAGTTATAGGTCACGCTTTCGGGCAAATGTGCTTCGAAAAATAAAAATTTCTGGACTGCTCAGGTAAACCCGGAACGACTAGAAAAGCTGAAATCGTGAGCTATGGGTCATGTTTTCGACCAAATCTGACCCTAGAACACAAAAATCGTCGGAATGCTCCGGTAACCCTAGCACAACTAGAAAAGCTGAAAATCATGAGTTATAGGTCACGCTTTCGGCCAAATGTTCTTCAAAAAATAAAAAAAAGACCCGGACGGCTCAGGTAACACCGGAACGACTAGAGAAGCTGAAAATCGTGAGCTATAGTTACGCTTTCGGCAAATGTGCTGCGAAAAATAAGAATCCCCGGACCGGCCCAGTAACCCTGGAACGACTAGAAAAGCTGAAAACCGTGAGCTATAGGTCACGCTTTCGCCCAGATGTTCTCCGAAAAATAAAAATCCCCGCACTGGTCCGGAAGCCCCGGAACGACCAGAAAAGCTAAAATGTGTGCTATAGGTCACGCTTTCGGTCAAATGTGCTCCGAAAAAAAAAATGCCTGCACAGGTCCGGTAACCCCGGAACGACTAGAAAAGCTGAAAATCGTGAGCTATATGTCATGCTTTCCGCAAAATGTGCTCTGAAAAATAAAAATCCCCGTACTGCCCCGGTAACCCAGAAACGACTAGAAAAGCTGAAAATCGTGACAAAAATTGTCGGAATGCTCCGGTAACCCTGAGACAACTAGAAAAGCTGAAAATCGTGTGTTATACGTCACGCTTTTGGCCAAATATGCATCGAAAAATAAAAAACACCCGGACGACTCTGCTAACACCGGAATGACTAGAAAATCTGAAAATCGTGAGCTATAGTTACGCTTTCGGCAAATGTGCTGCGAAAAATAGGAATCACCGACCGGCCCGGTAACCCTAGAACGACTAGAAAAGCTGAAAACCGTGAGCTATAGGTCACGCTTTCGGCCAAATGTGCTCCGAAAAATAGAAAACCCCGTACTGGTCCGGAAGCCCCGGAACAACCAGAAAAGCTAAAATGTGAGCTATAGGTCACACTTTCGGCCAAATGTGCTCCGAAAAATAAAAAAATCCCGGCACAGGTCCGGTAACCCCGGAATGACTAGAAAAGCTGAAAACCGTGAGCTATAGGTCGCACTTTCGGCAAAATGTGCTCCAAAAAATAAAAATCCCCGGACTGCCTCGGTAACCCAGAAACGACTAGAAAAGCAGTTGAAAATCGTGAGCTATAGGTCACGCTTTCGGCCAAATGTGATGCGAAAAAATATCCACAGAGTCCTCCAGTAACCCCGGAATGACTAGAAAAGCAGAAAATCTTGAGCTATAGGTGCACTTTGGGCCTAATGTGATGCGACAAAAATCCCCTGAATCCTCCGGTAACATCGGAACGATTAGAAAAGTTGAAAATCGTTAGCTATAGGTCACGCTTTCATGCATATGTGCTTCGAAAAATAAAAATCTTAGGACTACTCCGGTAACCTCGGAACGACTACAGAAGCTGAAATCGCGAGCTATAGGTCACTCTTTCGGCCAAACGTGCTACAAAAAATAAAAATCCCCGGACTGGCCCTGTAACACTGGAACGACTAGAAAAGCTGAATATCGTGAGCTATACGTCACGTTTTCGGCCAAATCTGTTCCAAAATATAAAAATACCCGGACTGCTCCGGCAACCATGGAACGACTAGAAAAGCTGAAAATCGTGAGCTATAGGTCACGTTTTCGGCCAAATCTGTTCCAAAATATAAAAATACCCGGACTGCTCTGGTAACCATGGAACGACTAGAAAAGCTGAAAATCGTGAGCTATAGGTCACGTTTTCGGCCAAATCTGTTCCAAAATATAAAAAATACCCGGACTGCTCCGGTAACCATGGATCGACTAGAAAAGCTGAAAATCGGGAGCTATAAGTCATACTTTTGGCCAAATGTGCTCTGAAAAATAAAAATCTCCGCATTGGTCTGGAAAACCCGAAACGACTAGAAAAGCTAAAACGGTGAGTTATAGGTCACGCATTCGGCCTAATGTGCTCCGATAAATAAAAATCCCGGGACTGGCGCGGTAACCCCAGAACGACTACAAAAGCTGAAATCGTGAGCTATGGGTCACGCTTTCGACCAAATCTGCCCCGAGAAATAAAAATCGTTGGAATACTCCGGCAACCCTGGCACGACCAGAAAAGCTGAAAATCATGAGTTATAGGTCAGGCTTTCGGCCAAATGTGCTCCGAAAAATAAAAATCCCAGACTGGCCCAGTAACCCTACAACGACTAGAAGCTGAAAATCGTGAGTTATAGGTTACGCTTTCGGCCAAATGTGCTTCAAAAAATAAAAAAATTCTCGGACGGCTCTAGTAACACCGGAACGACTAGAAAATCTGAAAATCGTGAGCTATAGTTACGCTTTCGGCAAATGTGCTGCGAAAAATAAGAATCCCCGGACCAGCCCGGTAACCCTGGAACGACTAGAAAAGCTGAAAATCGTGACCTATACGTCACGCTTTCCGCAAAATGTGCTCTGAAAAATAAAAATCGCATCACAGGTCTGGAAACCCCGGAACGACTTGAAATGCTAAAATGGTGAGCTATAGGTCACGCTTTCGGCAAAATGTGCTCCGAAAAATAAAAATCCCCGGACTGTCTCGGTAACGCAGAAACGACTAGAAAAGCAGCTGAAAATCGTGAGCTATAGGTCACGCTTTTGGCCAAATTTGATGCGAAAAACAAATCCCCGGAGTCCTCCAGTAACCCCGGAATGACTAGAAAATCAGAAAATCTTGAGCTTTGGGACACCCTTTGGGCCAAATGTGACGCGACAAAAATCCCCGGTATCCTCCGATAACATCGGAACGATTAAAAAAGTTTCAAATTGTTAGCTATAGGTCACGCTTTCGGGCATATGTGCTCCGAAAAATAAAAATCCTAGGACTGGTCCGGTAACCCCGGAACGACCACAGAAGCTGAAATCGCGAGCTATAGGTCACGGGTTCGGCCAAATGTGCTCTGAAAAACAAAAATCCCCGGAATGCTCCGGTAACCCTGGAACGACTAGAAATGGTGAAAATAGTGTGCTGTAGGTCACTCTTTCGGCCAAATGTGCTACGAAAAATAAAAATCCTCGGACTGGCCCGGTAACCCTGGAACGACTAGAAAAGATGAAAATCGTGAGCTATAGGTTTGCTTTCGGCAAATGTGCTGTGAAAATTAAAAATGCCCGGACTGGACCGGTAACCCTGGAACGACTAGAAAAGCTGAAAATCGTGAGCTATAGGTACGCTTTCGACAAATGTGCTCCGAAAAATAAAAATCCCCGGACTACTCCGGTAACCCCGGAACGGCTAGAAAAGCCGAAATCATGAGCTATAGGTCACGCTTTCGACCGAATCTGCCCCGTGAAACAAGAAACAAGAAACGTCGAAATGCTCCGGTAACCCTGGCACGACTAGAAGAGCTGAAAATCGTGAGGTATAGGTCACGCTTTCGGCCAAATGAGCTTCGAAAAATAAAAATAGCTGGACGGCTCTGGTAACACCGGAACGATTAGAAAAGCTGAAAATCTTGAGCTATAGGTACGCTTTCGGCAAATGTGCTGTGAAAATTAAAAATCCCCGGACTGGCCCGGTAACACTGGAACGACTAGGAAACCCCGGAATGACGAGAAAAGCTAAAATGACGAGAAACCCCGGAATGACGAGAAAAGCTAAAATGTGAGCTATAGGTCACGCTTTCGGCCAAGTGTGCTCCGAAAAATAAAAATCCCCGGACTGCCACGGTAACACAGAAACAACTAGAAAAGCTGAAAATCCTGAGCTATTGGTACGCTTTCAGTAAATGTGCTGCGAAAATTAAAAATTCTCGGACTGGCCCGGTAACTCTCAAACGACTAGAAAAGCTGAAAATCATGAGCTATAGGTCACGCATTCGGCCAAATGTGCTCCGAAAAATAAAAATCCCCACACTGGTCCGGAAACGCCGGAACGACGAGAAAAGCTAAAATGTGAGCTATCGGTCACGCTTTCAGCCAAATGTGCTCCGAAAAATAAAAAACCCTGGACAGGTCCGGTAACTACAGAACGACTAAAAAAGCTAAAAATCGTGAGCTATAGTTACGCTTTCAGCAAATGTGCTGCGAAAAATAAGAATCCCCGGACCAGCCCGGTAACCCTGGAACGACTAGAAAAGCTGAAAATCGTGAACTATAGGTCACTCTTTCGGCCAAATGTGCTCCGAAAAATAAAAATCCCCGCGTTGGTCCGGAAACCCCGGAACGACTAGAAAAGTTGAAAATCGTGAGCTATAGGTTAGGTTTTCGGCCAAATCTGCTACAAAATATAAAAATACCCGGACTGCTCTGGTAACCATGGAACGACTAGAAAAGCTGAAAACCGTGAGCTATAGGTCACTCTTTCTGCCAAATGTGCTACGAAAAATCAAAATCCCTGGACTGACCCGGTAACCCTTGAACGACTAGAAAAGCTGAAAATCGTGAGCTATAGGTCACTCTTTCGGCCAAATGTGCTCCGAAAAATAAAAATCCCCGCATTGGTTTGGAAACCCCGGAACGACGAGAAAAGCTAAAATGTGAGCTAACGGTCACGCTTTCAGCCAAATGTGCTCCGAAAAATAAAAAACCCTGGACAGGTCCGGTAACTACAGAACGACTAGAAAAGCTGAAAATCGTGAGCTATAGTTACGCTTTCAGCAAATGTGCTGCGAAAAATAAGAATCCCCGGACCAGCCCGGTAACCCTGGAACGACTAGAAAAGCTGAAAATCGTGAACTATAGGTCACGCTTTCGGCCAAATGTGCTCCAAAAAATAAAAATCCCCGCGTTGGTCCGGAAACCCCGGAACGACTAGAAAAGCTGAAAATCGTGAGCTATAGGTTAGGTTTTCGGCCAAATCTGCTACAAAATATAAAAATACCCGGACTGCTCTGGTAACCATGGAACGACTAGAAAAGCTGAAAACCGTGAGCTATAGGTCACTCTTTCGGCCAAATGTGCTACAAAAAATCAAAATCCCTGAACTGGCTCGGTAACCCTTGAACGACTAGAAAAGCTGAAAATCGTGAGCTATAGGTCACCCTTTCGGCCAAATGTGCTCCCAAAAATAAAAATCTCCGCATTGGCCGGAAACCCCAGAACGACTAGAAAAGCTAAAATGGTGAGCTAGAGGTCACGCTTTTGGCCAAATGTGCTCTGATAATAAAAATCCCTGGACAGGTCCGATAACCCTGAAACGACTAGAAAAGCTGAAAATCGTGAGCTATAGGTCTCTTTCGGTCAAACGTGCTACGAGTAATAAAAATCCCAGGACTGGCCCGGTAACCCCGAAACGACTAGAAAAGCTGAAAATCGTGAGCTATAGGTCACGCTTTCGGCCAAATGTGCTCCGAAAAATAAAAATCCCCGCATTGGTCCGGAAACCCCGGAACGATTAGAAAAGCTAAAATGTGAGCTATAGGTCACGCTTTCCGCAAAATGTGCTCCAAAAAATAAAAATCCCCGGACTGCTTCGGTAACCCAGAAACAACTAGAAAAGCTGAAAATCGTGAGCTATAGGTCACGCTTTCGGCCAAATGTGCTCCGAAAAATAAAAATCCCCGGACTAGCGCGGTAACCCCGAAACGACTAGAAACCTGAAAATCGTGGGCTAGGTCACGCTTTCAGCCAAATGTGCACCGAAAAATAAAAATCCCCGCATTGGTCCGGAAACTGTTGAACGACTAGAAAAACTGAAAATCGTCAGCTATAGGTCACGCTTTCGACCAAATCTACTCCAAGAAAGAAAATTCTCCCGACAACACCGGTAACCCTTGAACAACTAGAAATGCTAAAAATGTGAGTTATAGTTTACTCTTTCGGCCAAATGTGGGGCGGAAAAAAATCCCCGGAGTCCTCTAGTTACCCCAGAAAGACTAGAAAAGTGGAAAATCTTGACCTATGTGTCATCCTTTGGGCCAACTGTGATGCGACAAAAATCCCTGGAATCCTCCGGTAAGACCAGAATGTTTAGAAAACTTGAAAATTGTTAGCTATAGGTCACGCTTTTGGGAAAATGTGCTCTAAAAAATAAAAATCCCTGAACTGCTCCAGTAACCACGGAAGGACTAGAAAAGCAGAAATCGTGAGCTATAGGTCACGCTTTCGACCAAATCTGCCCCAAGGAAGAAAAATCGTTGGAATGCTCCGGTAAGCCTGGCACAACTAGAAAAGCTGAAAATCGTGAGCTATACGTCACGCTTTCGGCCAAATGTGCTCCAAAAAATAAAAACCCTAGACTCGCCTGGTAACAGTACAACGACTAGAAAAGCTGAAAATCATGAGCTATAGGTCTGGTTTTCGGCCAAATCTGCTCCAAAATATAAAAATACCAGGACAGCGCCGGTAACCTTGGAATGACTAGAAAAGCTGAAAATTGTGAGTTATAGATCTGTCTTTCAGCCAAATGGGCTCCAAAAATAAAAATCCCCAAACTGGCCCGGTAACCTTAGATCGACTAGAAAAGCTGAAAATCGTGAGCTAGGTCACGTTTTCGGCGAAATCTGTTCCAAAATATAAAAATACCCGGACTACTCCGGTAACCATGAAACGACTAGAAAAGCTAAAAATCATGAGCTATACGTACGCTTTCGGCTAATGTGCTCCGAAAAATAAAAATCCCTGCACAGGTCCGGCAACCCAGAACGACTAGATAAGCTGAAAATCGTGAGCTATAGGTCACGCTTTTGGCAAAATGCGCTGTTAAAAATAAAAATTTCCGGACTGCCTCGGTAACCCAGAAACGACTAGAAAAGCTGAAATTTGTGAGCTATAGGTCACGCTCTTGGCCAAATGTGGTTCGAAAAATAAAAATCCCCGCACTGGTCTCGGTAACCCAGAAACGACTAGAAAAGCAGTGA
This sequence comes from Dendrocalamus latiflorus, assembly GCA_017311315.1. NCBI lineage: Eukaryota > Viridiplantae > Streptophyta > Magnoliopsida > Poales > Poaceae > Dendrocalamus > Dendrocalamus latiflorus. The sequence goes on from CM029629.1 coordinate 35,778,310, forward strand.
AAATCGGAGCTATAGGTCACGCTTTTGGCCAAATGTGATGCGAAAAAAAATCCCCGGAGTCCTCCAGTAACCCCGGAAAGACTAGAAAAGCAGAAAATCTTGAGCTTTGGGACCCCCTTTGGGCCAAATGTGATGCGACAAAAATCCCCGGTATCCTCCGGTAACATCGGAACGATTAAAAAAGTTGCAAATTGTTAGCTATAGGTCACGCTTTCGGGCATATGTGCTCCGAAAATAAAAATCCTAGGACTGGTCCGGTAACCCCGGAACGACCACAGAAGCTGAAATCGCGAGCTATAGGTCACGGGTTCGGCCAAATGTGCTCTGAAAAACAAAAATCCCCGGAATGCTCCGGTAACCCTCGAACGACTCGAAATGGTGAAAATAGTGTGCTGTAGGTCACTCTTTCGACCAAATGTGCTACGAAAAATAAAAATCCTCGGACTGGCCCGGTAACCCTGGAACGACTAGAAAAGATGAAAATCGTGAGCTATAGGTATGCTTTCGGCAAATGTGCTGTGAAAATTAAAAATGCCCGGACTGGACCGGTAACACTGGAACGACTAGAAAAGCTGAAAATCGTGAGCTATAGGTACTTTTTCGACAAATGTGCTCCGAAAAATAAAAATCCCCGGACTACTCCGGTAACCCCGGAACGGCTAGAAAAGCCGAAATCTTGAGCTATAGGTCACGCTTTCGACCGAATCTGCCCCGTGAAACAAGAAACGTCGAAATTCTCCGGTAACCCTGGCACGACTAGAAGAGCTGAAAATCGTGAGGTATAGGTCACGCTTTCTGCCAAATGAGCTTCGAAAAATAAAAATAGCTGGACGGCTCTGGTAACACCGGAACGATTAGAAAAGCTGAAAATCATGAGCTATAGGTAGCTTAGAGCAAATGTGCTGTGAAAATTAAAAATCCCCGGACTGGCCCGGTAACCCTGGAACGACTAGGAAAGCTAAAAATTGTGAGCTATAGGTCACGCTTTCGGCCGATTGTGATTTAAAAAATAAAAATCCCCACACTGGTCCGGAAACCCCGGAACGTCGAGAAAAGCTAAAATGTGAGCTATAGGTCACGCTTTCGGCCAAGTGTGCTCCGAAAAATAAAAATCCCCGGACTGCCACGGTAACACAGAAACAACTAGAAAAGCTGAAAATCGTGATCTATTGGTACGCTTTCAGTAAATGTGCTGCGAAAATTAAAAATTCCCGGATTGGCCCGGTAACCCACAAACGACTAGAAAAGCTGAAAATCATGAGCTATAGGTCACGTATTCGGCCAAATGTGCTCCGAAAAATAAAAATCCCCACACTGGTCCGGAAACCCCGGAACGACGAGAAACGCTAAAATGTGAGCTATAGGTCACGCTTTCAGCCAAATGTGCTCCGAAAAATAAAAAACCCTGCACAGGTTCGGTAACACGGAAACAACTAGAAAAGCTGAAAATCGTGAGCTATTGGTCGCTTTCAGTAAATGTGCTGCGAAAATTAAAAATCCCCAGACTGGCCCGGTAACCGTGAAACGACTAGAAAAGCTGGAAATCGTGAGCTATTGGTCACGCATTCGGCCAAATGTGCTCCGAAAAATAAAAATCGCCGCACTTGTCCGCAAACCCCGGAACGACGAGAAAAGCTAAAATGTGCGCTATAGGTCACGTTTTCGGCCAAATGTGCTCCGAAATATAAAAATTCCTGCACAGGTCCGGTAACCCCCAAACGACTAGAAAAGCTACAAATCGTGAGCTGTAGCTCACGCTTTCGGCAAAATGAGCTCCGAAAAATGAAAATCCCCGGACTGCCTCGGTAACCCAGAAACGACTAAAAAAGCAGCTGAAAATCGTGAGCTATAGGTCACGCTTTTGGCCAGATGTGATGCGAAAAAAAATCCCCGGAGTCCTCCAGTAATCCCGGAATGACTAGAAAAGCGGAAAATCTTGAGTTATGGGTCACCCTTTGGGCCAAATGTGATGCGACAAAAATCCCCGGTATCCTCCGGTAACATCGGAACGATTAAAAAAGTTGAAAATTGTTAGTTATAGGTCACGCTTTCAGGCATATGTGCTCCGAAAAATAAAAATCGCAGGACTGCTCTGGTAACCCGGAACGACCACAGAAGCTGAAATGGCGAGTTATAGGTCACGCTTTTGGCCAAATTTGATCCGAGAAACAAAAATCCCCGGAATGCTCCGGTCACACGGGAATCACTAGAAAAGGTGAAAACAGTGTGCTATAGGTCATTCTTTCGGCCAAATGTGCTACGAAAAATAAAAATCTCCGGACTGGCCCGGTAACCCTGGAACAGCTAGAAAAGCTGAAAATCGTGAGCTATAGGTCATGCTTTCGGCCAAATGTGCTCCGAAAAATAAAAATCCCTACGCAGGTCCAATAACCTCGGAACGACTAAAAAAGTTGAAAATCGTGACCTATAGGTCACGCTTTCAGCAAAATGTGTTCCGAAAAATAAAAATCCCAGGACTACCTCGGTAACCCAGAAACGACTAGAAAAGCTGAAAATCGTGAGCAATAGATCACACTTTCGGCCAAAAGTGATGCGTAAAAAATCACCCGAGTCCTCCAGTAGCCCCGGAATGACTAGAAAAGCAAAAAATCTTGAGCTATGGGTATTATTTGGGCCAAATGTGATGCGACAAAAATCCCCGAAATCCTCCCGTAACATTGGAACGATTAGAAAAGTTGAAAATCGTTAGCTATTGGTCACGCTTTCGGGCATATGCGCTTTGAAAAATAAAAATCTCAGGACTGCTTCGGTAACCCCGGAACGACTTCAAAAGCTGAAATCCCTAGATATAGGTCACGCTTTTGGCCAAATTTACTCTGAGAGATAAAAATCTCCGGAGTGCTCCGGTAACCCTAGAACGACTAGAAAAGTTGAAAATCATGAGCTATAGGTCACTCTTTCGGCCAAATGTGCTACGAAAAATCAAAATCCCTAGACTGGCCCGGTAACCCTTGAACGACTAGAAAAGCTGAAAATCGTGAGCTATAGGTCACCCTTTCGGCCAAATGTGCTCCCAAAAATAAAAATCTCCGCATTGGCCGGAAACCGCAGAACGACTAGAAAAGCTAAAATGGTGAGCTAGAGGTCACGCTTTCGGCCAAATGTGCTCCGATAAATAAAAATCCCTGGACAGGTCCGATAACCCTGAAACGACTAGAAAAGCCGAAAATCGTGAGCTATAGGTCTCTTTCGGTCAAATGTGCTACGAATAATAAAAATCCCCGGACTGCCCGGTAACCCCGAAATGACTAGAAAAGCTGAAAATCGTGAGCTATAGGTCACGCTTTCGGCCAAATGTGCTCCGAAAAATAAAAATCCCCGCATTGGTCCGGAAACCCCGGAACGATTAGAAAAGCTAAAATGTTGAGCTATTGGTCACGCTTTTGGCCAAATGTGCTCCGATAAATAAAAATCCCTGGACAGGTCCGATAACCCTGGAACGACTAGAAAAGCTAAAAATCGTGAGCTATAGGTAACGCTTTCGGGCAAATGTGCTCCGAAAAATAAAAATCCCCGCACTGGTCTGGAAGCCCCAGAACGAACAGAAATGCTAAAATGTGAGCTATAGGTCACGCTTTCCGCAAAATGTGCTCCGAAAAATAAAAATCCCCGGTCTGCTTCGGTAACCCAGAAACAACTAGAAAAGCTGAAAATCGTGAGCTATAGGTCACGCTTTCGGCCAAATGTGCTCCGAAAAATAAAAATCACCGGACTGGCGCGGTAACCCCGAAACGACTAGAAACCTGAAAATCGTGAGCTAGGTCACGCTTTCAGCCAAATGTGCACCGAAAAATAAAAATCCCCGCATTGGTCCGGAAACTGTTGAACGACTAGAAAAACTGAAAATCGTCAGCTATAGGTCACGCTTTCGACCAAATCTACTCCAAGAAAGAAAATTCTCCCGACAACACCGGTAACCCTTGAACAACTAGAAATTCTAAAAATGTGAGCTATAGTTTACTCTTTCGGCCAAATGTGGGGCGGAAAAAAAATCCCCGGAGTCCTCTAGTTACCCAGAAAGACTAGAAAAGTAGAAAATCTTGACCTATGTGTCATCCTTTGGGCCAACTGTGATGCGACAAAAATCTCTGGAATCCTCCGGTAAGACCAGAATGTTTAGAAAAGTTGAAAATTGTTAGCTATAGGTCACGCTTTCGGGCAAATGTGCTTTAAAAAATAAAAATCCCTGAACTGCTCCAGTAACCACGGAACGACTAGAAAAGCAGAAATCGTGAGCTATAGGTCACGCTTTCGAACAAATCTGCCCCGAGGAAGAAAAATCGTTGGAATGCTCCGGTAAGCCTGGCACAACTAGAAAAGCTGAAAATCGTGAGCTATACGTCACGCTTTCGGCCAAATGTGCTCCAAAAAATAAAAACCCTTGACTCGCCTGGTAACACAACAACGACTAGAAAAGCTGAAAATCATGAGCTATAGGTCTGGTTTTCGGCCAAATGTGCTCCAAAATATAAAAATACCAGGACTGCGCCGGTAACCCCAGAATGACTAGAAAAACTGAAAATCGTGAGTTATAGATCTGTCTTTCAGCCAAATGGGCTCCAAAAATAAAAATCCCCAAACTGGCCCGGTAACCTTAGATCGACTAGAAAAGCTGAAAATCGTGAGCTAGGTCACGTTTTCGGTGAAATCTGTTCCAAAGTATAAAAATACCCGGACTGCTCCGGTAACCATGAAACGACTAGAAAAGCTAAAAATCATGAGCTATACGTACGCTTTCGGCGAATGTGCTCCGAAAAATAAAAATCCCTGCACAGGTCCGGTAACCCCAGAACGACTAGATAAGCTGAAAATCGTGAGCTATAGGTCACGCTTTTGGCAAAATGTGCTGTTAAAAATAAAAATTTCTGGACTACCTCGGTAACCCAGAAACGACTAGAAAAGCTGAAATTTGTGAGCTATAGGTCACGCTCTCGGCCAAATGTGCTTCGAAAAATAAAAATCCCTCGACAGGTCCGATAACTCTGAAACGACTAGAAAAGCTAAAATTTGTGAGCTATAGGTCACGCTCTCGGCCAAATGTGCTCCGATAAATAAAAATCCCTCGACAGGTTTGATAACTCTGAAACGACTAGAAAAGCTGAAAATCGTCAGTTATACGTCACGCTTTCGGGCAAATGTGGTTCGAAAAAAAAAATTTCTGGTCTGCTCAGGTAAACCCGGAACGACTAGAAAAGCTGAAATCGTGAGCTATGGGTCATGTTTTCGACCAAATCTGCCCCGAGAAACAAAAATCGTCGGAATGCTCCGGTAACCCTAGCACAACTAGAAAAGCTGAAAATCATGAGTTATAGGTCACGCTTTCAGCCAAATGTGCTCCGAGAAATAAAAATCCCCAGACTGGCCCGGTAACCCTAGAACGACTAGAAAAGCTGAAAATCGTGAGCTATAGGTCACGCTTTTGGCAAAATGTGCTGTTAAAAATAAAAATTTCCGGACTGCCTCGGTAACCCAGAAACGACTAGAAAAGCTAAAATTTGTGAGCTATAGGTCACGCTCTCGGCCAAATGTGCTTCGAAAAATAAAAATCCCCGCACTGGTCTGAAAACACCAGAACGACTAGAGAAGCTGAAAATCGTGAGCTATATGTCACGATTTCGCATAAATCTGCTCCGAGGAACAAAATTCCCCCGACTGCTCTAGGTTGAACGTCTAGAAAAGCGGAAAATCGTGAGCTATAGGTCACGCTTTCGGCCAAATGCGATGCAAAAAAAATTCCCGGAGTCCTCCAGTAACCCCGGAATGACTAGAAAAGCGGAAAATCTTGAGCTATGGGTCATAATTTGGGCCAAATATGATGCGACAAAAATCCCCCGAATCCTCCCGTAGCATTGGAACGATTAGAAAAGATGAAAATCGTTAGCTATAGGTCACGCTTTCAGGCATATGCGCTCTGAAAAATAAAAAACCCAAGACTGCTTCGGTAACCCCGAAACGACTACAAAAGAAGAAATCGCGAGATATAGGTCACGCTTTTGCCCAAATGTGCTGAGAGACAAAAATCACCGGAATGCTCCGGTAACCCTGGAACGACTAAAGAAGTTGAAAATCATGAGCTATTGGTCACTCTTTCGGCCAAATGTGCTACGAAAAATAAAAATCCCTGGACTGGCCCAGTAACCATGGAACGACTAGACAAGTTGAAAATCATGAGCTATAGGTCACTCTTTCGGCCAAATGTGCTCCAAAAAATAAAAATCTCCACATTGGTCCGAAAACCCAGGAACGACTAAAAAAGCTAAAATGGTGAGCTACGCTTTCGACCAAATGTGCTCCGATAAATGAAAATCACTGGACAGGTCCGATAACCCGGAACGACTAGAAAAGCTGAAAATCCTTAGCTATAGGTCACTCTTTCGGTCAAATGTGCTACGAATAATAAAAATCCCCGGACTGGCCCGGTAACCCCGAAAGGACAAGAAAAGCTGAAAATCGTGAACTATAGGTCACGCTTTCGGCCAAATGTGCTCCGAAAAATAAAAATCCCCGCGTTGGTCCGGAAACCCCGGAACGACTAGAAAAGCTATAATGGTGGGCTATAGGTCACGCTTTCGGTCACATGTGCTCCGATAAATAAAAATCCCTCGACAGGTCCGATAACCCTGAACGACTAGAAAAGCTGAAAATCGTGAGTTATAGGTCACGCTTTCGGGCAAATGTGCTTCGACAAAAAAAATTTCTGGACTGCTCAGGTAAACCCGGAATGACTAGAAAAGCTGAAATCGTGAGCTATGCGTCATGTTTTCGACCAAATCTGCCCCGAGAAACAAAAATCATCGGAATGCTCCGGTAACCCTAGCACAACTAGAAAAGCTGAAAATCATGAGTTATAGTTCACGCTTTCAGCCAAATATGCTCTGAGAAATAAAAATCCCCAGACTGGCCCGGCAACCCTAGAACGACTAGAAAAGCTGAAAATCGTGAGTGATAGGTTACGCTTTCGGCCAAATGTTCTTCAAAAAATAAAAAATACCAGGACGGCTCAGGTAACACCGGAACGACTAGAGAAGCTGAAAATCGTGAGCTATAGTTACGCTTTCGGCAAATGTGCTGCGAAAAATAAGAATCCCCGGACCGGCCCGGTAACCCTAGAACGACTAGAAAAGCTGAAAACCGTGAGCTATAGGTCACGCTTTCGCCCAGATGTGCTCCGAAAAATAAAAATCCCCGCACTGGTCTGGAAGCCCTGGAACGACCAGAAAAGCTAAAATGTGTGCTATAGGTCACGCTTTCTGTCAAATGTGCTCCGAAAAATAAAAATGCCTGCACAGGTCCGGTAACCCCGGAACGACTAGAAAAGCTGAAAATCGTGAGCTATATGTCATGCATTCCGCAAAATGTGCTCTGAAAAATAAAAATCCCCGTACTGCCCCGGTAACCCAGAAACGACTAGAAAAGCTGAAAATCGTGACAAAAATTGTCGGAATGCTCCGGTAACCCTGATACAACTAGAAAAGCTGAAAATCGTGTGTTATACGTCACGCTTTCGGCCAAATATGCATCGAAAAATAAAAAACACCCGGACGACTCTGCTAACACCAGAATAAATAGAAAATCTGAAAATCGTGAGCTATAGTTACGCTTTCGGCAAATGTGCTGCGAAAAATAGGAATCACCGACCGGCCCGGAAACCCTAGAACGACTAGAAAACCTGAAAACCGTGAGCTATAGGTCACGCTTTCGGCCAAATGTGCTCCGAAAAATAAAAATCCCCGTACTGGTCCGGAAGCCCCGGAACAACCAGAAAAGCTGAAATGTGAGCTATAGGTCACACTTTCGGCCAAATGTGCTCCGACATATAAAAATCCCTGCACAGGTCCGGTAACCCTGGATCGACTAGAAAAGCTGAAAATCGTGAGCTATAGGTCACGCTTTCCGCAAAATGTGCTCTGAAAAAATCCCCGGACTGCCTCGGTGACCCAGAAACGACTACAAAAGCTGAAAATCGTGAGCTATAGGTCACGCTTTCGGCCAAATGTGCTCCAAAAAATAAAAATCCCCGCATTGGTTCGGAAACCCTAGAATGACTAGAGAAGCTAAAATGGTGAGCTATAGGTCACGCTTTCGGCCAAATGTGCTCCGAAAAATAAAAAAATCCCGGCACAGGTCCGGTAACCCCGGAATGACTAGAAAAGCTGAAAACCGTGAGCTGTAGGTCCCACTTTCGACAAAATGTGCTCCAAAAAATAAAAATCCCCGGACTGCCTCGGTAACCCAGAAACGACTAGAAAAGCAGTTGAAAATCGTGAGCTATAGGTCACGCTTTCGGCCAAATGTGATGCGAAAAAATATCCACAGAGTCCTCCAGTAACCCCGGAATGACTAGAAAAGCAGAAAATCTTGAGCTATAGGTGCACTTTGGGCCTAATGTGATGCGACAAAAATCCCCAGAATCCTCCGGTAACATCGGAACGATTAGAAAAGTTGAAAATCGTTAGCTATAGGTCACGCTTTCGGGCATATGTGCTTCGAAAAATAAAAATCTTAGGACTACTCCGGTAACCCCGGAACGACTACAGAAGCTGAAATCGCGAGCTATAGGTCACTCTTTCGGACAAACGTGCTACAAAAAATAAAAATCCCCGGACTGGCCCTGTAACACTGGAACGACTAGAAAAGCTGAATATCGTGAGCTATACGTCACGTTTTCGGCCAAATCTGTTCCAAAATATAAAAATACCCGGACTGCTCCGGTAACCATGGAACGACTAGAAAAGCTGAAAATCGTGAGCTATAGGTCACGTTTTCGGCCAAATCTGTTCGAAAATATAAAAATACCCGGACTGCTCTGGTAACCATGGAACGACTAGAAAAGCTGAAAATCGTGAGCTATAGGTCACGTTTTCGGCCAAATCTGTTCGAAAATATAAAAATACCCGGACTGCTCCGGTAACCATGGATCGACTAGAAAAGCTGAAAATCGGGAGTTATAAGTCATACTTTTGGCCAAATGCGCTCTGAAAAATAAAAATCTCCGCATTGGTCTGGAAATCCTGAAACGACTAGAAAAGCTAAAACTATGAGTTATAGGAAACGCTTCGGCCTAATGTGCTCCGATAAATAAAAATCCCGGGACTGGCGCGGTAACCCCGGAACGACTAGAAAAGCTGAAATCGTGAGCTATGGGTCACGCTTTCGACCAAATCTGCCCCGAGAAATAAAAATCGTTGGAATACTCCGGTAACCCTGGCACGACCAGAAAAGCTGAAAATCATGAGTTATAGGTCAGGCTTTCGGCCAAATGTGCTCCGAAAAATAAAAATCCCAGACTGGCCCATTAACCCTACAACGACTAGAAAAGCGAAAAATCGTGAGTTATAGGTTACGCTTTCGGCCAAATGTGCTTCAAAAAATAAAAAAAATTCTCGGACGGCTCTAGTAACACCGGAACGACTAGAAAATCTGAAAATCGTGAGCTATAGTTACGCTTTCGGCAAATGTGCTGCGAAAAATAAGAATCCCCGGACCAGCCCGGAAACCCTGGAACGACAAGAAAAGCTAAAAATCGTGTCCTATAGGACACGCTTTCGGCCAAATGTGCTCTGAAAAATAAAAATCCCCGCGCTGGTCCGGAAGCCCCGGAACGACCAGAAAAGCTAAAATGTGAGCTATAGGTCACGCTTTCGGCCAAATGTACTCCGAAAAATAAAAATCCCTGCACAGGTCCGGTAACCCCGGAATGACCAGAAAAGCTGAAAAATGTGAGTTATAGGTCACGCTTTCCGCAAAATGTGCTCTGAAAAATAAAAATCGCATCACAGGTCTGGAAACCCTGGAACGACTAGAAATGCTAAAATGGTGAGCTATAGGTCACGCTTTCGGCAAAATGTGCTCCGAAAAATAAAAATCCCCGGACTGTCTCGGTAACCCAGAAATGACTAGAAAAGCAGCTGAAAATCGTGAGCTATAGGTCACGCTTTTGGCCAAATGTGATGCGAAAAAAAAATCCCCGGAGTCCTCCAGTAACCCCGGAATGACTGGAAAAGAAGAAAATCTTGAGCTTTGGGACGCCCTTTGGGCCAAATGTGATGCGACAAAAATCCCCGGTATCCTCCGGTAACATCGGAACGATTAAAAATGTTGCAAATTGTTAGCTATAGGTCACGCTTTCGGGCATATGTGCTCCGAAAAATAAAAATCCTAAGACTGGTCCGGTAACCCCGGAACGACCACAGAAGCTGAAATTGCGAGCTATAGGTCACGGGTTCGGCCAAATGTGCTCTGAAAAACAAAAATCCCCGGAATGCTCCGGTAACCCTGGAACGACTAGAAATGGTGAAAATAGTGTGCTGTAGGTCACTCTTTCGGCCAAATGTGCTACGAAAAATAAAAATCCTCGGACTGGCAATCGTGAGCTATAGGTATGCTTTCGGCAAATGTGCTGTGAAAATTAAAAATGCCCGGACTGGACCGGTAACCCTGGAACGACTAGAAAAGCTGAAAATCGTGAGCTATAGGTACGCTTTCGACAAATGTGCTCCGAAAAATAAAAATCCGCGGACTACTCCGGTAACCCCGGAACGGCTAGAAAAGCCGAAATCATGAGCTATAGGTCACGCCTTCGACCGAATCTGCCCCGTGAAACAAGAAACGTCGAAATGCTCCGGTAACCCTGGCACGACTAGAAGAGCTGAAAATCGTGAGGTATAGGTCACGCTTTCGGCCAAATGAGATTTGAAAAATAAAAATAGCTGGACGGCTCTGGTAACACCGGAACGATTAGAAAAGCTGAAAATCATGAGCTATAGGTACGCTTAGAGCAAATGTGCTGTAAAAATTAGAAATCCCCGGACTGCCACGGTAACACAGAAACAACTAGAAAAGCTGAAAATCGTGAGCTATTGGTACGCTTTCAGTAAATGTGCTGCGAAAATTAAAAATTCTCGGACTGGGCCGGTAACCCACAAACGACTAGAAAAGCTGAAAATCATGAGCTATAGGTCACGCATTCGGCCAAATGTGCTCCGAAAAATAAAAATCCCCACACTGGTCTGGAAACTCCGGAACGACGAGAAAAGCTAAAATGTGAGCTATAGGTCACGCTTTCAGCCAAATGTGCTCCGAAAAATAAAAAACCCTGCACAGGTCCGGTAACTCCAGAACGACTAGAAAAGCTAAAAATCGTGAGCGGTCACGCTTTCGGCAAAATGTGCTCCGAAAAATAAAAATCCCCGGACAGCCTCGGTAACACGGAAACAACTAGAAAAGCTGAAAATCGTGAGCTATTGGTCGCTTTCAGCAAATGTGCTGCGAAAATTAAAAATCCCCAGACTGGCCCGGTAACCCTGAAACGACTAGAAAAGCTGGAAATCGTGAGCTATAGGTCACTCATTCGGCCAAATGTGCTCCGAAAAATAAAAATCCCCGCACTTGTCCGCAAACCCCGGAACGACGAGAAAAGCTAAAATGTGCGCTATAGGTCACGTTTTCGGCCAAATGTGCTCCGAAAAATAAAAATTCCTGCACAGGTCCGGTAACCCCGAAACGACTAGAAAAGCTAAAAATCGTGAGCTGTAGCTCACGCTTTCGGCAAAATGAGCTCCGAAAATAAAAATCCTCGGACTGCCTCGGTAACCCAGAAACGACTAAAAAAGCAGCTGAAAATCGTGAGCTATAGGTCACGCTTTTGGCCAGATGTGATGCGAAAAAAAATCCCCAGAGTCCTCCAGTAACCCCGGAATGACTAGAAAAGCGGAAAATCTTGAGTTATGGGTCACCCTTTGGGCCAAATGTGATGCGACAAAAATCCCCGGTATCCTCCAATAACATCGGAACGATTAAAAAAGTTGAAAATTGTTTGCTATAGGTCACGCTTTCGGGCATACGTGCTCCGAAAAATAAAAATCCCAGGACTGCTCTGGTAACCCCGGAACGACCACAGAAGCTGAAATGGCGAGTTATAGGTCACGCTTTTGGCCAAATTTGCTCCGAGAAACAAAAATCCCCGGAATGCTCCGGTCACACGGGAATGAATAGAAAAGGTGAAAACAGTGTGCTATAGGTCACTCTTTCGGCCAAATGTGCTACGAAAAATAAAAATCTCCGGACTGGCCCGGTAACCCTGGAACGACTAGAAAAGCTGAAAATCGTGAGCTATAGGTCACGCTTTCGGCCAAATGTGCTCCGAAAAATAAAAATCCCTACGCTGGTCCAGTAACCCCGGAACGACTAGAAAAGATGAAAATCGTGACCTATAGGTCACGCTTTCAGCAAAATGTGCTCCGAAAAATAAAAATCCCAGGACTAACTCGGTAACCCAGAAACGACTAGAAAAGCTGAAAATTGTGAGCAATAGGTCACACTTTCGCCTAAATCTGCACCGAGGAACACAATTCCCCTGAATGCTCCGGTAACCGTTGAATGACTAGAAAAGCTGAAAATCGTGAGCTATAGGTCACGCTTTCGGCCAAAAGTGATGCGTAAAAAATCACCCGAGTTCTCCAGTAGCCCCGGAATGACTAGAAAAGCAAAAAATCTTGAGCTATGGGTTATAATTTGGGCCAAATGTGATGCGACAAAAATCCCCGAAATCCTCCCGTAACATTGGAACGATTAGAAAAGTTGAAAATCGTTACCTATTGGTCACGCTTTCGGGCATAAGCGCTTTCAAAAATAAAAATCTCAGGACTGCTTGGGTAACCCCGGAACGACTTCAAAAGCTGAAAACCGTGAGCTATAGGTCACTCTTTCGGCCAAATGTGCTACGAAAAATCAAAATCCCTGGACTGGCCCGGTAACCCTTGAACGACTAGAAAAGCTGAAAATCGTGAGCTATATATCACCCTTTCGGCCAAATGTGCTCCCAAAAATAAAAATCTCCGCATTGGCCGGAAACCCCAGAACGACTAGAAAAGCTAAAATGGTGAGCTAGAGGTCACGCTTTCGGCCAAATGTGCTCTGATAAATAAAAATCCCTGGACAGGTTTGATAACCCTGAAACGACTAGAAAAGCTGAAAATCGTGAGCTATAGGTCTCTTTCGGTCAAATGTGCTACGAATAATAAAAATCCCCGGACTGGCCCGGTAACCCCGAAACGACTAGAAAAGCTGAAAATCGTGAGCTATAGGTCACGCTTTCGGCCAAATGTGCTCCGAAAAATAAAAATCCCCGCATTGGTCCGGAAACCCCGGAACGATTAGAAAAGCTAAAATGTTGAGCTATTGGTCACGCTTTCGGCCAAATGTGCTCCGATAAATAAAAATCCCTGGACAGGTCCGATAACCCTGAAACGACTAGAAAAGCTAAAAATCGTGAGCTATAGATAACGCTTTCGGGCAAATGTGCACCGAAAAATAAAAATCCCCGCACTGGTCCGGAAGCCCCAGAACGAACAGAAATGCTAAAATGTGAGCTATAGGTCACGCTTTCCGCAAATTGTGCTCCGAAAAATATAAATCCCCGAACTGCTTCGGTAACCCAGAAACAACTAGAAAAGCTGAAAATCATGAGCTATAGGTCACGCTTTCGGCCAAATGTGCTCCGAAAAATAAAAATCCCCGCACTGGTCTGGAAACCCGGGAACGACTAGAAAAGCTAAAATGGTCAGCTATAGGTCGCGCTTTCGGCCAAATGTGATCCAAAAAATAAAAATCTTTGGACAGGTTCGGTAACCCCGGGACGAGTAGAAAAGCTGAAAATCGTGAGCTATAGGTACGCTTTCAGTAAATGTGCTACAAAAATTAAAAATCCGCGGACTGGCCCGGTAACCCTGCAATGACTAGAAAAGCTAAAAATCGTGAGCGCGCTTTCGGCCAAATGTGCTCCGAAAAATAAAAATCCCTGCACTGGTCCAGAAACCCCGGAACGACGAGAAAATGTAAAATGTGAGCTATAGGTCACGCTTTCGGCAAAATGTGCTCCGAATAATTAAAATCACTGCACTGGTTTGGTAACCCTGGAACGACTAGAAAAGCTGAAAATCGTGAGCTATAGGTCACGCTTTCTCCTAAATCTGCTCCGAGAAATAAAATTCCCCCGACTGCTCCGGTAACCATTGAACGACTAGAAAAGCTGAAAATCGTGAGCGATAGGTCACGCTTTCGGCCAAATGTGACGCGAAAAAAAATTCGCGGAGTCCTCCAGTAACCCCGGAATGTCTAGAAAAGCGGAAAATCTTGAGCTATGGGTCACAATGTGGGCCAAATGTGATGCGACAAAAATCCCCAGAATCCTCCCGTAACATTGGAACGATTAGAAAAGTTGAAAATCGTTAGCTATAGGTCACGCTTTCGGGCATATGCGCTCCGAAAAATAAAAATCTCTGGACTGCTCCGGTAACCCCGGAACGACTACAAAAGCTGAAATCGCGAGATATATGTCACGCTTTTGGGCAAATTTGCTCTGAGAAACAAAAATCAGCGGAATGCTTCGCCAACCCTGGAACGACTAGAAAAGGTGAAAATCGTGAGCTATAGGTCATTCTTTCGGCCAAATGTGCTACGAAAAATAAAAATCCCAGGACTGGCCCGGTAAGCCTGTAACGACTAAAAAAGCTGAAAATCGGGAGATATAGGTCACGCTTTCGGCCAAATGTGCTCCAAAAAATAAAAATCCCCGCATTGGTCTGGAAACCCCGGAACGACTAGAAATGCTAAAATGGTGAGCTATAGGTCACGCTTTCGGCCAAACGTGCTCCAATAAATAAAAATCCCTGGACAGGTCCGATAACCCTAGAAGGACTAGAAAAGCTGAAAATCGTGAGCTATACGTCACTCTTTTGGCCAAATATGCTACGACAAGCAAAAAATCCCTGGATTGGCCCGGTAACCCCGAAACGACTAGAAAAGCTGAAAATCGTGAGCTATAGGTCACACTTTCGGCCAAATGTGCTTCGAAAACTAAAAATCCCCGCATTGGTCCGGAAACCCCGGAACGACTAGAAAAGCTAAAATGGTGAGATATAGGTCACGCTTTCGGCCAAATTTGCTCCGATAACTAAAAATGCCTGGGCAGGTCCGATAACCCTGAAACGACTAGAAAAGCCGAAAATCGTGAAATATAGGTCACGCTTTTGGCCAAGTTTGCTCCGAGAAACAAAAATTCCCGGAATGCTCCGGTGACCCTGGAATGACTAGAAAAGTTCAAAATCGTGAGCTATAGGTCACGTTTTCGGCCAAATATGATCCGAAAAATAAAAATCCCGAAACTGGCCCGGTGACCCCGGAATGACTAGAAAAGCTGAAAATCGTGAGCTATAGGTTAGGTTTTCAGCCAAATCTGCTACAAAATATAAAAATACCCGGACTGCTCTGGTAACCATGGAACGACTAGAAAAGCTGAAAATCATGAGCTATAGGTCACTCTTTCGGCCAAATGTGCTACGAAAAATCAAAATCCCTGGACTGGCCCGGTAACCCTTCAATGACTAGAAAAGCTGAAAATCGTGAGCTATAGGTCACCCTTCCGGCCAAATGAGCTCCCAAAAATAAAAATCTCCGCATTGGCCGGAAACCACAGAACGACTAGAAAAGCTAAAATGGTGAGCTAGAGGTCACGCTTTCGGCCAAATGTGCTCTGATAAATAAAAATCCCTGGACAGGTCCGATAACCCTGAAACGACTAGAAAAGCTGAAAATCGTGAGCTGTAGGTCTCTTTCGGTCAAATGTGCTACGAATAATAAAAATCCCCGGACTGGCCCGGTAACCCCGAAATGACTAGAAAAGCTGAAAATCATGAGCTATAGGTCACGCTTTTGGCCAAATGTGCTCCGAAAAATAAAAATCCCCGCATTGGTCCGGAAACCCCAGAACGATTAGAAAAGCTAAAATGTTGAGCTATTGGTCACGCTTTCGGCCAAATGTGCTCCGATAAATAAAAATCCCTGGACAGGTCCGATAACATTGAAACGACTAGAAAAGCTGATAACCGTGAGCTATAGGTAACGCTTTCGGGCAAATGTGCTCCGAAAAATAAAAATCCCCGCACTGGTCCGGAAGCCCCAGAACGAACAGAAATGCTAAAATGTGAGCTATAGGTCACGCTTTCCGCAAATTGTGCTCCGAAAAATATAAATCCCCGAACTGCTTCGGTAACCCAGAAACAACTAGAAAAGCTGAAAATCATGAGCTATAGGTCACGCTTTCGGCCAAATGTGCTCCGAAAAATAAAAATCCCCGCACTGGTCTGGAAACCCGGGAACGACTAGAAAAGCTAAAATGGTCAGCTATAGGTCGCGCTTTCGGCCAAATGTGATCCAAAAAATAAAAATCTTTGGACAGGTTCGGTAACCCCGGGACGAGTAGAAAAGCTGAAAATCGTGAGCTATAGGTACGCTTTCAGTAAATGTGCTACAAAAATTAAAAATCCGCGGACTGGCCCGGTAACCCTGCAATGACTAGAAAAGCTAAAAATCGTGAGCGCGCTTTCGGCCAAATGTGCTCCGAAAAATAAAAATCCCTGCACTGGTCCAGAAACCCCGGAACGACGAGAAAATGTAAAATGTGAGCTATAGGTCACGCTTTCGGCAAAATGTGCTCCGAATAATTAAAATCACTGCACTGGTTTGGTAACCCTGGAACGACTAGAAAAGCTGAAAATCGTGAGCTATAGGTCACGCTTTCTCCTAAATCTGCTCCGAGAAATAAAATTCCCCCGACTGCTCCGGTAACCATTGAACGACTAGAAAAGCTGAAAATCGTGAGCGATAGGTCACGCTTTCGGCCAAATGTGACGCGAAAAAAAATTCGCGGAGTCCTCCAGTAACCCCGGAATGTCTAGAAAAGCGGAAAATCTTGAGCTATGGGTCACAATGTGGGCCAAATGTGATGCGACAAAAATCCCCAGAATCCTCCCGTAACATTGGAACGATTAGAAAAGTTGAAAATCGTTAGCTATAGGTCACGCTTTCGGGCATATGCGCTCCGAAAAATAAAAATCTCTGGACTGCTCCGGTAACCCCGGAACGACTACAAAAGCTGAAATCGCGAGATATATGTCACGCTTTTGGGCAAATTTGCTCTGAGAAACAAAAATCAGCGGAATGCTTCGCCAACCCTGGAACGACTAGAAAAGGTGAAAATCGTGAGCTATAGGTCATTCTTTCGGCCAAATGTGCTACGAAAAATAAAAATCCCAGGACTGGCCCGGTAAGCCTGTAACGACTAAAAAAGCTGAAAATCGGGAGATATAGGTCACGCTTTCGGCCAAATGTGCTCCAAAAAATAAAAATCCCCGCATTGGTCTGGAAACCCCGGAACGACTAGAAATGCTAAAATGGTGAGCTATAGGTCACGCTTTCGGCCAAACGTGCTCCAATAAATAAAAATCCCTGGACAGGTCCGATAACCCTAGAAGGACTAGAAAAGCTGAAAATCGTGAGCTATACGTCACTCTTTTGGCCAAATATGCTACGACAAGCAAAAAATCCCTGGATTGGCCCGGTAACCCCGAAACGACTAGAAAAGCTGAAAATCGTGAGCTATAGGTCACACTTTCGGCCAAATGTGCTTCGAAAACTAAAAATCCCCGCATTGGTCCGGAAACCCCGGAACGACTAGAAAAGCTAAAATGGTGAGATATAGGTCACGCTTTCGGCCAAATTTGCTCCGATAACTAAAAATGCCTGGGCAGGTCCGATAACCCTGAAACGACTAGAAAAGCCGAAAATCGTGAAATATAGGTCACGCTTTTGGCCAAGTTTGCTCCGAGAAACAAAAATTCCCGGAATGCTCCGGTGACCCTGGAATGACTAGAAAAGTTCAAAATCGTGAGCTATAGGTCACGTTTTCGGCCAAATATGATCCGAAAAATAAAAATCCCGAAACTGGCCCGGTGACCCCGGAATGACTAGAAAAGCTGAAAATCGTGAGCTATAGGTTAGGTTTTCAGCCAAATCTGCTACAAAATATAAAAATACCCGGACTGCTCTGGTAACCATGGAACGACTAGAAAAGCTGAAAATCATGAGCTATAGGTCACTCTTTCGGCCAAATGTGCTACGAAAAATCAAAATCCCTGGACTGGCCCGGTAACCCTTCAATGACTAGAAAAGCTGAAAATCGTGAGCTATAGGTCACCCTTCCGGCCAAATGAGCTCCCAAAAATAAAAATCTCCGCATTGGCCGGAAACCACAGAACGACTAGAAAAGCTAAAATGGTGAGCTAGAGGTCACGCTTTCGGCCAAATGTGCTCTGATAAATAAAAATCCCTGGACAGGTCCGATAACCCTGAAACGACTAGAAAAGCTGAAAATCGTGAGCTGTAGGTCTCTTTCGGTCAAATGTGCTACGAATAATAAAAATCCCCGGACTGGCCCGGTAACCCCGAAATGACTAGAAAAGCTGAAAATCATGAGCTATAGGTCACGCTTTTGGCCAAATGTGCTCCGAAAAATAAAAATCCCCGCATTGGTCCGGAAACCCCAGAACGATTAGAAAAGCTAAAATGTTGAGCTATTGGTCACGCTTTCGGCCAAATGTGCTCCGATAAATAAAAATCCCTGGACAGGTCCGATAACATTGAAACGACTAGAAAAGCTGATAACCGTGAGCTATAGGTAACGCTTTCGGGCAAATGTGCTCCGAAAAATAAAAATCCCCGCACTGGTCCGGAAGCCCCAGAACGAACAGAAATGCTAAAATGTGAGCTATAGGTCACGCTTTCCGCAAATTGTGCTCCGAAAAATATAAATCCCCGAACTGCTTCGGTAACCCAGAAACAACTAGAAAAGCTGAAAATCATGAGCTATAGGTCACGCTTTCGGCCAAATGTGCTCCGAAAAATAAAAATCCCCGCACTGGTCTGGAAACCCGGGAACGACTAGAAAAGCTAAAATGGTCAGCTATAGGTCGCGCTTTCGGCCAAATGTGATCCAAAAAATAAAAATCTTTGGACAGGTTCGGTAACCCCGGGACGAGTAGAAAAGCTGAAAATCGTGAGCTATAGGTACGCTTTCAGTAAATGTGCTACAAAAATTAAAAATCCGCGGACTGGCCCGGTAACCCTGCAATGACTAGAAAAGCTAAAAATCGTGAGCGCGCTTTCGGCCAAATGTGCTCCGAAAAATAAAAATCCCTGCACTGGTCCAGAAACCCCGGAACGACGAGAAAATGTAAAATGTGAGCTATAGGTCACGCTTTCGGCCAAATGTGCCCCGAAAAATAAAAATCCGCGCACTGGTCTGGAAACCCCGGAACGACTAGAAAAGCTAAAATGGTCAGCTATAGGTCGCGCTTTCGGCCAAATGTGCTCCAAAAAATAAAAATCTTTGGACAGGTTCGGTAACCCCGGGACGAGTAGAAAAGCTGAAAATCGTGAGCTATAGGTACGCTTTCAGTAAATGTGCTACAAAAATTAAAAATCCCCGGACTGGCCCGGTAACCCTGCAATGACTAGAAAAGCTAAAAATCGTGAGCACGCTTTCGGCCAAATGTGCTCCGAAAAATAAAAATCCCCGCACTGGTCTAGAAACCCCGGAACGACGAGAAAAGCTAAAATGTGAGCTATAGGTGACGCTTTCGGCAAAATGTGCTCCGAATAATTAAAATCACTGCACAGGTCTGGTAACCCCGGAACGACTAGAAAAGCTGAAAATCGTGAGCTATAGGTCACTCTTTCGCCTAAATCTGCTCCGAGAAATAAAATTCCCCCGACGCTTTCGGCCAAATATGACGCGAAAAAAAATCCCCGTAGTCCTCCAGTAACCCCGGAATGTCTAGAAAAGCGGAAAATCTTGAGCTTTGGGTCACAATATGGGCCAAATGTGATGCGACAAAAATCCCCGGAATCCTCCCGTAACATTGGAACGATTAGAAAAGTTGAAAATCGTTAGCTATAGGTCACGCTTTCGGGCATATGCGCTCCGAAAAATAAAAATCCCTGGACTGCTCCGGTAACCCCGGAACGACTACAAAAGCTGAAATCGCGAGATATAGGTCACGCTTTTGGGCAAATTTGCTCTGAGAAACAAAAATCAGCGGAATGCTTCGCCAACCCTGGAACAACTAGAAAAGGTGAAAATCGTGAGCTATAGGTCATTCTTTCGGCCAAATGTGCTACGAAAAATAAAAATCCCAGGACTGGCCCGGTAAGCTTGGAACGACTAAAAAAGCTGAAAATCGGGAGATATAGGTCACGCTTTCGGCCAAACGTGCTCCAAAAAATAAAAATCCCCGCATTGGTCTGGAAACCCCGGAACGACTAGAAAAGCTAAAATGGTGAGCTATAGGTCACACTTTGGGCCAAACGTGCTCCGATAAATAAAAATCCCTGGACAGGTCCGATAACCCCGGAAGGACTAAAAAAGCTGAAAATCGTGAGCTATACGTAACTCTTTTGGCCAAATATGCTACGACAAGCAAAAAATCCCTGGATTGGCCCGGTAACCCCGAAACGACTAGAAAAGCTGAAAATCGTGAGCTATAGGTCGCACTTTCGGCCAAATGTGCTTCAAAAACTAAAAATCCCCGCATTGGTCCGGAAACCCCGGAACGACTAGAAAAGCTAAAATGGTGAGATATAGGTCACGCTTTCGGCCAAATTTGCTCCGATAACTAAAAATCCCTAGGCAGGTCCGATAACCCTGAAATGACTAGAAAAGCCGAAAATCGTGAAATATAGGTCACGCTTTTGGCCAAGTTTGCTCCGAGAAACAAAAATTCCCGGAATGCTCCGGTGACCCTGGAATGACTAGAAAAGTTCAAAATCGTGAGCTATAGGTCACGTTTTCGGCCAAATATGATCCGAAAAATAAAAATCCCAAAATTGGCCCGGTAACCCTGGAATGACTAGAAAAGTTGAAAATCGTGAGCTATAGGTTAGGTTTTCGGCCAAATCTGCTACAAAATATAAAAATACCCGGACTGCTCCGGTAACCATGGAACGACTAGAAAAGCTGAAAATCGTGAGCTATAGGTACGCTTTCGGCAAATGTGCTCCGAAAAATACAAATCCGCGGACTGCTCCGGTAACCCCAGAACGACAAGAAAAGCTGAAATCGTGAGCTATAGGTCAGGCTTTCGACCAAATATAACCCGAGAAAAACAAATCATCGAAATGCTCCAGTAACCCTGGCACGACTAAAAAAGCTGAATATAGGTCACGCTTTCAGCCAAATGTAATTCAAAAAATAAAAATACCCGGACGGCTCTGGTAACACTGGAACGACTAGAAAAGCTGAAAGTCGTGAACTATAGGTACGCTTTCGGCAAATGTGCTCCGAAAATCAAACATCCCCGGACTGGCCCGATAACCCTGGAACGACAAGAAAAGCTGAAAATCGTGTGCTATAGGTCACACTTTCAGCCAAATGTGATGCTCTAGTCGCTCTGGGGTTACCGGACCTGTGCAGTCATTTTTATTTTTCAGAGCACATTTGGCCGAAAGCGTGACCTAAGCTTACATTTTAGCTTTTCCCGTCGTTCCGGGGTTTCCGGACCAGTGCGGGGATTTTTAATTTTCACAGCACGTTTGCCGAAAGCGTACCTATAATTCACGATTTTCAGTTTTTCTAGTCGTTCCGGTTTTACCAGAGCCGTCCGGGTATTGTTATTTTTCGAAGCACATTTGGCCGAAAGCGTACCTATAGCTCACGATTTTCAGCTTTTCTAGTCATTCCGTGGTTACCGGAGCAGTCCGGGTATTTTTATATTTTGGAACAGATTTGGCCGAAAACGTAACCTATAGCTCGCGATTTTCAGCTTTTCTAGTTGTTCTCAGGTTACCGGGCCAGTTTGGGGATTTTTATTTTTTTGGAGCACATTTGGCCGATAGACTGATCTATATCTTACGATTTTTAGCTTTTCTAGTTATTCCAGGGTTACCGGAGCAGTCCGAGTATTTTTATATTTTATAGCAGATTTGGCCGAAAACCCGACCTATAGCTCGCGATTTTCAGCTTTTCTGGTCGTTGTAGGGTTATCGGGCCAGTCTGGGCATTTTTATTTTTTGGACCACATTTGGCGGAAAGCGTGACCTATAACTCACGATTTTCAGCTTTTCTAGTCGTGCCTGGGTTACCGGAGCATTCCGACGATTTTTGTTTCTCGGGGCAGATTTGTTCGAAAGCGTGAGCTATAGCTCACGATTTTAGCTTTTCTAGTCGTTCCGGGGTTACCGGAGCTGTCCAGGGATTTTTATTTTTTGGAGCACATTTGCCCGAAAGCGTGACGTATAGCTCATGATTTTTAGCTTTTCTAGTCGTTCCGAGGTTATCGGACCTGTCCAGGGATTTTTATTTTTCGGAACACATTTTGCCGAAAGCGTGAGCTATAGCTCACGATTTTCAGCTTTTCTAGTCGTTTAGGGGTTACCGGACCTGTGTAGGGATTTTATTTTTCGGAGCACATTTGGCCGAAAGCGTGAGCAATAGCTCACATTTTAGCTTTTCTCGTCGTTCCGGGGTTTCCAGACCAGTGCGGGGATTTTTATTTTTCGGAGCACATTTGGCCGAAAGTGTGACCTATAGCTCACGATTTTCAGCTTTTCTAGTCGTTCTAGGGTTACCGGGCAAGTCCGGGGATTTTTAATTTTCGCAGCACATTTACTGAAAGCGTACCTATAGCTCACGATTTTTAACTTTTCTAGTTTCTGTGTTACTGAGGCAGTCCGGGGATTTTTATTTTTTGGAGCACATTTGGCCGAAAGCGTGACCTATAGCTCACATTTTAGCTTTTCTCGTCGTTCCGGAGTTTCCGGACCAGTGCGGGCATTTTTATTTTTTGAAGCACATTTGGCCGAAAGCGTGACCTAAGCTCACGATTTTTGGCTTTTCTAATCGTTCCGGTGTTAACAGAGCCGTCGAGGTATTTTTATTTTTTGAACCACATTTGGCCGAAAGCGTGACCTATACCTCACGATTTTCAGCTTTTCTAGTCGTTCCGGGGTTAGCGGAGTAGTTCAGGGATTTTTATTTTTTGGAGCACATTTGTCAAAACCGTACCTATAGCTCACGATTTTCAGCTTTTCTAGTCGTTCCAGGGTTACGGAGCCAGTCCGGGGATTTTTAGTATTCACAGCACATTTGCGGAAAGCGTACCTATAGCTCACAATTTTCGGCTTTTCTAATCGTTCCGGTGTTATCAGAGCCGTCCAAGTATTTTCAGTTTTCGAAGCACATTTGGCCGAAAGCGTGGCCTGTAGCTCACGATTTTCAGCTTTTCTAGTCGTTTTAGGGTTACCAGGCCAGTCTGTTATTTTTCTAGTCGGAGCACATTCGGCCGAAACAGTGAGCTATAGCTCACGATTTTGAACTTTTTTAGTCGTTCCAGGGTTACCGGAGCATTCCGTGGATTTTTATTTTTCAGAGCACATTTGGCCGAAAGCGTGACCTATTGCTCACAATTTCATCTTTTCTTGTCGTTCCGGCGTTACCGGAGTAGTCCGGGGATTTTTATTTTTCGGAGCACATTTGGCCGAAAGCGTGACCTATAGCTCACATTTTAGCTTTTCTCGTCGTTTCGGGGTTTCCGGACCAGCGCGGGCATTTTTATTTTTTGAAGCACATTTGGCCGAAAGCGTGACGTATAGCTCACGATTTTCAGCTTGTCTAATCGTTCCGGTGTTACCACAGCCGTCCAGGGATTTTTATTTTTCGGAGCACATTTTGCCGAAAGCGTGACCTATAGCTCACGATTTCAGCTTTTCTTGTCATTCCGGGGTTACCGGAGTAGTCTGCGGATTTTTATTTTGTGGTGCACATTTGTCGAAAGTGTACCTATAGCTCACGATTTTCAGCTTTTCTAGTTTCTATGTTACCGAGGCAGTCTGGGGATTTTATTTTTCGGAGCACATTTGGCCGAAAGCGTGACCTATAGCTCACATTTTAGCTTTTCTCGTCGTTCCGGAGTTTCCGGACCAGTGCGGGCATTTGTATTTTTTGAAGCACATTTGGCCGAAAGCGTGACCTAAGCTCACGATTTTTGGCTTTTCTAATCGTTCCGGTGTTAACAGAGCCGTCGAGGTATTTTTATTTTTTGAACCACATTTGGCCGAAAGCGTGACCAATACCTCATGATTTTCAGCTTTTCAAGTCGTTCCGGGGTTAGCGGAGTAGTTCAGGGATTTTTATTTTTTGGAGCACATTTGTCAAAACCGTACCTATAGCTCACGATTTTCAGCTTTTCTAGTCGTTCCAGGGTTACGGAGCCAGTCCGGGGATTTTTAGTATTCACAGCACATTTGCGGAAAGCGTACCTATAGCTCACAATTTTCGGCTTTTCTAATCGTTCCGGTGTTATCAGAGCCGTCCAAGTATTTTTAGTTTTCGAAGCACATTTGGCCGAAAGCGTGGCCTGTAGCTCACGATTTTCAGCTTTTCTAGTCGTTTTAGGGTTACCGGGCCAGTCTGTTATTTTTCTAGTCGGAGCACATTCGGCCGAAACGGTGAGCTATAGCTCACGATTTTGAACTTTTTTAGTCGTTCCAGGGTTACCGGAGCATTCCGTGGATTTTTATTTTTCAGAGCACATTTGGCCGAAAGCGTGACCTATTGCTCACAATTTCATCTTTTCTTGTCGTTCCGGCGTTACCGGAGTAGTCCGGGGATTTTTATTTTTCGGAGCACATTTGGCCGAAAGCGTGACCTATAGCTCACATTTTAGCTTTTCTCGTCGTTTCGGGGTTTCCGGACCAGCGCGAGCATTTTTATTTTTTGAAGCACATTTGGCCGAAAGCGTGACGTATAGCTCACGATTTTCAGCTTTTCTAATCGTTCCGGTGTTACCACAGCCGTCCAGGGAATTTTATTTTTCGGAGCACATTTTACCGAAAGCGTGACCTATAGCTCACGATTTCAGCTTTTCTAGTCGTTCCGGGGTTACCGGAGTAGTCTGCGGATTTTTATTTTGTGGTGCACATTTGTCGAAAGTTTATCTATAGCTCACGATTTTCAGCTTTTCTAGTTTCTATGTTACCGAGGCAGTCTGGGGATTTTATTTTTCGGAGCACATTTGGCCGAAAGCGTGACCTATAGCTCACATTTTAGCTTTTCTCGTCGTTCCGGGGTTTCCGGACCAGTGCGGGCATTTTTATTTTTTAAAGCACATTTGGCCGAAAGCGTGACCTATAGCTCACGATTTTCGGCTTTTCTAATCGTTCCGGTGTTACCAGAGCAGTCCAGGTATTTTTATTTTTCGAACCACATTTGGCCGAAAGCGTGACCTATACCTCACGATTTTCAGCTTTTCTAGTCGTGTCAGGGTTACCGGAGCATTTCGACGTTTTTGTTGCTCGGGGCAGATTTGGTCGAAAGCGTGACCTATAGCTCACGATTTCAGCTTTTCTAGTCGTTCCGGGGTTAGCAGAGTAGTCCGGGGATTTTTATTTTTTGGAGCACATTTGTCGAAAGCGTACCTATAGCTCACGATGTTCAGCTTTTCTAGTCGTTCCATGGTTACCGAGCCAGTCCGGGGATTTTTAGTTTTCACAGCAGATTTACGGAAAGCGTACCTATAGCTCACAATTTTCAGCTTTTCTAATCGTTCCGGTGTTATCGGAGCTGTCCAAGTATTTTTATTTTTCGAAGCACATTTGGCCGAAAGCGTGGCCTGTAGCTCACGATTTTCAGCTTTTCTAGTCGTTCTAGGGTTACCGAGCCAGTCTGTTATTTTTCTAATCGGAGCACATTCGGCCGAAACAGTGAGCTATAGCTCACGATTTTGAACTTTTTTAGTCGTTCCAGGGTTACGGGAGCATTCCGTGGATTTTTATTTTTTAGAGCACATTTGGCCGAAAGCGTGACCTATAGCTCACAATTTCAGCTTTTCTTGCCGTTCCGGGGTTACCGGAGTAGTCCGGGGATTTTTAGTTTTCGGAGCACATTTGGCCGAAAGCATGACGTATAGCTCACATTTTAGCTTTTCTCGTCGTTCCGGGGTTTCCGGACCAGTGCGGGCATTTTTATTTTTTGAAGCACATTTGGCCAAAAGCGTGCCCTATAGCTCACATTTTCAGCTTTTCTAATCGTTCCGGTGTTACCAGAGCTGTACAGGTATTTTTATTTTTCGAAGCACATTTGGCCAAAGCGTGACCTATACCTCACGATTTTCAGCTTTTCTAGTCGTGCCAGGGTTACCGGAGCATTTCGACGTTTTTTGTTTCTCAGGGCAGATTTAGTCCAAAGCGTGACCTATAGCTCACGATTTGAGCTTTTCTAGTCGTTCCGGGGTTACCGGAGTAGTCTGGGGATTTTTATTTTTGGGAGCACATTTGTTGAAAGCGTACCTATAGCTCACGATTTTCAGCTTTTCTAGTCGTTCCAGGGTTACCGGGCCAGTCCGAGGATTTTTTAATTTTCACAGCACATTTGCCGAAAGCGTACCTATAGCTCACAATTTTCAGCTTTTCTAATCGTTCCGGTGTTATCAGAGCCGTCCAGGTATTTTTATTTTTCGAAGCTTATTTGGCCGAAAGTGTGACCTGCTCACGATTTTCAGCTTTTCTAGTCGTTCTAGGGTTACCGGGCCAGTCTGGGATTTTGATTTTTTGGAGCACATTCGGCCGAAACAGTGAGCTATAGCTCACGATTTTGAACTTTTTTAGTCGTTCCAGGGTTACCGGAGCATTCCGTGGATTTTTATTTTTCAGAGCACATTTGGCCGAAAGCGTGACCTATAGCTCACAATTTCAGCCTTTCTTGTTGTTCCAGGGTTACCGGAGCAGTCCGGGGATTTTTATTTTTCGGAGCACATTTGGCCGAAAGCGTGACCTATAGCTCACATTTTAGCTTTTCTCGTCGTTCCGGGGTTTCCGGACCAGTGCGGGCATTTTTATTTTTTGGAACACATTTGGCCTAAGCGTGACCTATAGCTCACGATTTTCAGCTTTTCTAATCGTTCCGGTGTTACCAGAGCCGTCCAGGTATTTTAATTTTTCGAAGCACATTTGGATGAAAGCGTGACCAATACCTCACGATTTTCAGCTTTTCTAGTCGTGCCAGGGTTACCGGAGCATTTCGACATTTTTTGTTTCTCGGGGCAGATTTGGTCCAAAGCATGACCTATAGCTCACGATTTCAGCTTTTCTAGTCGTTCCGGGGTTATCGGAGTAGTCTGGGGATTTTTATTTTTTGGAACTCATTTGTCGAAAGCGTGACCCATATCTCGCGATTTCAGCTTTTGTAGTGGTTCCGGGGTTACCGAAGCAGTCCAGGGATTTTTATTTTTCGGAGCGCATATGCCCGAAAGCGTGACCTATAGCTAACGATTTTCAACTTTTCTAATCGTTCCAATGTTACGGGAGGATTCCGGGGATTTTTGTCGCATCATATTTGGCCCAAATTGTGACCCATAGCTCAAGATTTTCTGTTTTTCTGAACATTCCGGGGTTACTGGAGGACTCCGGGGATTTTTTTTCGCATCACAATTGGCCGAAAGCGTAACATATAACTCACGATTTTTAGCTTTTCTAGTCGTTCAATTGTTACCGGAGCAGTCGGGAGAATTTTATTCCTCAGAGCAGATTTAGGCGAAAGCGTGACCTATTGCTCACGATTTTCAGCTTTTCTAGTCGTTTCTGTGTCACCGAGGCAGTCCAGGAATTTTTATTTTTCGGAGCACATTTTGCCGAAATCGTGACCTAGCTCATGATTTTCAGCTTTTCTAGTCGTTCCGGGGTTACCGGACCTGTGCAGGGTTTTTTATTTTTCAGAACACATTTGGCCGAAAGCGTGACCTATAACTCACATTTTAGCTTTTCTCGTCGTTCCGGGGTTTCCGGA
Source organism: Dendrocalamus latiflorus (assembly GCA_017311315.1). Classification (NCBI taxonomy): domain Eukaryota; kingdom Viridiplantae; phylum Streptophyta; class Magnoliopsida; order Poales; family Poaceae; genus Dendrocalamus; species Dendrocalamus latiflorus. The sequence continues at coordinate 35,806,004 of CM029629.1, forward strand.
CCAGTGCGGGCATTTTTATTTTTCAGAGCACATTTAGCCGAAAGCGTGCACACGATTTTTAGCTTTTCTAGTCGTTGCAGGGTTACCGGGCCAGTCCGGGGATTTTTAATTTTTGCAGCACATTTATTGAAAGCGTACGTATAGCTCACGATTTGCAGCTTTTCTACTCGTCCCGGGGTTACCGAACCTGTCCAGGGACTTTTATTTTTTCGAGCACATTTGGCCGAAAGCGTGACCTATAGCTCACGATTTTCAGCTTTTCTAGTAGTTTCAGGGCTATCGGACCTGTCCAGGGATTTTTATTTATCGGAGCACATTTGGCCGAAAGCGTGACCTATAGCTCACCATTTTAGCTTTTCTAGTCGTTCCGGGGTTTCCGGACCTGTGACGGGATTTTTATTTTTCAGAGCACATTTTGCGGAAAGCGTGACCTATAGCTCACGATTTTCAGCTTTTCTAGTCGTTCCGGGGTTACCGGACCTGTGCAGGGATTTTTATTTTTCGGAGCACATTTGGCCGAAAGCGTGACCTATATCTCACATTTTAGCTTTTCTGGTCATTCCGGGGCTTCCGGAACAGTGTGGAGATTTTTATTTTTCGGAGCACATTTCCCCGAAAGCATGACCTATAGCTCACGATTTTCAGCTTTTCTAGTCGTTCTAGGGTTACCGGAGCATTCCGTGGATTTTTATTTTTCGGAGCACATTTGGCCGAAAGCGTAACCTATAGCTCACAATTTCAGCTTTTCTTGTCGTTCCAGGGTTACCGGAGCATTCCGGGGATTTTTATTTTTCGGAGCACATTTGGCCGAAAGCGTGACCTATAGCTCACATTTTAGCTTTTCTCGTCGTTCTGGGGTTTCCGGACCAGTGCGGGCATTTTTATTTTTTGAAGCACATTTGGCCAAAAGCGTGCCCTATAGCTCACATTTTCAGCTTTTCTAATCGTTCCGGTGTTACCAGAGCTGTACAGGTATTTTTATTTTTCGAAGCACATTTGGCCAAAGCGTGACCTATACCTCACGATTTTCAGCTTTTCTAGTCGTGCCAGGGTTACCGGAGCATTTCGACGTTTTTTGTTTCTCGGGGCAGATTTAGTCCAAAGCGTGACCTATAGGTCACGATTTGAGCTTTTCTAGTCGTTCCGGGGTTACCGGAGTAGTCTGGGGATTTTTATTTTTTGGAGCACATTTGTCGAAAGCGTACCTATAGCTCACGATTTTCAGCTTTTCTAGTCGTTCCAGGGTTACCGGGCCAGTCCGAGGATTTTTTAATTTTCACAGCACATTTGCCGAAAGCGTATCTATAGCTCACAATTTTCAGCTTTTCTAATCGTTCCGGTGTTATCAGAGCCGTCCAGGTATTTTTATTTTTCGAAGCTTATTTGGCCGAAAGTGTGACCTGTAGCTCACGATTTTCAGCTTTTCTAGTCGTTCTAGGGTTACCGGTCCAGTCTGGGATTTTGATTTTTTGGAGCACATTCGGCCGAAACAGTGAGCTATAGCTCACGATTTTGAACTTTTTTAGTCGTTCCAGGGTTACCGGAGCATTCCGTGGATTTTTATTTTTCAGAGCACATTTGGCCGAAAGCGTGACCTATAACTCACAATTTCAGCCTTTCTTGTCGTTCCAGGGTTACCGGAGCAGTCCGGGGATTTTTATTTTTCGGAGCACATTTGGCCGAAAGCGTGGCCTATAGCTCACATTTTAGCTTTTCTCGTCGTTCCGGGGTTTCCGGACCAGTGCGGGCATTTTTATTTTTTGGAACACATTTGGCCTAAGCGTGACCTATAGCTCACGATTTTCAGCTTTTCTAATCGTTCCGGTGTTACCAGAGCCGTCCAAGTATTTTAATTTTTTGAAGCACATTTGGATGAAAGCGTGACCAATACCTCACGATTTTCAGCTTTTCTAGTCGTGCCAGGGTTACCGGAGCATTTCGACATTTTTTGTTTCTCGGGGCAGATTTGGTTCAAAGCGTGACCTATAGCTCACGATTTCAGCTTTTCTAGTCGTTCCGGGGTTATCGGAGTAGTCTGGGGATTTTTATTTTTTGGAACACATTTGTCGAAAGCGTGACCCATATCTCGCGATTTCAGCTTTTGTAGTGGTTCCGGGGTTACCGAAGCAGTCCAGGGATTTTTATTTTTCGGAGCGCATATGCCCGAAAGCGTGACCTATAGCTAACGATTTTCAACTTTTCTAATCGTTCCAATGTTACGGGAGGATTCCGGGGATTTTTGTCGCATCATATTTGGCCCAAATTGTGACCCATAGCTCAAGATTTTCTGTTTTTCTGAACATTCCGGGGTTACTGGAGGACTCCGGGGATTTTTTTTCGCATCACAATTGGCCGAAAGCGTAACTTATAACTCATGATTTTTAGCTTTTCTAGTCGTTCAATTGTTACCGGAGCAGTCGGGAGAATTTTATTCCTCAGAGCAGATTTAGGCGAAAGCGTGACCTATTGCTCACGATTTTCAGCTTTTCTAGTCGTTTCTGTGTCACCGAGGCAGTCCAGGAATTTTTATTTTTCGGAGCACATTTTGCCGAAATCGTGACCTAGCTCACGATTTTCAGCTTTTCTAATCGTTCCGGGGTTACCGGACCTGTGCAAGGTTTCTTATTTTTCAGAACACATTTGGCCGAAAGCGTGACCTATAACTCACATTTTAGCTTTTCTCGTCGTTCCGGGGTTTCCGGACCAGTGCGGGCATTTTTATTTTTTAGAGCACATTTAGCCGAAAGCGTGCACATGATTTTTAGCTTTTCTAGTCGTTGCAGGGTTACCGGGCCAGTCCGGGGATTTTTAATTTTCGCAGCACATTTACTGAAAGCGTACGTATAGCTCACGATTTGCAGCTTTTCTACTCGTCCCGGGGTTACCGAACCTGTCCAGGGACTTTTATTTTTTCGAGCACATTTGGCCGAAAGCGTGACCTATAGCTCACGATTTTCAGCTTTTCTAGTAGTTTCAGGGTTATCGGACCTGTCCAGGGATTTTTATTTATCGGAGCACATTTGGCCGAAAGCGTGACCTATAACTCACCATTTTAGCTTTTCTAGTCGTTCCGGGGTTTCCAGACCTGTGACGGGATTTTTATTTTTCAGAGCACATTTTGCGGAAAGCGTGACCTATAGCTCACAATTTTCAGCTTTTCTAGTCGTTCCGGGGTTACCGGACCTGTGCAGGGATTTTTATTTTTCGGAGCACATTTGACCGAAAGCGTGACCTATATCTCACATTTTAGCTTTTCTGGTCGTTCTGGGGCTTCCGGAACAGTGTGGGGATTTTTATTTTTCGGAGCACATTTCCCTGAAAGCGTGACCTATAGCTCACGATTTTCAGCTTTTCTAGTCGTTCCAGGGTTACCGGGCCGGTCCGGGGATTCTTATTTTTGCAGCACATTTGCCGAAAGCGTAACTATAGCTCACGATTTTCAGCTTTTCTAGTCGTTCCGGTGTTACTAGAGCCGTCCGGAGGAAGAGCCGCCGTGCGGCTGCGAAGGAAAGAAGAAGGAGGTGCGGGCAGGCTGGGCCCATGCGCAGAGAAAGAAAGAAAAGGGGAAGTAGGGAGGAGGAGAAAAATAGGAATGGGCCCACATGCAAGTAAGAGGAGATTGGAAGAAAAAGGGGATAAGAGGGCTTACACATTATTTTAAAACTCGGATTTTTAAATTTTACATTTCTATTTCGCAATTAAGATTATTGATTTAAATTTTTACATGACTTTTGAAATTTATAAATTTAAATTTTCAACTATTTAGATTTGAGTATTTAAAACTCCTTTAGCCATTTCTTCTCTTTTACCTAAGTAAATTCGATTTCAAATTTTTATTCCCATTATTTCATATTTAAGTTTTAATTTTTGTGTGCATATCCCTGAGTTTTCCATCTCTTTTAATATCTCTGTTGTTTTTGCTTGGCTATTATTTCTTAGTATATTACTTTGCATGACACGAAACTCAAGAAGTTTCAAATAAATTTTCAAAAAGAAATTTTAAACACCAGCAAATGCAAGAAAATATTTTAAAAATTATATATTTTTGAATATCCAAAATTTGGGATGTTACACTGGTAAAGCATAGCTGGGCTACGGTGAGGCTGCACAGGGGCAGGAAACATTTCCGGAGAACCGTGGGGCAACAGGCTATATGAGATGCCACGATGAAGAAACACCTTCTCTCGTGGATCATTGCACCTTTTAGTGAGGACTAGTTGCTAAGTGTCCATTTTTTCTACGAGATGGAACCACCCAGTGACGCATAGCTTGGGCGGTGGCAGAAGAACTGTGGGTGGCAGCGGTTTTCCTGGTGCGTTGGCCGAGGTGACACTACAGTATGGAGAAGTTGTGGGCGGGGTGGTGGAGACCGTGGGCGACGGCGGCCAGCGGGGTTTGTAGGGCGCGGCGAGCAGAGGCGAGCAGCGACGGCGAGGCTTCGGCTTCGCCAAAGCGAATGGAGAAGAAAGAGAGATGGGCCAGGCCGGCCCGGCCAGGCCGAAACCTCTTTTTCTTTCTTTCTTTATTTATATATGCATATACACTCATGTATATATATACACATATATATCAGTTTTCATATTTTTATTCATTTGCTTATTTACTCATTTACTCACTTATTTTATTTCTTTATTGCTCAACTCATCTTTGTATTTATTTAGTATGGTGCATGTATTTATATATATTTTTTATTCATTTACCTTTTCTTGATATTATTATTATTAAATCCATAGTGCATTTTTAAAATTTTGGATTCAAATTACACCTCTCCCTTTTGATGGATCATCTTTTCAGATTCAATTTTTAAAATATAAATTTCTATTATTTTCATATTTTTTTTCTTGACTTTCTATTTGTTTTATTTTCCATAAAGTCTTTAATCATTGGAACCTCAACCAAAATTCAAGATAAATCCGTTAGAATCCAAATATCGAGAAAATATATTTCAAAATAATTCAAGGGCTACACGTTTCCAAATCAAGTTTTCGGGATGTTACAATCTCTTCACGTAGTAGGGGTCCGCTTGGTGTAGTATTATGGTTACTTCCGTTGCAATGGCTCCTTTTTAGTATCCCTTGCAGGCTAGGGTTTGGCGGTAGTTTATGGTGAGTCACACTATGGGTCTTCCCCCTTATTTCTACTTCTACTAGTGGTGGTCATCTTGATCTTAGCCATTGCACCTGATTGGTGGGGATTTGGTCTATGGGCCCTTCGTATTGATAAGGAGGAAATAACGACAAGACAGTGACTCGAATCTTGGTCCTGGTGTAGGTTGAGGCTTTCAGTCGTCTTCATAGTGCTGTTGTTTTCCCTAAATATTGAAAGGTTACAAAGTCTTCACTTCTTCTTGATTGCTTTGGTTTTGGGTTATCCGTTATTATGCTTCTGTGGATCCGATGGGGTTTTCAGCAAAAGGGGGCGAGAGGGAATAGCATAAGGTAAGGGAAAGATTCGTGGGGATTTTCATCTATAGCCAACTAAATTTAAAAGAGCATACCCCGGAAGCTGGAGTGGCACACAAATCACACAAGTTTTTTTTAAAAACAATCTTTTCCTGTACCAGTGAGGGAGATAGGGTCCAAGATGACGTGTGCCAGAGTCAGGGCCATGGGTCGCACTTGAGGGTGAGGTCAAAATTGGTGACCATGATGTGGCCGTCGGCGCAGACGAGGACATTCTCTAGCTTGAGGTCCCAAAAAACCATAGCGAGAGAGAGCAAGAAACTTGTACACATGACCATCATATATAAAAAATAGGTTTATGTGTCAAAAACCACCGCCACATGAGCGTCATGTCATCTAAAATTGGGGTGGTTTAGGGTGAGAGGTGATTTACTCTAGTTTCAATAGTCGATGAGTGTAAAATAAATGGTTTCATAATTAAGAGTGTAAATCGAACTTAGAACATAAGTTGAGAAACTAAAAACGGATTTATTCCAAATTTGTAGCTCCTCCTCTGAGAACCAAGATCGTGAGGTAGTTGAGTAAAAGAGCCTACCCCTACCTCATGTTATCCGCCCAACCCAGGACCTTCCTCTTCTTCATTTTTTGGTAGATCACTCTAGTGACGGCGAGGCGGCATGCGGGGAGGGGACCCACCCATCTATTACCCCTGCACGTAGATGTAGACTAAGTTTCTTTAGTTTCCCTAAGTGGTGTGTACCCAAGATGGGCTTGGTCTTCGTCTTCGTCGCCAGTGGCCGTGTCCGAGAATTTTTTTAATGCCACTAAGATGTGCATTTCTTGTCTGTGCCATATTTTTTGGATCTGTTGCCCCATGCCATTTTCAATAGGATGAGCATGCAATACGGATAGGGCTCATGTTGGTGACCATGTTACCCTCAGCATGTGCACAGTGGTGAGATTTTTTTTTCTCTAATGCATTTTAATTAACTATGTCAAAGCATCTCAGAAGTGCTTGTACTGGTAAAGCCTTGTACTAAAACATCCATATATAAACGAACATCCACATTAGTAGGTGAGACGTTATAGCCAAACATAAACATCAGTACAAATGGGATATCCGTCCAACCAAATGCATGTTCCATTCAAGCAAAAACATCCATGCATACATCCAAGCTACATCTAATCCTGACTATGTATGCATAACATCCAGTCTTTTAAGTTTTGCTAGACATAACAATAGGTCTTACTACAAAAATACACACGAGTTCACACATCGAAGAGACACATCATTTTAGACATCCAAGGGGCAGCGGCGGTGGTTGCACCGCAGGGTCTCCGGGCGGCGGTGGCAGCATCACAGGGGCTCCAGGCGGCGAGGACGGCCCCTTCGGATCCACAACAGCAGCGTAGTAGGGGCCGGCGAAGCTTGGCAGCAGCAATTGGTATCTAGCGGTAGGCAGACCCATGTGGAGTTGATCCCTAATCAATGTTTTCTTCCGGATCAATGGTCACAACTCAATCGAACCAGCTCACTGGCTGAAAATGGTATAGGGCAAGAGATCCAACCAAACCAATGTCATACACACAAAAAAAATGACAAGAAATGGACAAGTCTCAATGGCATACAAAAAGTTTTCTCTTATCATTAATTTCTTTATGTCGGCAATAATGTAAGAATTACATAGTGCATATTAATTTAATCCTTTACCATTTAGACAACGATAGTGAGACTCGCGGAAAACAACTCAAACAACTAAGGGCATGTACAATAGCTTATCTTTTAAAATTGTTTTTAATACTTCCACCTTATCTAAAAATAGTACTAGATGCAATATTTTTAACAGCAAATTATTCATTTAACTATTTTATATTATTTTTACTATAACTTCCTGTCTTATACATTTTCACTATTTGTGTTGGTTTGTGGGATTAAGTCATTTCTTGCATAAGAGATAGTACATTATTTGTCTCCTTACCTTCTCTTCTCTATATAAAATTTTACTTATTTAATATAGCTAAAAGACAACTAATATAATATTACTAGAGATACACTAGAAAACATGTTTTTTTATCTTTACCTTCTTTTTTTCACGTTGGAGAGATTGAGAGAGAAGGTGCCTTAAAGACAAAAAAAGAGCTGTTACATTCCCACAAGGCGGCAGAGTCCATGCGATGTGAAAAGCAACCGCCTCGTCCTCTTCCTCTTCCCGAAATCGTCCCTTCCTCTTCCCGAATTAATATCGTCCCCTCGCCTTCTCCTTCCAGATCCAAGAATTCTTCTCCTCCCCAACTTCCTCTTCCCAATTCTCAACCAACACGGCTTCCGCCTCCACCCATGCTCCCTGCCTCCCTCTAGAAAAGAACCGCGGTGGCGACGGCCAAGGCGGGCTCTTCCGCTGCGGACTGGCGGCGGCGGTCACTAGTCACCGAGGGCAGTGGCGCACAGATCGTCGGCGTCGCCTGGAAAGCTCCAGCCTTCAGGTACACGACGCGTCGACATCGCACGCCTCTCCTTTCCCGCACCTAATTGGACGCCTTCCAAGAACTGCCGTCGCCTACACATCCCACCCAATCCCAAGAACAGCCTCGGTGCGGCGTTGGCGTCGGTGGTACCGGGAATCCAAACCCTAAGCGGCAAGCGGTGACGACGAGAGAGGCTGGCGGAAGCCTGGCGGCACGAGGCGGACAGAAACGCAGCTGAAGAGCATGGACTCAGTGTAACCGCACAAGGGCAGCGGCGCGGCGCAAGGGCTCGGGCGTCTTTGGACAGCCTTGTCGCAAGCGGTAATGGTGACCTCCACATGAGCGGAGGTGGCCTCAACGCGTGCAGTAGTCGAGTCTGGACTCTGGAGACCTCAGGACGTGAGATTGGGCTCCCGATTGGTCTCTGTGGTGGCTGGTTTTGTTTGATCGGTGGGCAATGGAGGGATTCCTTCTCTCAAAAATCAAAACTAATATAATTCCTTCTCTATTGCGGCTAGGAGTCCTTGTATCAGTCCTGGAAATCCTCTACATAAACATGCCTCCATTTGATGTGTGGGGCATTATTTGTCATAACAATGCCATAAGAAAGTCTAAACATTAGTGCTCGATTATACACTTCAGTGGCCACTAACCGGTCTAAATCCTGATGTTTGCAGGCGTTGCAACGTTCAAACAAAAGAACCTTATTTTTTTATCCAACTGATGTAAGGATTTACCCTTTCTGTTATTCTCGGAGCGATCTGGTCTCTTCTCTTGCTGAGCAATAAAATCAATTCCTTTTCTGCTCACGCCGAGTGATTTCATCCTGTCCCTTTCTTCATTTCAGGCTAGCAAAACATTGAGTGTTCGAAAATGGCATGCGGCATTTACACGTGCAGGCTATCTAGATGTTGCTTCAGTTCTAAACCGGATACAGAGAGGGGTAAAAGATCCCTCGTTTGAAAAGCATTCCTCTTGACGTGTAAAAACCTTGACGAATATAATGATTTCTCTATCTCTGTTAGGGTGTACATCCTACAATTAGGGGAGAGGTTTGGGAGTTCTTACTTGGCTGTTTTGATCCTGGGAGCACCTTTGATGAGCGGGAGCAGATTAGGCAGAGAGGAAGGTACTGAACTTTCTATAATTTTGTTGTGTAATTTTTTTCTTTTCGTACAAACTTCATCAAGTGATTAAAAGGTGCTATATATGTGTTCACCCATTATGTGTAATATTATGATAGGCAACTTCAAGTTTGTTTGACATATACACTCCATCTGGCTCAGTCTTTGCCAAAGAAAGCCTCTTTTTAGTGTGCTTGCAATCACAAAAGGGTAGCAATATTTCATGTCATAGATCAAGTCTGTCACCTTTACTACTTGCTAGTTGCTACTTAGCTTGCTAGTGACTCTCTTTATCACGCCCACTACAACCTGGAAGATGGTTATTACCAGTATGTATAAGAATTGCAGTTCCTTTTTCCTAGGCTCTTCATATTATATTGATTTTGATTGCCAAGAATTAAGTAGTACCCGTGGAACTTCTTATCCATTTAGCCTCAAAATTTTAACATGTAACCTATGCAGAATACAGTATGCTAGATGGAAGGAAGAATGCAAAGAGATGGATTCTCATGTTGGTATTGGTAAAATTATCACAGCCCCAATTATACCTGAGGATGGCATGCCTATTAAGGATCCTTTGGTTTTACTCGAAGCTAATTCAGACCAGAACACATTGCAAGGTAGTTCAACCAGCAGCAGGAATGGAAATGAGGTAGATGAGTCCGTAAACTGTGTGACGTATAAACAAATTATTGAGTGGAAGCTTACGTTACATCAAATCGGTAAGGTCTAAGCATCGATTATGTGTTCCTGTTGCTTGCCGTTATTCCATTGTTCGGTTTCTTACGTTTTGTTTGGGGTGTGGAGTGGGGGCAGAATAGGCCTTGATGAGTAAACACACTAACCGCTCCATGGTATTTTATGAGAAGAAAGAAATATATTCTTACATATGTACTTTTCACATCTCAAACAAGAATGAGTGATTTATGCTCACCGATGATAGTGCTACTCAATGATGAAGCAGATGCATTTTGGTGCTTTGAGAGGTTGATGCGTAGACTGGTATGCACTGTTTCTCCATCAGTCTTTGACATGATATGTTTCTTCTAATTTCATTAATCACTTTCCTTTTATAATTTTGAAGTGTGGGAATTTCAGATGCACACAACAATCTGTTGGGGTGGAGAACCAGCTTGATCACCTTGCTTTTATCACTCAGATGCTCGATCCAAAGTTACATGACCACCTAGGTACGTAATGAGGACTTGTATATTTGTCAAACAGCTATCCTGCATATGCATTTGCTGTTATTACACTCTCCAATTGGTTCTTGTTGACTCTTGAACACATAAACACTTGGCGCATGTTCATGATATTGTTTCGGCGTGAATTATCAATTGGGGACTCCTTGCACCTTTGGGAGGTAAATAGTTCATTTTGACATGTAGTTCTAAATCTAAAATATTCGATACATTCATAGAATGAGGTTTGATATATGAACCACGTCCAATACAGTAGGATTGTATTATACCCTCATAAATGATTGAAAAATCATTTTCTTCAAATGGGCTTTCACTTTATATTAGATATCACATGATTCAAATATGCTTTCATTCTATTTTATAATGTTAGACCTATGTTCAAAGGTGTCGAAACCCAGGTTTGGTCACTGAAGCCATCCAACACAGTTCATATTTCCTTTAATTTGTGTGGTCAGATTGTTTGTGTCCACATAATAAATGTAATTTACGTGTGCTGTGTTTGGTTTTGGGTTTGTGGTAGAGCATTGGTTGTTAGCCCAGAAAAATGAACAAGCAAAAAAACAATACGGAAGAACACAAAGCACTGCAATTCGTGTGGACTCAACTACACATGCCTCCCTTTCTGGATACAATGAACACAAAAAGAAAAGCACACAGGAGAATACTACTTCTTATCACTGGACTCTCCTAATACAAATGTTGCCTTCTTTTCTTGATTGTTCATTGCTCACCACTTCTTCCAAACATGGTAGTATATATAGCGCGCAGTCCCAACATGCATGTAACGACTAGATATGCATGCAAAGACTCAGCCCACCCGCTAACTAGCTGCATGGCTCCAACGTCCGTGTGCTGACTAGTTGCTGATCCGCTCTTTATGGATCTGGACTACACCAAGTCATACATAACAAATTTATTGTCAAGATTACATCTAACAATCTCCCCCCTAATCTTGACTTGCTAAACTTCAAATAAACATGCTACAAAAAAATAAACTTCACCCCTTTAATCTTATTGCTTAAAGCAGCGTTGGTTCTTCGTCGGCATCCGCCTCGATGAGATACGCCTGCGCTTTCTCCCTCTTGTTGGGCTTCTGGCATTCTAAAGCAAAGTGTCCATAATCATTACAATTAAAACACCTTACTTTTGCCTTGTCAATTCGTCGGTATCGACGTCCACCGCCACCACCAAAATCACCTGAGGAGCCTTCACCTTCACGCTTCGATGATCGGGCCTCCCACTCTGCGCGCGTCAGGAGCAAGTGCTCCTCGTCTCCGTCGTTATTGCCGTAGCGACGTTCTCCCTCTTCCTGCGTC
>CM029629.1:35830528-35885528 GCA_017311315.1 Dendrocalamus latiflorus
CGGGAGGCGGGGGCGGCAACCGGCGTAGGAGGGCGGGCGGATGGTGCCGGGAGGGGGACGGCCGGGAGGCGGGGCGGCACCGGGAGGGGGCGGGCCTGAAGGCGGGGCGGCACCGAGAGGGGTTGGGCCACCAACGGGCGGTGCTGGCTGAGATCCGAGAGGGGGACGGGCCACCGATGGGCTGCTGGCTGAGATCCAAGAGGGGGACGAGCAGTCGGGACGGCACAGGAGCAGAGGAGCTCGTAGGTCGTAGGCTCATAGCCCAACGATGTCGCCTGTTGCATGTTGGCTATGGTCTTTAGAGCTAGGGTTTGGAGTTGGAGCAGTGGCTTTTTTGGGTGGCGGCGGCTATGGCCTATCTGATGGATGAAGTGGGCCGAGTCACTGAGAGGGAGTGGCGGGCTGGGATGAAGCGACGAAGTGGGTCGAGAGGCAGTAGTTTGTACCAGCATAGCGTTATGGGCTACCTAGGCTGAATCCTAGCAATATAACCTTAGGCTGGGCTGAAAATATCTGGGCAATACACTATATATTTTTTCATGCCTCGGGCTAAAGCCTACCTTGCTAGGGGCCCAATTCCGCCCCTGTATACAAGTGCTTATTCTTGGATCATACAATCGCAGCATGCCAGTGGGTCCAAATAAATCGGCACACACCCAGAAGAAGCAGCAAAAACAAAGATGGTTTTAAATTTTTATCGGATGGTCCGATAGGACCTATTTGACTGATTTTCAAAATTTTTTGATAATTTTTGGGCAAAAATTCAAAAAAATCTGCTAAAATTGATCGTAAATCGAATTAACTTGGTGTAAAATGAAATATTTGAGACTAGTTTGTAGTCTAACTGGAGGTGACCAGTAGAACCTATTTCCGATGATGTTTGGCCAATTTTCATAACCATACCCAGAAGATGATCCTTCCATCATCCAGCACCCATAGGGTCTCTAAGCTACAACGGTGCGGTGGATAACATATGTCGCCTACCATGCTTTTCGAGCTTGGTGAAGGGTTCATTTTTTTCAAAAATGAGCTATCGGGGTATATTTTTTAAGGGAAAATCCGCTGCAGGGTTATACACACACAACTTGTTTTTTTTGTTTCGGTCTACGTGGTAGATTGCGCGGTGTGACACAGTGTTTCCGCTGCTAGTACTTCATGCGGTAAGGAAGAGAAGATATGCAGCTGGCCCATGGATCAATCCCATCCTCATGGCTGAGACAGTTAGTCCAAAGCAAAACAGTGGAAGCCCAAGAAGGCAGCCGACACAAGAATTCAAATCCGAAGGTCTGCATGTCCATGATCTGGCCATGTGATTGCATTTAAGGGTTTGAGTCTGAACCTTACTAGGCTACATGAAACCAAACAGATAAAAAGAGTTGAGTCAGTTTCTTACAAAAAAATAGAACTCAATTGACCACTTGGCTGAACCGAAGTCAGCTGGCCCTAGGCTAAGGCCGTGTGCATGGGGGTGGGGGGGGGGGGAGGCGAAGAGTGCCATAAATACCACCGCATCTCTTTTGTAAAAAATAGATCATATTATTTTTAAGATAGTCAATATTGCTTATTCTCGAGTTGATGCTATGCGTTGTCTTTGGGAATTAGACGGTTTTCTTGAGAATACCTTCGTTGTTCTTGTGATTCCTCATTTTTGTAGGAAGAACGTCACGTCTACTTTTACATGTCGAGTAGATGAGGATTGAAGCGTATGGTTAGATGAATTCTTTTATCGCGTGTTGCTATATTAAGACAGTGGTTGGCGCCATTGGTTCATCAGGTTGTATAAATCCAAAGTTATCATTGATTCTACGTCATAAAGATCGGACATCCCCGTATCATCTTGGTATCAGAGCCCTAGGTCGACATGATAGGATTATTTACCCTGGCTTTAGATTAAATTTTCTTTGCTGTCATTTTATTTCCTATAGTCTATAAACCAAAATTTTTCCAAACCCTAGTTTGCCTTTGTTATTTTTGTGAGTTTTGTTAAGTTTTCATCTTTTAAAATTTTTATTTAGGTGTTGATCGTTGTGTTCATTTACATCGTGTTAGAAATAATCTTGATTTGGAGTCCATGTCGTAGTAGAGTTCGTTTCCGAGTATAACTCAAGTTGAAGTTGAGACCAACTTGAAGTCCGAATCGGAATAGGAGTAGGAGATTTTTATCCCTATATATTGGGGGAACTTGTACCCAATTTTGTATCCAAGGAAGAAAAGCAAGAAAGAGGGGGAGCAAATAAAAGAATAAAGAAATTCAGAAATTTCTTCCGTGTTCTCTCAGATTATTTGCGATGTGCACATTTTCTCCTGGGATCAAAGTTGTAACAAGCTCAAGTAAGATGAAAAAATTAAAACGTCGAGGAGATGTGTCACCGTTCCGTGTCAAAGTATGAGTTTATTAAGTCGTAGTTGAGTCCGACTACCTCAATGTTTTAGAATCTTTGCATCTAGATGGACCCGTACCAGTTGTTGAGTTCGTACATGTAGCTTGCATGTAGAACGCTTTATGTGGAGGCGTGGCTGGTAGTTCATAATGTATTGAGACTAAAACTAGAGTGTGTCAAGTCAAGATTAAGAGGGAGATTGTTAGAAATAATTTGATTTAGAGTTCATGTCGTAGTATAGTTCGTTTCCGAGTATAACTCAAGTTGAAGTTGAGACCAACTTGAAGTCCGAATTGGAATAGGAGTAGGAGAGTTTTATCCCTATATATTGGGGGAACTTGTACCCAGTTTTGTATCCAAGGGAAGAAATGCAAGAAAGAGGGGGAGCAAATAAGAGAATAAAGAAATTCAAAATTTCTTCCGTGTTTTCTCAGATTATTTGCGATGTGCGCGTTTTCTCCTGGGTCAAAGTTGTAACACATCGCTTAATCATTGTGTTGACATAAAACCTAGAAAATTTTGCTAGTTGAATTCCTCAATTAGAAAAAAAACATCTGTCGCTGTTCAGCCGCACACTTTCTTGTTCGGTTGGGAACTAGCTGAGCCTATTCGGCTGCTTGAGCAGCCACTAGTACGAAACTAGATAGAACTCTTGATTGCTGGCCGAAAGTCTTCTTTGGATTGGTGCTGTCTCAAACCGAAGTCCACCTGCTTAAGTTGGAATCCAAGTTTCCTTGTTCCATCTGATCAATAGATGTTGGAATCCAAGTTTCCCAGTTCCATCTGATCAATAGACGTGCTGGTAGTAGAACCAAATTACACGTGCAGATTGAAAACCAGGTTTACCTCTGTCCAATCGAACAACTATCTTGTTACTTGGACGTATCTTGCTGTTCCGAATTCTATTGGTAAAGAAACCGAGTGGGACTTCTTCACCATGATTTTTGTCACTTGGCCGTATCTTGCTGTTCCGAATTCTGTTGGGAGGAAAAGAAACCGAGTACAACTTCTTCACCATGATTTTTGTCTCTCGGATGGATGCGGAATTCTAAAACTTGCGCCAAAGATTACGAACCGAATTGATCTCTTGTGGGTTCGGTTTGGAGTTCCTAGCTATCCGAATTGACCCACAAGGAGGTTGATCCGAAATCAACATTGGGATGTTCGGTTCCATCCACTAGTTCAGAACGTTTCCTTCCGTTTCTAGTTGGAAGTCAGCATGTTTGCATCGCTGAAAAAAAGCACTGTTAATATTGAGCTTCCTTTAAAAATTTTCTTTTATCTTTGAGACTAGCTGTTGATATTACATTAAGAGCTGTTTGTAGTGTTAATTCACACTTGCTAAAATTTGAACTTGCGTGAGGGCATCTCAAAACCAAAGTTCGGCCACGAATAAAATAAAGAGGGCAACCGACATAAAAAAGAGCTTTAGCAAATAAAAAGAAAGAAAAGAAAAGTGAGCTTTGGCCAAATTAAGGTCAGTTAATTTTAGTTCATAAAATTCAAATTATGTAATTTAATTTCTTTGAGCAAATTTGTGCCCTTACATTTATATTATTGTAATTGACTAGCGTCTCTTCTAGAACTTAGTGCAAAATGAGCTATTTAAATTTTAATTTCAGATTGCCTCTATTTAGCTCATTCCTTTGTTTGCATTGAGTCACATTGACTTTACGTGTGCGTTCATACACTTCACTTAAACTTATTAGATCATCATTTACGCAAAGTATTCTAGATTAAATTATTACTTAGCTTTAAATATCTAGAATTTTAAGTTACATAGGTAAATATTTTTCCATCCAAACTCCATATATAAGCCATTATTTCATACAACACTTAGACTTTAAATTCGCTTGATCTATCACATTTGATTGCCTACCGTCACCAAGGTACGTGTGTCTTCACGATCTGAGGAGGCATAAGAACTTCGGTTGGTAAAGAGAGGGTGATGATGAGTGATTCCACATGATTCCATATATTATTTGCTATTTTTGCAATACTAAAAATGGCAGGATACTCAACATTGCGCTCCTTATGGTGTGACTTTCGATACTTGTATTTTCCATTCTATAGAAGTATAGATCAAGAGGAGTATCTCAAATGGGTGGAACAACTCAAATGTGACCTCAAGTTTAGAAGTTGTCTGAAGCCAAGAAAGTGACATAAGCTACCATGAAGTTTGAAAAATATGCATGCACTTAGTAGAAGTGATATCCTGAGAAGCAATATGTCACTACTTGGGAGGAATTAAAGGAAGTTATGAGAAAAGAGTTTGTGCCATATGAGTATGAACTGGAATTACTACATCACATGAAGAGCATTCGCCAAGGACATCAATCTATTCAATTTTATCATGGTGAGCTAGATTATGTAATGTATCGTGCCAACATAGGGCTTACTTCAAAAGAGGTTTGAATTTTGAGATCGCTGCTACTATTCGTTTGAAATATGATGGTAGTATACAGGACCTTGTGAATTATGCTATAGAGAAGAAGAGGAGAATTATAGAGAAGCGTGCACCACGTTTCAACCTGAGTCCACACTTCAATTCGTATGTCTTTACCAATGCATTATATGAGAAGACAACTGATCATGGGACCTTTCCTTCGGTCAAGACGTCATGTAGTGCTGTCCCGTTGCTACTTGAGGAGATCATGGTTGATGATAATTGTGCCATTGTTAGTCCATGATCCATAGATGATGAGATGGTTCAAAACCTATGTGAGAATGAGAGCCACATAGCCAAATTGAGTGAGAATGATAAAACAATGAGTTGTGTGACTCCACCAAATGTGAGGTTGAGAACATCCAAATTGAGAGTGAGATATATACACAAAAAGAAAAGAGAACAGTAGATGATATGAAAACTAAGGTTATTTCTATACTAACGACTTACTCCCTAATTCTAGTGTTATTTCTCCCATTGTGCAGGTTAATGAAGAAGATGAGCTGAATACTAAACAAATCACACCACTTGAAGTTAAAGTTACACTACCTACATCTGTTACATCAACCAAGGAGGATGTTCAAGGTAACAATAATGTTGATAAATTGGTAGTTCAACAAGAACAGGTGAGTAAAAGCGAGGACCCGGCTCAATTGGAAATCCCACATTCTAAATTTAATGTGCTTGATTTACATAATATGGAATTGATTACTCATAAAGAAATTCTAAGCAGAATATCTCCTGATGATTCGTTATACTGTATGATGTTCGATGGTCCTAGAGAGCTATCTAGTGTGATTGATAATCTTGCTAAAATTTTATATTTAAAATCACTAGTTTGTACTTATGCCTATACATATAAGTTCAATTTGATTGAAGATTATGTTGTAGATGACAAGTTCTATGTTTATCGAATATGCATCACATGTGATTAGCTTGCTGAATTAAAATTGCAAGTTTTGGATAAACAATCTTTTGTGCCATGTCATGATCGCAATGAGATGAGTTTTAAGAATAGTGCTTGCTACTTAGAAAGAATTTATAAGCCTACTTGTTCATCCTTTGATGTACAATCATGTACAAGTAATCAGAGTAGCGCAGTTGAAGCATGAAAAGCACTAAAAATTTCTTTCTCATATTTGAACAACTTAATTTGGTTTTACCTATTAATGACTTGTCCATGTACTTAGAAAAGTCAAGGACAACTTTTTCTCATGGGAGCGAGAATGATGTAAAAGACAATATTGCAATGTATATATCTTATGGCTGCTGCTGTTGTATTAATTGGTTTATGCAAAACAACAAGGAATGAAAAAATAATTAATTTATATATATACCATGCATATGCTTTTGTTCTTTTTATTTACTATGCCTTCAGTAATCATAATGTGCTAAATGGAAGGAGTGTAACTGATGAATATATCTACTATGCATATCATTGTTTTCTTTGTTTAGCACATTTTAAGGTTATCAAAAGCCGAGGACAGCTTTTCTTGAAGAAGGGGAGGATGATGCAGATATGCACATATCTTACGCTTTTTAGTTAAAAATATTATTTGATTAGAAAGAATTATTGAGTCATATTAAATATTATCAGGTGAACGCATTCATAGGTAAAATGGATTTTGATTTACATTGTGAATTGGTTACCACTTAATGCTAGTATTTTAATTGTGGTTAGATTATGAGCGAAGATGGTATGTACCACGAAGTGTGGGAGGAAAAGCGCTATAAAGGAGGAATACTAGTATATAGTGCATGGAAGACAATGTTTCACTCATCTTCATGCGGCAAGGAAGAGAAGATATGCATCTGGCCCAAGATCAATCCCATCCTCAGGACCGAGACGTCTATCCAAAGCAAAACAGTGAAGCCCATGAAGGCAGCTGACACAAGAATTCAAATGTAAAGGCATGTGTGTCCATGATCTGGCCATGTGATTGCATTTAAGGGGTTTGAGTCCGAACCTTCTTAAGCTACATGAAACCAAATAGATAGAAAAGAGTTGAGTTGGTTTCTTATAAAAAAAAGTAGAAGTCAATTGACCACTTGGCTGAACCAAAGCCAACCGGCCCTAGGCCAAGGTCGTGTGCATCGTGTGGGGAAGGGCGCCATAAATACCATCGCACCTTCCTTGTAAAAAACAGACCATGTTATTTTCAAGATAATCAATATTGCTCATTCTTGGGTTGATGCTACGCACTGCATTTGGGAATTGAGCAATTTTCTTGAGAATACCTCTGTTGTTCTTGTGATTCCTCGTGTTTTTTTAGGAAGAACATCATATCTACTTTTGTGTGGTCGAGCAGATGGGGATCGAAGCATGTGGTTGGGTAAATTCTTTTGTCGTCGGTTGCTGTATTGAGACAGTGGTTGGCGCCATCGGTTCGTCAGGTTACACGGATTTAAAGTTATCCTTGATCCTACGTTGTGAGGATTGGGCATCCCCATATCACTTTGCTTTATGCAATATATTTAGTCATGAACTAGTTTAGCAAGTTCTAAATTGAGGTGGCTTGGTGTAATACTTTAAACTTCATATTCATGTTGAATAATATACAAAACTCTTTAGGTTTTGCATTCCCATGCATTTCACGCACACATGCTCTTTTTTGTGCTCATTGGCATTAACTAGTCTCTTGATGACTAAATTAACAAAGGGGAGAGAAATGTAGGGGAAAAAAATGCATGGATAAAAATGAATGTTTTTTAAAATTGACTTAATGCTAATCCATACAATAATTGAACTAAATGTGCATCAAAATGATTTTTAAATGAAGTGTAGGTCACTTGCATATCATATTCTTCGTTGAATCATTTTTTAGCTTTTTTATAGATTCTAGTGGTCATTGGAGCTTTTGTACAAAATTGTTTATGTTGAGCTCCTTTCTATTTTAGCAATTTGATCATGATCTTTTTGCTTCACTTCTGGACCAAGTTAGCCTCTTCGCAAACTTTTTTCTTTTAAAACCTTCAATTTGCATTTTGATGCGGGTTATCAATATATTTATCGAGGGGGAGATTGAGAAACCATGTGGAGGCCCTCACCATGTTGTGGTGAATATTTGACAGCATTTGGGACTTAGTGGTGAAGGTTGAGAGTTGTTGAAGTTCATGAAGTCGAGTTTTGTGTGTAAGCTAGGTTATGTGAGATGTTATAAGAGATTTACTCCTATAGTACATTGTAGCTAGTGTACACTTATAGTACAATGTAGCTAGTGTACACTCAATGTAAAGTCAATTTTGTAAAATATAGCTAATTAAGTTTATTCTTGAAATCTTGTAACATGGAATAAGAATATTATGAGCATGAGTTCATGTAAACCCACAATCTATACCATCCATTGGTTTCTACAGATCTGTGCCAAAAATTATTTTTCCTTTTCTACTTTGTTTTATAATCAGCTAATCGGACATAATGAGAAAGAGAGAGAGAGAGAGAAATGTCATGTGTACAATATATGTGGGGTCACGCACCTCTAAATCTCTCCTTATCTCTTTCACATCCTCCGTCTCCCCATCTCAGTCTTCAGCGGCAAGATTAGCCGATGCGACAACTGGTGAAAAGATGAGGTAGCGGCGGTACGACGGTCTGGTAAGGACCTGACGGCGTGATTTGGCAAGGCAGCGGCCAATTTGTTTTTTCTATTTTGTTTTATCAGTTGATGAGTAGGGGTGAAAACAGATCGGAAACGAATACGAATACAGTAGGCCTGATATACGGTGAATACGGATACAAATACGGATTATTCGGATAATATAGATCCGGATATCCGAGATTTCAGCCCCACATGGCCCAACCCAAGCTAGCCTCTCTCATCTCTCCTGCCACCAGCCCACTAGCAAATATTTGTGTTTATTAAAAATAAATTTAGTATTGTTGGTAGATTAAAATTTGTACCAATTAAATTGATGTACTTCTGTTTAAATCATTCTGATGCAAATTTAAATTCTTAATTAATTTATTAGTCACATATAAATGGTAGAAATCCATTAAGAATTATTTAGGACTTTAGAAAAAATTAACTTCCATTTGAAGATTTTAAATCTGTACAATGGTATGACTATTTTGGATAAAAATAATTATGTTTGTTTAGATTTCATTAATGTTTTGACAAGATAAATAATTTATGTGTTTTCATTGATTTTGGATGTATAGTTTAAGGGGTTTTCATGTTCCGATAAATATTCGTGACCATATTCGTTTCGATTCATATTCGCTCCGTATCTGTATTCGATATTATTCGTATTTGTATTCGTATCCGAGGTATCTGTATTCGTATCCGCATCCGAGAAAAAAAATGAAAACAAATATGGTAAAGAGATTATCCGTCCGTATTTGATCCTTTTGCATCCCCATTGATGAGCATAAGCCCTGTTCTTTTTCCGTTTTTGGCATCAGTTTTTGGCTTTTCTACAGTAACTAGCTTTTAAACGAAGTGTTTTTTAAGATGGAGTCTACTAGTTAATTGTAGTACATACTGTACTGACTTCAATTATATAGGCAAAAACAACACATGAGTTTCTGTTACTCTGTAATCTCTTGTTGGTCGACATGTGTCGAGAATCGGCTATCTTCTCTCGTTGCGCCGTTGCATCCGGGCCGTCCACCTGTCGATGTGGGCGTCGTCATCTTTGCGGACTCCATCTCCGGTGCCACCTCAGCATCTGTGTCCGCTCCCCGTCTCCGACTGGGACACCTCGGCGTCCGGGTATAAAGTCGAGCCCCGCCCCCTCGGTTCTCGTGTCCCAGCCGCTCGCCCTCGCTCGTGCACATCATCCTCACACCGACGTCGTCTTTGTCTTCATCTCCGATCACCTCCGTCTTCACCGTCTCTGGCTGTCCAAGCCCCGTCTCGCCGCTGGTTTGCCGCCGTGTTCCGCCAGTGAATTTTATTCGAATTTGTTTTGGTGTTTCATTTCGCTTTCTTTCTCGTTAGATCACGCGTTCGAAGGAGCTGAAGCAGGATTCGAAGATCAAGAATTTCTAACTGAGTAAGACCAAGGAAAATTGTGACCTTTGATCATATTGAACCTAGTTTTCAAATCTATTATGTATTACTTTGTTCGAAATTATCATGCATCGCTACTTTATTATAAAACCTTTGTATTGGTAGTTATTGTCCAAATTGACTAATTTCTCCTTGATAATTTGAATGCTATGATTCTATTATTACCATAGGATGGGTAATTATCTAGTGATGCAATATTAGTTGTCACATGGGTTGTACGCTTAAATTGCTTAGCCATGCCTGTAGTTACGTTGGGTTTGTCTTCACATGTGATCAATTAATTAATTTTGACTTAATGATACATTGGAACATGGTGGTAGGCACAGTAATAAAATTTGTGTGCCATGACATTGGCGTGTCATTGGTGTTGGTTAAATAAAAATGGTTTTCACTCGGGCGGATGATCGTACAGTAAAGGGGGTGCAATTTGCACATTAGGATGTGGATGCTTCGCTTGGGTAAATCTAAGGACTTAACTTTGTGTGCCATTGATCTGAGTCTTACCATATAACCACATGTCCAGTATGGGATAGACCTGGCTGATTAATTTGGGATGTTTCAATTTCGGTTCCGTCGTTAGGATGAGAGTAGTGTGGTTGGAGCCATGGATCTACAATGGTGCAAGAGGGGCAATTATCGACTAGGTGGTAGCCTATTCGATGGTGAAACCCTAGCGAGGCGGAACTGGGTTGAGATTGAACATTGTAAAGGCGCTGTCATGATTTCTCCACCGCACACCGAAGGAAGTGTGTCAATCACGTGGCAATATGATAATTTCATGTCGTGTGGGTAAAGCTGTACAATATCTGCAGAGTGTAAAACTATTCGAATAGCCGTGTCCTCGCTCATGGACAATGCTCGGTGATTTCACACGAGGGATAGAGTTTTCATAAAAATCTGGTTAGGTTAAGTTGAGGAGTGAATGGTTAGTTCACTGGTGGTTCATTACATGAATTTGGTTCATGGGTGATTCATTGGAGTAAGTGGTCAGTTTACTTGTGGTTGGTCTCAATTCCTTTGGTTACTTATTTATTATCATTTCCAAAGTTTGCTTTTCAATCTATTTATTGTATTTACCTTAAAGTGCTTCTTTCTGCAAAGTTAACCCTTTAGCCATCCATTGGTAAGCCTTGCATACTATAATACAATTTTTTTACAAACGACTTGCTGAGTACTCTATGTACTCACGGCTTTGTCCATATTTGTTCAGTTGAGGAAGAAGGACTAGATCAGCAGGAGCTACTAGACGGAGGATACTTCGACGACTTTGCGGATTAGGACTTCGCTCCCCAATCGATTGCCTGTGGGCATGTCGAATGGCTACTACTCTTATTTCTTGTTTTTTCGCTGCAAGTGTCTTAAGCCTTTAAGCTGTTAATTGTAAAGCTTGGCCATAAGGTTGCAACTCTGATAATTATTAATAATATTTGGATCTTTTTTTAGTAAATCATGACATGGTTGGTATTACATCTTTGTTTATATTGTGTGCACTAGCGTAATCCTGGACTAGTGCAGAATACGCAGGAGTGTCCGGATTCACATATTCGGGTCTCGGCAGTGGTGGTATTAGAGCTATATCGACTGTAGGACAAAGCCCTAGTTAGAGTGGTCAAATTAAAAATTTGAAAACTTATTTTCTAAATTAAATCAACCAAAGGATTATTTAGTAATTCTTGATTCTTACCTCATTCTTAGGATTCTTACTCTTTGCCTCCTGAAATATTGTTTTCCAAACTCAATTTGACTTCTTATCCCCATAATGTCCATAGATGTCTCAAGTCTCCCCTATTCTAAGTGAAGATTGGCCTGGAATTCTTCAAGCTGTGCTGTGAAGGAAGCACCCAATATGTCAAGACAAGATTGAAGATTACCGTGAAGATTAGGAGCCATTAGATTTGGACCTTGCCATAGTTTTAGCATCGGGTAGATCATCTTGCTTCTTATTTGCCGTTGCGTGTGATGTGAGCTGCAGTTTTGCTTCTAGCATTATGATCCAGTCATGTCAAAAATCTTTTTGTGGACCTTATTGCTTCTTTTGTTAGCCTCTTCGGCTAAGTGTTTGCGTAGTTTAGGATTGCCATTAGTTACCCCCATTAGACAAGTTTATCACTTACCTTTGCTTTTCCCTCTTACCTATTGAGCCTTGAGAAGTCAGTTCTCAGCAAGTGGTCTTTTCTTTCAGAGCAGTGCTAAAATGGTTGACACTCGGAACACAGCAGGAAGTAGTCAGATGAACCAAGACCCAGAGGGCAGTAATGCAAACCAGGCAACTCAGGACCGCAAGCAACCCCAACATGTCTGGATCTAACCTTGAGTGAGTTCATGGCAGCTTAAACTCAACTCATGAACACGATGATGCAGAATTTAACCAATATGATGAATCAACAGCCTTAGACAGCCATCGCATCTCAGCCAAATCGTCCATCATCCAGATTTGCAGAATTCATGATGACTAGACCACCAACTTATTCCAATTCATTTGAGCCTTTGGAAGCAGATGATTGGATTCGTTCAATAGAAAGAAGCTGAACCTCGCTCAATGTACCGACCATGAGAAAGTGTTGTACGCAACCCACCAGCTAGAGGGAGCCACCACAGAGTGGTGGGAGAACTACTGTGCTGCTCATGAGGACCAAGACAACATCACATGGGCTGAGTTCACAGCAGCATTTCGTCATGCTCATATCTTGGATGGAGTGATCGAATTGAAGAAAGAGGAATTCCGAGAGTTGCATTAAAAGAACATGTCAGTGGGTGAGTATCTCAATAAGTTCATTCAGTTAGCTCGCTATGCACTGGAGGATGTTGCCACGGATGATGCTCGTCAGAAAAGGTTCAAGAAAAGATTGAACCCCGGATTAAAAGTTCAAGTTGGGGGAAATGAATATGCCAGTTTTCAAAACATGGTGGATAAAGCGATGCTCATTGAGGAAAGCTGTCATGAGCTAGAGGAGACCCGCAAAAGAAGGACGATGCAACAAGGAGCTCAGATGCCTCTGGCTCACAGAGCTTGTTTCAGTGCATATCAGCCAGCTCGTGCTCCTCAGCAGTTGGGATTTAAGACCCCACCATTAGCCCCTCACCAGTTTTTGTCTGGGCTTCAGCCAGTCCATTCAGGCAATCAGCAGCAGAAGAATGCCAACCCTGCAGCATCAATCACCTGCTACAAGTGGCACGAGCAAGGTCACTATGCCACCAAGTGTACCAAGTGTCCGCAGAAGCGTAAAGCAATCACACCAATTCCGTTCAACCTTGGAAGTACCTCTGCCAAGACTTCAGGAGCAAGCCATGGGACATGATCAGATCAAGGAGGCCGGATACCTCAGAGCGTTACAAGGGGAAGCCTCAACAATGTCATCTCCAATGTCGCACCTGGTAACCTATTCCTTTAGTGAGTCAGAATCTCGGGGTCGAGATTCTGTTTAGGGGGGAGGTTTGTAACATCCTAATTTTCAGAGCCTTTTTGAAGCTTTTAAAATAAAATTCACCATTTGGATTTTTCTAGAATTAATTAAAGCTTAATTAGAATTTTTATTAAATTAAAGGATTTAGGGCCTGTTTGGTACAGCTCCTGCTCCTAGCTTCTCTGTTGAATCTTGTGGAGCTGTGCCAAACAACCCGCTTCTCAAAATTAACTGATTCTACTTCTTGTGTGGAGCAGGTTCCAAAATGAACTAACCAGGAGAAGCTGGGTTGAGGTGGATTCTCGTGGGGATCTGTCCAACCTAAATCCAACCTACCCATTGAAATTCATAATATTTACCCGCAAATGCCACCCATATAAAAACCGAAATCCCGTCTCCCGTTTCGCCCCCCACCCCTGTCGCCCCGCCGCCTCCCTCCTTCCCCCTCTCGCGCCCGGCTCCTTCCCCTCTCCCCTTCCCCTCTCACGCGCCGCCTCCCTCCCGCCTCCTCCCTTCCCCTCCCGCACCCCGCCGCCTCCCTCATCTCGCCCCGCCGCCTCCCTCCTCTCGCCCCGCCGCCTCCCTTCCCCTCTCGCGCCCCGCCGCCTCCCTCCTTCTCTCGCCCCGTCGCCGCCCTCCTTCCGCCACTCCGGTCCAGATCTCCTCCGACGCCCTCCAGATCTCCTCCGACGCCCTCCTTCCGCCCTCCGGACCGCCGCCGCCGCCTTCCGCCCCTCTGGTCCCCAGCAGCGTGAAGCACAGGTGAACATTTGCTCTCATTTCCATTCCATATATTTGGCAAATCTGCATATGAATGTCGGGAAAAAACCTGCAGGTAGTTCATTATTCTGATATGCCGGCAAATCTGCATATGAATGATAGCACTGCTCAGATATCTGAAACAACCCAAAACAAATATTGCTCTGAGATGCTACTCTCAAATAATTTTGATAGTTTTTCATCTGCAACAACAAAATTATTGATATTTGAGAAGTCAAGATCGATCTTGATAATTGCACTGCATCTTTGCAAAGTGAAATAAGAATGCAAATGTAAAACAAAACATCTATTGCATGATTAGTAGATGATGATATGGACATTCTGCAGAAGCACTTATGAAAAAGGAATTTCATAAGTCCTAAACCTTAATTTCGCACCTGTTATACAAGAAAGTAACTCGAATTTGAAGCCAAAACCATCAGTTTCTAATGTCCTCCACTTCACCAGTGTTTGAACTACCAAGGAGCTATATGCAGCATATGTTGTCTGATTAAATTTTTGACATGAATTCATACGAGAGACTATTCAATTATCTCATCATATTTGTGTTTGAAGATGAGAAATTTGTGTTTGTGTTTTGAAATGAAAAGTAAATAGAAATATTGGCTCTGCTAAAGTTCATGCACCACCTATGATCAATAATCTTCAGTCCCCAACACTGAATATCAAATTGTGCAGCATAAGCAAAATAAGCAAAATGTGTATGGTTTGCTCCTATCAAATTGTCCTGCCATGGTTGTATTTTTGGGGTATGTGTGGGGGGTGGGGGATGCCTAACACTGCCGATGCCGGTCCCAAGCCCGGATAAAAGTGGAGGGGGCATGAATTCAAAGTTTTAAGTGCTTGATTGTATGTAGTTTTGATGTATTTCATGTTTGTATGACTTGGTTGTATGAGTTGAATTTCTAAAGATTGTAATATTGCGTTGTGATATTTATTCTTGTAAATTTGGAAATTGAAATTATGTATGTGAATTCATTTGTGAGGGTTGTTATTGTAATTGAGTCTTTTTTGTAAATCAGATTGTTGATTTAATATAATCTTATTTGATTGTGCAAATGGAAATTTAATTCACTAATGTTTCCTTTTTAAATGTGAATACTCTTATTGACATATTAATTGTCTTTTTAAAAGGATTACAACTAGGGGTAACATGGTCTATTTCCCTCAAATCTCTTCTTTTATGAATCTGGAGTCAACGCACTAGCCAAACGCTTTTCAGAGGTAGCTCCAGATTCTCTAGAAGTGGATTCTTACAGAATCTGGAGCAGAAGCTGAAAATGAGAATCTGGAGCTCTGCCAAACAGACCCTTAATATAATTAAACTAAACATTAACATTTGTCAAAAGTATTTTATTTGAGTTTCTTGAGTCTCAAGGAATTTTATAAAATTTTATGTGATTTATTTGGATTTATTTGCTATTTTCTAGAGCTCAAAAGGATTTATTTGAATTT
Source organism: Dendrocalamus latiflorus (assembly GCA_017311315.1). NCBI lineage: Eukaryota > Viridiplantae > Streptophyta > Magnoliopsida > Poales > Poaceae > Dendrocalamus > Dendrocalamus latiflorus. The sequence continues at coordinate 35,846,007 of CM029629.1, forward strand.
CTAAAAAAAGAAAAAACACCCAAAAAATACCTAAAAGGCTAAATGGGCCGAAGCCCATTTCAGCAAGCCGGCCCAACCCCACCTGATGATCTACCCGTCGGCCCAGCCTGCCCCGCTCCAGGCCACGCGGCGCACATCCGCGTCTGCGCCCGCCCTCTAGATGTTCGACACGTGTCGACAATTAGCCGTCTTCTCTCGTTGCGCCGTTGCATCCGGGCCGTCCACCTGTCGATGCGGGCGTCGTCGTCTTTGCAGAGTCCGTCTCCGTCACCACCTCGGCATCTGTGTCCGCTCCGCGTGCGCTGTTCTCTATCTCTGACCAGGACACCTCGGCGTTCGGGTATAAAGCCGAGCCTCACCCCCTCGGTTCTCATGTCCCACAGCCACTCGCCCTCGCTTGTGCGCCATCGTCCTCACACCGACGTCATCTTCGTCTTTATCTCCGGTCACCGCCGTCTTTGGCTGTCCAAGCCCCGTCTCGCTGCTAGTTCGCTGCCGTGTTCCGCCGGTGAGTGCTCACCACCGTTCCGTCCTCTGCCGTCTTCCAGTTCCCGTCGGTTGAACCTCGTAGGCCAGTGCCGCCCCTCGGATCACCTCGCTTGCCGTGCGCTGCCGTCGGTCCCCACGTGGTCGCCTCGATCTGCACCCTCCGCCTTGCGCTGCGCGCTGCCAGTTCACCACACCCGCACCCGGCGTTGCTTCATCTTCTCATCGCGCTTGGTCCACAACGCGTCTAGTACTATACATGGTGCGAGACTTACAGGTGATTAGACTAGGAAAATCATCTTTGTGTATATGATACTATGCTTGTTAGTACTAGGTTCCTCAGTATATATACTACATAATTTTACTATGAATGTTAGGAACGGTACAAGAAGCTAGATCTTGCGCATAAAGAAGACATCTGGTGATCCTCTGTTGGTTGGTTATCTGAATTAGAGCAAAAATACATATTTATGTTATTAGGGCCTTATCTGGATGTGTGAATTACAGATTGACTAGAGATAATCTTCCAAAAAGGCAAAATATTACTGATAAAACATGCTTGTTCTATGTCAAAAATGAAACAGTGCACAACCTTTCTTTGATTATATTATCTCTAAGCAGGTCTGGGAGGAAATTTATGAGATTGTTGGAAAGGATGTGGGCTTAACTTTTGAGTCTATTGCTAAATGGTGGATCTGTTACAAAAATCAAAGTGCGTTGAATATGATTCCTACTGCTACGATGGCGTGTTTGGAAAGAAAGAAACGATATATGTTTTCAGAATAAGGTTTGGTCCAGTTTACAGGGTATTTAGAGGAGGATTGCATAGACTTTAAGGTACCCGGATTTTTCAATCTAGAATCCTCTGTGATTTGCTGCACTATTCCCTAGATCAGTAGGTAGTACTCACAGGTACATTACTGCATCAACTCATACATCACATGAAATATACCAAACCATAATATTACATTTCATAGTTAAAATACACCACGTCGAATGACAGTTTACAAAAAGGGCCGATCAGGCCAAATACTTACAACATAAAAGATAGCAGCAGAAAGCATAACCAAAAGTAAGACCAACATCCACAGGCAATTGACTGAGGGGTAAGTGTGTGCAACAAGTATTATCTTGGTTTAGATAATACATGTGCACACAATCTCCATCAAGTCTACTTGTCTAGGACTCGAACTCGAGAAAGTCATCCTAGTTTTCTTCATTAGCTCCTCCATCTGCGGTAGGAGTGTCCTCGTAAGCATAGTGGTCTTGATTTCCTGTTTCTGGTTGTGATAATGCGAGGGTGAGCACAAATCCACCATGCTCTTTGAGCCAATACATAGGATGCAATAGATAACATGCATGGCTTATCAAGGAAAGGCTCGGATTATTTTATTTGCCATTAATTGCTTTTAAAATATGTTACTTAGAAATTTCCTAAGGCCTAACAGTTTTAACTAAAACATATTTTATCAATGTATGAAAGAATGTAATAATAATAGCGATCCAGATTTTATCCACCGTTACATGGTTTTTGCACCATATCCTAACCTTACAGTGTTATAACCGCTTACCTTATCACTAGGGCGACACCCAGGGCAACACAAATCAGGGCTTTTTATTGCCCACCACTTTTTCAATTCCACCCATAAAGTTTTTGAAATAGAACTATATCTGGTTAAGTTCTCATGTCCGCCCTTGACCGTGGGTATGGCTATTCGAATAGTTTTGACTCTGCAGAGTTTGTACACTTTACCCACAAGAGACAATCCGCTTATTGCTCTGCATGATTCCTTAGTCATGCGGTTGAGTAGACCATCACAGTAACTTTTCAAAATACCTCACCCCTTCCATCATCTCACTCATATGGGCTTCTCCTACTTGTGACGGGTCCCATAAGTTGTGTGGGATGTTCTCCTCTTAGCGACTAGAAGCTGGACTACACACACTAACTAGCCCACCGCGGTAAATTTCACCCTCAACGAGTGTCCCATTCAAGTCGTCACACAGACAGCCACTTGCACTACCTCGCTCCCCACCGATGAGATGACTTTCAAGGTCTAGTAGATCTACTAAGCCAAGTTGTACTTTACAGACTTGTGGTTGTACTTGTCTTAGACAGGAGGTTGACAAGATTTAGTCCGTAGGGTTATCTGGGTGGTTCTAACACTAACCACACTCTCGTGCACCACTGCACGAGCCTCTGTACCATCCGCCTAGATATTTAAGCAAGTTGGGGGGTTTGGGAGCATAAAATAATCATATCAAAATATACCAGTTATTTCCACCATAACTTTCCAAATCAGTTTCTCATGATTAAAAGTGATGCTTAGGGCATTTTGGTGTCCCCGAGTATCTAAGTAGTACTAAGCATGGTGTATAATTAAAGACTTATTTTTGAAAGTTTTACCATTATACTTTTGCTAGGGTGACAAGGCTCAAATACTCAAATATTCCAAAAGAGTGTAATACTAACAAGTTCATTAATGGGTATATAACTAGAATCTTGAAATCAAATATATATTTGCATATGAAATAACAGCATCTAATTTGATAATTTAAAACCGAAATAATTTGCAGAAAATGTAGGTTCAACATGATCAAAGTATTGACTCACCTTGGTCATAGTTGATTTGGTCTTAGTTGTCGAGACTTGCTTCAGCTTCGGCCTCTTCCTCTTGTGCCTCATACACTATTTTACGTTGCACGGAAATTCGAATAAAAATCAGTAAACCAAAAAAATTCTCACAAAAATTCAAAGGAGCTTCAAAAATTATAATTTCAGTTCCATTAGATAGATATTGAATTTAGCCGAATTTAGAAATTTATTTTACTCAATTTGGAGTTAAGATGAATAAGTTATGCCCCTTTGAAGTTCTGAGTTCAAATAAATTCGAGAAGATAAAAAGGGAGAGAGAAAGAGAGACTGATAGGTGGGACCTATGAAAATTTTATTTTTCTTTTATCTCTTTCATTTCAAACCAGCTGACATGTGGGACCAGTCACTGTTTGGATTAAAGGATATGGCCCACATGTCAGCGAGCACTTAGTTTAATCAGTAATCGGTAGCCTTAACTACCTGTCTTAACTATTAATTAATTACGCTCGGCTACAGTAGCTTTTTCCTCCTGCCGACGAACGACGAGCTCGCCGCTGGTGGAGGAAACGGCTGCCGCCCATGAGCATTCCAAAAATGGGATGCTCATGCCCTCGCACACGTTCGAGCTTGGTCTCGCCGACCAATTTGGTGGCGGTGGCGGTCGGCGATGACCGTGGGCGGCAGCAGAACAGGGGAAGAGCGGTTACGGTGGCACATAGCATGAAAGCCCGATTAACTAACAGGGGAGCATCTAGGCAGGCTCAGGAAGCATCGGAGCATCTTAGGTGTGGCGATGGTGGTCTAACAGCGTGAGGCGATGGTGAGCAGAGGAGGCGCGCGGTGCCAGTGGGGTACAAGTGGGGAGGGGTCCGGCCGACGACGGGGATGGTGTCGTGGTGCTCCAAGGATGCTCCGATCGAATGGAATTGGCTCGGCGCAGCTCCAATCGATGGCTATTCCTTTCGGCCGGCGTTGGGGAAGATGAAGCCGCCGGCGAGCTAGGGGCATGGGAAGGTCAATTCCTTCAGGTGGGAGGACGAGTGGGGAATGGCAACGCTACCTAGGGGTGAGTCGGGTTTTATAGGCGACGGAAAAGGGGCCGATCGCTACAGGGTATGGTGACGGGACATCGGTGTAGGGCGTGGGGCGGACGTGCGCTGACGCCAGAATAGGGGAGATGTTGGGAGTGCGTGAGCTGAGGCGGGATGTGACGGGAACAGGCGGGCACTGTGCATGACAGAGACAACGCGTCTGGCACGGCGGTCAGGGCGATGTGACGGCGCGACTGTGGTGACGAGCTGCGACAAAGCATGTGGCTGACGAGCGATCAGCGGTCCGAGTGGGCACGGTGGGAAGGCGACTGCCGTGGCATCCTGGTGAGGAGCTTTAGCCGTGGCCGACGCTAGCGAGGGGGGGGGTGGTGGAGGGGGAATGGGCCGGTCCGATGGTTGGCTCGGGCTAGGCCGAAGGTGTTTTTCTTCTTCTTTTTTTCTTTTTTCTACTTCTTTCTTTCTTTATTTTTATTATTATTATTTTGGTCCAATGCGCGCGCGCACACACACACACACACACACACACACACACACACACACACACACACACACACACACACACACACACACACACACACACACACACATATATATATATATATATATATATATATATATATATATATATATATATATATATATATATATATATATATATATATAATCCCCCTTTTTGTCATCTTTATTTAACTAATTCCTCCATACTTGCATATTTCTACCTTTTCGAGTTTTCGCTAACCGAGTTTTCTCTCCTACCCTAATTTTTGGATCATCTTTTTAGATTCGTATTTGATTTTAGGTTTACTTTTTCTATTATTTCCACCTTTCTTTCATAGTTCTATTTTCCTGATTTTCTTTAATTGTTAGAACCTCAACCAAAAACTAAAAGAAATCCATTAAAATCCAAATGTCAAGAAGATGCATTGCAAAATATTTCAAAGGCTACACATTTCTCAGGACTCAAATTTTCAGAGTGTTACAGACACTAGTAGTGTGCCCGTGCTAACGCTACGATAAAATACAAAGCAAGATAAAATTTGTAAAAAATAAAACAAACAATCAGATTCATTAAGATTCACGTCTCATATATTGTATAACCAAATATTTTTGTCACATAACCAACAGAGTGCATCATCAAAACATGAAAATTCAAAAGCGAGTTCTAATTTAAAGGCAAATTAAAAACTAAATGTAGATCATGTATTTTGGCTTTCTGCTATCAGGGACTCCGAGTATTATCACATAGACAAGTCAATATAACAGAAGGTGGTTGATTGTCTACTGGAACTCTTCTATAATATAAGTCAATATGTTTCCTCTGGTAAATGCTTATATGTTGTTTCAAAACACCTGTTTAGGAAGAAAGCCAATAAATTCTTCAACATCCAATGGTGGCAACACTTCTGCAAGCAGATGTCCTCAGGTATTTCCTTCCAGCAATTATAGTTTCAGTCAATATGTACTTTCATCTATCCTGCCAATGTACAGGTAGTAGTGGAGGATGGCATCGATCCAGACAATATGACTTATGAGGTGCGTATTGTCAAATAATTTGTTTGGCCAGTATTTTCCCTACTGTTTCATCAAGGGAATGTGCCACTGCCAGCTAAGTTTTGGTTTTATAATCTATCATTTCTGATGGACTTGTATGCCATATGATATTGTGGATAATATATTATTAGATATTTTGTTGACGAGTACTAACAAAAATGGACTCCATTTGTTTTCCACACTCGTTTATCCATGTTCACTATATCGAAATTGTGCAGTTGTGCTTCAATGGACAGTTGCCTGAAAAGGTTGTTCTCTTTATATTGCAGTCTGTTTATTGGCAGCTTGAACAATACACGGTTGTACCATGATCTATATGGTAGCATCGATCTGGTGCAACCGCAGCTTTGTTTTCTTTACAAATAATGTGTGCCTAGATAGAAGTAGCTTTATGTCTATTATGCTGAAATGATGTAAAACATCAGAAACATTTTGCTTCAAACAGTTCTTCCTTTGTTTATAACGTAGTGACGTGATGCCTTTTCCAATCGATGTGCAGGCAAAGTTGCTTCTTTGGCAGTGGGCTGGAGCTTCCTGTGGGTTATTTTCATTGGCTGGAGTTGGAGCATAGGCTGTATACAAATATCGGCTACGGGTAAACAACTCCTCATCCTTCTATTTAATCCATCCGCTAATGATCAGAAAAAAAATTCTAGTTCGTTCGGTAGAGATATTGCGCTAATTGATGTCTCACTTCGCCATATCGTGATGCCATACCAGAGTTACATGGATTCAGAGATTCGTGCAAGTGCAATCATGGCAGAGTACATGCCTCTGGTGAACTAAGAAACGCCGAATCAACATCTTGTGGAGCATGCTGATATCTGAAATAGCAAAGTTTATTTGGAGCAAGCATAAGAGTAATATCGCATTGGTGGTCGTCATCTCGACAGAGAGGTCGGCTTGGAGCTGCCCTTTGTGCGCAGAAGATTAAAGAATTTTCGTATAGCTTATGTTTCTGAAAGAGAAAACAGTTGCACACCCTCTTGTTCTGAAACTTACAGAACAGCTTAGGATCTCAGCAGAGTTTAGACCTCCAATTGGCCTCTAGTCATAATTTTGAGCTTGTGGTCTTGTTCTGTATTCTACACACCTGCATGTTAACATTGTGTAAGTACTGTTGTTCAGACTATAGCATTTTACTGTCCTTAAATAAAGAGTTCAGAAGAGCAGGAGCCTACTGTCCCTTACATGGAATGGACAGTATTGAGTCCACCCCAAAGACCACAAGATATTTGCAGCCAGCCTGAACTGTATCACAATGCAGAGTTTCTTCTCTTTTCCACTGCTCCAGTAAGATTTTTTCTTCATAATCACTGCTCCAATGATTTGACATGATGTTTATTTGACCAAAAAAAGTGAGTTCACTGAGTTTAAAATGTTACTGAGGCAAAAAGACTATGAGAACTTACAATGCTTAAAAGGATCAGGATAGTTTGGCCCTCAGTAAACATTCTACAAATGATAGCAATACTGGTTGTAGTACTTTGCTCTCTTTGGATAATAAATAAATTAATGTAGTAAAAAATGTACAGGAAGCTAACAAAGAATTAAAGATGATGCTAATTATATCCTAACAACATCTAACAGTGAAGTAAGAACAAGACTGTTTTTATGTAAGGCACTGGTAAAGCATAAACTTCTGATGTAGTGGTAAGGTAATGAACCATATGTGTTGTTCTGCAGCAGTACCACGAAAGTTGCAGTAACAAAATATTCAACCTTTTATCTAAACATGAAGACAGCCCCAAGGGACAACAACTCCAGCATTCATGACATGGATATAAAATTAGAAGTGGTTTAACAAATCAGCTGTGCAAGCAACTACAACATTTAGTGAGTTGATTTGCAACAGGGCATGCAAATATTCAATAAGTGGGCATCAAGGAAAGAAGACGAAACAATTCAATCATTAGCTTTACTAATGTTAGAATGAATCTTATTATATCTAGCAAGACATATCATGTTTTCGTCAGTTTGAACTGGTGCTAACAAAAAGGAAAATTCAACCAATTTCAAACGTTACTCTAGAGTTTAACCATGTGCCGGAGCAAAGATGTATTTGTTGAAGCGACAAGCTTATTACCTCAATCTGAACAGAATCGAAATACTTTATTCTAACCAAGATTAGTTGACAAAACACACCTAATTAATCAATATCGACAGCCATGAGAAAGGGAAGGGAAAAAAGCTATCACCTTGTGAATGATTGATGCTTGCGGTCTTGCAAAGAAGTTTGGTGCCAGTGCTGCAGCAGATCGGCGGTAATCACAGCTACTGCAGGCATGACCAAGGAGGGTGGGTCGTGAGCAGTAGGGACTGACCACCGGCATTGGATGGATTTGGCTGTGGCCACCGTTGAACACGTCCCCGACACGGCCGCAACCCTGGGCCGCCCTCCAGCCACCGCTGGGCACCGCAACCCCCGCTGTTGACCCCGCTGACGCGGGCCTCCACTGCACCCCGACGCAGTCCAGCATCACTCCTCCTCCCTCTTCCCAGCTCTTCGCCGGTACCACTGCTCCACGGCCGGACGTCGCTCCCTCCTCCCCTATCTCAACCGTTGTGTAGTCCTTCGGCCCCACCATCGCCGCCCACAATTTTGCCGTGCTGGCGCCGCATGTTGTCGCTCCTTCATCGTCGTTTCTCTTTCCTCGACGGCGGGGAGCTTTAGAAAATTTATTATGGATATCTCGTATTATTTCTTAAATTGCCCCGTTAATAACATGCAGCAGGTCAACAATGATCTAGCGCAAATATAAATTACAGAAAATGCAGGGTTAAGGTAAGAACAAAAAGAAAGATGCAAAAAGATCGTAAAATAATTCCCACAACCAACAAGTTCAATAGTCAATACATACTCACCTATCACCAATATATTTTCCCTGGACAAAATAACTGAGGAATAATTTTTCTACAAGAGCATTTTGTTTGTCATAGCCTTGGTGTCCAGCAAGTGTTATGAGCCTATGGCTGTCCATTGTATTCCCGCTGCATTACAATCTTTAAGTCATGATGGTACAAATGATACACATGATGTCATGAATGCCGAAATTTTAACCATGCACTTACGTGAGCCCGGACATGTCATACTCAAGCCCAAGTCCTCGAAATATCTGCAAAAAGAGCATGGCAACAGCTAAATACATTTTATGCAATGTGAATAAACAATACCATGACCAAGGTCAAATGAAAGAACCTCTGCCATGCGGTGGCGTGGGGTGGGGAGGAGGAAGAGGAGGCGGCGGCGCGGGGTGGGGGGAGGAGGCGGCGGCGGAGCGGAGGGGTTGGGGGCATTGTGCTTTGCTTCTGCACAAGGCGCCTAACTCCAACACGCTGCTCCCCTGTCTCACTCCTACAAGAACAAAACATGGTGCGTTGTAATACATACTTCGTATGAACATCTGCACAAACCTGTTCCTGATGCATGAAGGGTTAAAGAGAAATATAGGCACTATAGTTCAGTTGAAATCTAACCTTAGGTAAACAAACGCATCACCAGCAATCAGCTTCTTAGATGTGACAAATGTGCTCCATCCGGTAGTCAGAAGGTGTCTACGGGGTTGGCCTAGTCAACCAAGAATTGTATGAAACTATGAATAAGCACCAGAAGGCACAAAGCTAGTACAATTTTGCTACTAATCTGTAGTCAAATGATTATAGAACAATTCAGCAGATAACTAAAAAGAAACAATTTTTTTGCATACCCCTATAGATGTGCTTAAACCTCCACTCAGATCCATGAAGGTCCTTTGTGATGAGCTCTTGAGTTGGCGTCGGCATCGACATATCCTGATCAATAGCAAACAAAAAGGATTATAACTTCATCGTACCATATGCATTGCCAAAAACACGAGAATTGGGCATACCAGTGGCGGTAGGCACTCGTTGGCATGCCGTCGGAGGACGGAGAACCCGCCATGGGTACTGGTGTCGGACGGTGTCAGGATCTTGCAGAAGGAGTGCACCACAGGCCTCGTCAACTCCGGCAGGGGTGGGTCAGGTACTGTGGGCAGATTGTTTTGCTGCAAACAACAGAAACCACTATTTTTTCAGACAAATCCACAGGGTACACTATCTGAATGTGAGTTCACATTCAGTAAATTACTTTCCGCAAAAAGATGATGCGGAAGCATCTCAAATTCCTGGACTTCCTAAACAGAATCCAAAATTCAGAAAGCCTAAAAATATGCCCACAATCACGGCGAGCACACTTGACATTTGGAAACCAGAGAAGAACAACAAAACTGTGGGTGGTCACCACTCACATCCGAGTCCGGCTGCAGGGTAATCTGCGCGAACACCTCGTCCGTTTCCGTCTCTGCCTGCACCACAAACAAACAAAAGAAAATTACGACGAGCTCACACCAAAAGCAAGGGAAGAAACGGCGAGACGTTTCCTCCGCTGCGACGGCAATTACCTTGAGCTCGACGTTGACGACCTTGCAGAGGATCTTGTACGGCACCTGGAACATCTTTATTTGCTCGGCCAGCAGCGCCAGGTCCGTCGGCTCTTGCAGCTACACCACCACACCACACGCACCAGCAAGAAGCGCGCCACTCGTGATGGAACAAACAACAGACAAACACCCAGAAGAGAAACCAAGAACCCAGCACTGCAGAGGCAAAGAATTCACCACCGGAACACGCACCTGCTCCAGGTGGCCCTGGAGGAAGTAGAACACCCTCTCGTCCGTCTGTGGCACCTCCACGAGCGGCCCCGCGCAGGCGCGCCACAGCTCCGCGAATAGCTCCGGGTCCCGTGCTGCCAAGAATCGAAGGCCCATGAGCGAACGACCCGACCGTGAACTCCGAAAACCAGAGGAAGCACGAAGGGACACTGCTGGGTGGACTCACCTTGCGCCATGGGCACGGGTGGTGGTATGGTGGGTGGGTGTGCGTCGCTCTGGCCCCCCGGGGAGCGAAGTGGGGGGAGGAGGAGGCGGCGGCGGAGCGGAGGGGTGGGGGGAGGAGGAGGCGACGCTGCAGCCCTTCTCCCCCAGCCCGTCCGCCTCCGGCGCCACCCCCGTCGCCTCCTCCTCGAGATTGGCGGCGGTGGCCTCCTCCGCCTCGGCACGGGCCCTGCCCTTGAGGCACACCCCGACCTTCTTCCTCGAGGTGGGGCGCGCGCGGGTGGGCGTGGTGGCTAAGGGGGTGTCGGCGGCGGCCGCGGCGGGGGTGGGGGGCGGAGGAGAGGAGCGGCGCGGGAGGAAGGCGGAGGAGAGGCGCCGTTCTTGATGTCCAGGAGAGAGGGGTCCGGCGGCCACTCCTTGCGGGCGCCGAGGAGGGAGAGGAGGTGGTTCTTGAGCGGGAGGGAGTTGGGCGGGTGGGGAGCGAAGGAGGCGGCCGCGGCGGGTGGGGAGGGAAGGAGGCGGCGGCCGCGGGTGGGGAGGGAAGGAGGAGGCGCCGGCGCGTGGGGGCGGAAGAGGAGGTGGTGCGGGAGAGGGAGAAGGCGATGCGGGGTGGGGAGGGAAGGAGGCGGCGGCGGGTGGCGGAGAGGAGGAGGCGGGGAGAGGCGGAGCAGGAGGCGAGGATCAGGTTCTCCATGCCGCGCCGTGCCAAACCCTAGCGTACGAGGACCAGGAGCAGCAGGAGGAGAGAACGTGGGGAGGCGCGGGATTCGCGCGGGGGCGGGGTGCGTACCGGTTCAATGATGTGCATGATCCAAATAATTTTGGCCTTAGGATCTTCAATGAGTAAGAGAATAAGGCTTGAGAAGAGATCCAGGCCATTCATTTGTATGGAGTTGGATTACTTTGGTACACAAATCTGGGTGGACTTAGATTAGGCATGACTGTGGGGGTGGTTGAGGGGGGTGGATGTAGTAAAGATAATTTTGGTGTATTATAGAGTAGGGTAGATGATCTAGTGAGGAGGTGGCCGCCCATGTCCACCGTTCACCACCATCAGCAATGCACTAACCAGGCAGATGTAGTTATGGTGGCTGACGAGGGCGTTGTGGTTACCGACGATGAGTACAAGATGCGGCGGCCGACGAGGGTACTTCTCTCACATCTCAAACCATACCGGTTCCCCTTCTCTCTCATCTCTCTCTTCCACCAGATCGGTGATCGGACGAGATGACGCCATGGCCGTCATTCATGGCCAAGGTGGCGGGGCGCGTGCACCTCCTAGTGGTCCTTGCCACCATCGTTGCCCCTGATGTCCACCGCCACCCCTTATCAACATCATTGTTCACCTCCTCCGCCCTGTTGATGATCTATCTATCGGTACATGCCAAATTGATCTAGCCGCGGCGGTGGTGTATGTCCTCCATCCCAGTGTGCACCGGCTAGATCTAGACATGGTTATGATGTACCGCCTTCACCCCGCGTGAACCGAACAGATCTGGTGATGGTGATAGTGTACCTCCTCCTTCCTGGCGTGCACCACGTACCTCCATCGTCCGTTTCTTATTCACTGGTGCATCTCCACATCTGGCCTTGTCAACTCTGGTACAACTCGACAGCCACAATGCCTCAGGTGGATCCAGCGGTGAGCGTCGCCGGTGTACATCGTTCATCCTCGTCCTTGCTAGTATACAATACTCCATGTATTTCATTGCACATCTTCCTCACCTCCAATACAATACTTCATGTATAGGCCTCTCTTTCCATGTATTTTACTGCAGTACAAGATACAATACTGTCCTCTCTCTACACCTCTTTGTACATACAGTGTATGGTACGTATGCAATGTACGGTGTATTATACATTGTATTGTGTATCTCTCATGAACTTTGCTGTAGGAGAGTACAATACTCTCATCTATGTATCCTCTCAGCATCTCTGTTCTCTCTCTCTACACTACTACAAAAGAGGCTAAACTGAACGCTTATATCACAGACGGTTCCTAGGAACTGTCTGTGCTGCAAGTATCATAGACGGTTCATTAGAATAATCGTCTGTGGTATTTTCACAGACGATTTTTAATACAAACTGTTTGTGATAACTTCATTATCACAGATAGTTTTTAATACAAATCGTTTATGAAGTATCACAGACGGTTCTAGATAAGAATCGACTGTGATAATGGCAATTATCACAGATGGTTCTTATCTAGAACCGTCTATGATACTTCACAGGCGGTTTGTATTAAAAACCGTCTGTGATAATGAAGTTATTATAGATGGTTTGTATTAAATACCGTCTGTGATATGTTTACCGCCTTACAATTCTCCAAAATTTCATAATCTCCCTCCTGAGTCTGAGTAGGATTCCGTTCCAAGATATTTTTAGTAAAACGGGCATAACTTTTGCATACGGTGTCCGTTTTCGATGTTCTTGTACTTATTGAAAAGCTAACGATGAGCCCGATTAAAAAAATGACCGACTTGTGTTAGTCACCCTCTAAGACCCTCAAAATCGGCCATCTTTAGCCCTAAATTTGTGTTACAAGTTTTTGGTTTCTATTTTTGCCCTTTTTCTTGGTCTTCCCTTCAGAATTTGGATTTTGCTTCAACTAAAAAGCTGTAGATCTTATCGAAACCTTTCAAATGAGTATATATAAGCCATATGAAACTTTGTTATTTTATCTTTTGAGACTAGTTGTTTATATTGCACCAGTATATAAAACTTTGTGCTGTAGTTCACAGATGGTTGGTATATAGAACCATATCTGATATTTATTCATCGTAGACAGTTCTAACTACCAACCATCTATGATAGAGAGTATCATAGACGGTTAATATGTAGAACCATCTGTGATAATCTGACCGTAGGGCCCGTCGATCCTCCCCAACCCAATCCTAGCCAATAGAAATCCACCAACCCTCATCCCACGGATTATAGCTCCACCTATCCGTCTCCACGCCAAAAAAATTTTCACTCCTGCCTCGCACTCCCGCATCTCCCTCCCCTATAAATAATCACCCAAACCCAGCCTCCTTGCCGTTCTCCTTCTCCTTGACCCTTACCATAATTGCTTGCACGAAGTAGATGACGCACAAGTCTGCGCGAGGCAAGATACCGCAGAAGCAACTAGCTACCAATGTAACGCCCCGTATTTATTTTATTTTATTTATTTATTTTGGTTTAGAAGGAAGCTGTTCGGGAAAAAAAAATTCTGGAATTATTTGGGCTTTCGGGCCAGGATAGCTTATTTGGGGGCCCGGCCTTGGCTCAAGAGGGGAGAGACGCCATGGGCCTTAGGCCCATGCGCCCCCCCCCCTCCCAACCCTACCTTGGCAGCCCTCCTCCCCCTTTGGCCGCACCCCTCCCCTCCTTTTCTTTGGCCGCCACCCCTTCCTCTTCCTCCCTTGGCCGCCTCTCCTCCCCGTTGTGCAGCCCCTCCTCTCCCTTGCGCAGAAGGAAGGGAGAAAGGGGAGAAGAGGAGGAGTTCGTAGGGCATTCTTCGTGTTCTTCTTCAGTTCTTCAAGGGTAATCCCCGCTGTTCGTTTGATTGGATATTTAGTTTTTGTTGTTTCTCGCTTTGTGGTTAGTGCTGTTTTTAGAGTCAGATTTGCTGCCGTCTGTTGGACCTTAGTTTTCGTGTAGGTAAAGGCAGAATCAGGATTTATGGCCTCCTAGAGATTTGTAGATTATCTCGTCATGATTCTGTAGCCTTTGAGTTCACCAAATTCGAGTTGTGAGTCAAAAGTTATGCTAGTTTTAATCCTGCTGTCCAGAACACTGTTTTGATACCTAGCAGTAACTTTGCGTAGCAGATTAAAATTGGTTAAAGTCTGAATCAGGAAACCTCCATATTATGAAAATTGTAGTTTATTGTCTTATCTTTCTCTGGCCGCCAAGAACACGTAATTCCGTTATGTGAGTCAAAAGTTATACAAGTTTTGATCCTGCTGTCCAGATTTATCTTTCTGATTAGTGCAATCTGTTTTCGGTGTAGACTCTTCTAGTTTGGCGGTTGTTCGGGATGGAGTTGTAGAATGTTTTGGGAAGCGTCCTGTTATGTTGTTCTTATTTAGATTATATATATTGTAGGCGGAAAGGATTCAGGCTTAGAGGCCCCGCCATTTCATCCTAACACGTCGTCCTTTGGAAGGCAAGTATCATGTTGATTTGATTCATAGAAAACATTGTATGCTTGCTGTTTTTTTGTTACCTATGTTTATCTAAGACCCTTGATAACACCTATGTTCATGATGTATCCCCTATGTGAGTTGTTTAGATGTGTAATGAAGGTATCGTTTTATTATGCATGTTTCATCTCATGCATACATCTTAGTGTTTCATCCACGGGAGTGGATCAAAAGACCCATTAATTCCAACATGGGCAAGTAAGACCCACCATTCCGAAGTGGGCCCCACCATTCCAAAGTGGGTAGTTCGGGACACCCGTATGAAACGTTCTTCATACGGGACTGAATCCCCACATTTTGTTAAATGTGGGTGTAAGTGAACACTGACGGGTGTGTCACTAGCTATACCGGTATATGCATTGTGTAGTCCCTCCATTCCATTCACTACAATCATATTCATTCATTTAATTGTATACGTTCTGTGTTCGCTTCATGTTAATAATCATGTTGGTTTGTTGTTATTTGTTCTATGTACTTGCTGAGTCTTGGACTCATTCTTGTGTTGTTTATTTTATAGGTAATCCTTGATGTTGGCCTCGTTGGGAGGGAGTAGGCACACACTACACATTCATAACTCCCTGATCAAGATTAAGTTTATGCTTCAGTTATATTTCTTACCTAAACATTGATGTTATGTAATAAACGTTTTGATTGTGCGTTGAAGGAAGATTACCTTCTCCATAATATGTTTACATTATCATTGATGAACTGTAATTTTTAAGTTTTAAAGAATGACAAATGGTTGTTTCATCATATCCTGGTTATAAGTTGTTATTTAGTTGACATCTTGGCTTTCCAATAGCCAGGGTGTTACAGTTGGTATCAGAGCGGGCTTTAGGTCCGTGGTTAATAGAACTGTATTAAAATGACACACTGTGCACAGTAGGTGGGATGGGTAACTCATTAATTCCGCATTTTCATTGTTATGCTTCCTTTGTTGATTAATTGTTGAATTGCTTTCGTGCTTATAGTGTTGTCAAGCTTTAATGTTTGGCTCTATATACTTTGTTGTATTAGATGGCGAGAGGTAGAGGCCGTGGTCGTGGAGCGGCCCGTGGCCGTGGTCGTGGTCGTGGACGCGGTCTGGCTGCATCTTCATCTTCGTCGGAAGAGCCTGCTGGTGTTGCCGCTGAGGAGGTTGCCTCAGCTGCTCAACCGGCCGAAGAAGCTCAGGCCGCGTCAGCCATTCTCATTCAGAATCTTCAGCGGGAGATTCAACAACTCCGTCAGCAAGTGCAGGCAGGTCTCCCCGCTGCACCTGCACCTGTTGCAGAGCCAGTTGTTGCAGCTCTTCCACCCGAGGCTAGGATGAGCCTCCGCGAGTGGTCGTCGCTTCGGCTGGACACCTTTGACGGAGCGGGTACTCCGGTTCAAGCTGCAGATTGGCTGCGTCACATGGAGAGGCAGTTTGGTGCCCTAGAGATGACCTCAGTGCAAAAGGCGCGGTTTGTGGCATTCCAATTGAAGAGCCAAGCGGATATCTGGTGGGAAGGTGTCCTTTCAGCAAGGGCTCCAGCTCAGGGACCAGCTACCTGGGAAGAGTTTGTGGAGCATTTCAGGGCAAAGTACTATCCAGACTCCTTCCTTGAGAGGATGGAGCATTCACTGCTGACCTTTGTTCAAGGAAAGATGTCAGTGTCAGAGTATGAAACAGGGTTCAACAATCTGGTGCGCTTTGTACCAGTGGTGGCCAATGATGATAGAGAGAAGGCCAAGAGGTTCCGCAGGGGCCTCAATCCTGAGTATCGCCATGTTATGGGGGCCACCAGCGTGCGTGACTTCAGTTCCGTGGTCGAGCAGGCCAGGGGAATGGAACTGGAGAGGGATCTTTCTTCACAGAGACAGGTTGCTAGTGTTCCTGTCCCAACTGGCGGTTCTGGTAGTGGACAGAAGAGGAGTTTTGGTGGAGGAGGTGGGTCTTTTCAGCGACCTGCTTCTAAGAGGTTTCAAGGGAATCAGCATCCTCGTCCTGTTCAGCAGTGGCAGTCTTCTTCATCGACACCACGTTCTTCGTCATCCACCCCAAACATGCGCCCTGTTCCAGGTCAAGGTATGAAATGTTTCAGGTGTGGTGAGGGGCACCGAGCTTCAGAATGTTCTTTCAGAGGGACTTGTCGTCAATGTGGTCGAGAAGGCCACAAGCTGTCTGTTTGCAAACAAAATCCGGCAAGCCTTATCAAGTGGGAGTCAGCTCCAGCATCGTCCTTCTTCAGTGCATCTCGGGGTTCTGTTCAGACTCTAGTTTCTGCTCCTGCTCCTGCGCCTGCGCCTCAGTTTTTCCCGGGATGGGTTCCTTCTGCAGCATCTACTCCAGCACCTCCCGCAGGGTTCTACTGGAACCCTGTCCCGTCTGCTACACCGCCGTTCGCTTCACCTGCTGCAGTTCCTGTCTACCCCGCGCCGAGTGTTGGCGCATCTTCTGCCCCGACACCACCAGGAGTCTATGCCATGCCCACTCCTGCGACTTTGGGTCGTCCTGACGTGGTGACAGGTACATTACTAGTTGATTCGCATGAGGCTTTAGTTCTCTTTGATTCTGGAGCTACCTATTCCTTTGTGTCTCTGGAGTTTGCTAGAAGGGCGGGTTTGACCTTGCAGCACATTTCTGAGTCAGTGGTAGTCAGTTCTCCTGGGGGTCTTATTTCTAGTTCTACCGCTTGTCCGGGCTGCTCTATCTTTATTGATGATGAGAATTTCACTGCTAACCTTATGGTAATTCAATTGTCACCTTTCGATGTTATTCTGGGCATGGACTGGTTATTCAGCTACCGTGCCAAGATTTGTTGTTTCTGGAAGACAGTGACTTTGCTAGCCCCATCCGGTGAAGAACTGGTGTTTCAGGGAAGTGCACCGTCAGAATCCTTGTTCGTGTTGGCTAGTCTGTTTCCCAGACGACGGGCTGCGAGCATGGGGTTACTTTGGACTCTCAGCGAGAAGTCTGATAATTCACTGCGTATTGAGGCGATTCCTGTGGTGAATGAGTTTCCTGATGTCTTTCCTATGGAGCTTCCAGGGATGCCTCCAGAGAGGAAAGTGGACTTCCGAATTGATCTCATTCCGGGAACTCGACCTATTTCAATGTCTCCATACCGTTTGGCAATACCTTTTCAAGAGGAGTTGAAGAAACAATTGGACGATCTGTTGTCAAAAGATATGATTCAGCGTAGTGTTTCGCCGTGGGGAGCACCGGTCCTATTCACTAAGAAGAAAGATGGCAGTTGGCGTATGTGTGTAGATTACCGAGCTCTTAATCAGGCTACAGTGAAGAATAAGTATCCTTTACCCCGTATAGAGGATCTGTTTGATCAACTGAAGGGAGCTAAGATATTCTCCAAGATTGACCTTCAGTCAGGTTATAACCAGATTCGAGTGCGGGAGCAAGATATCGAGAAAACGGCTTTCTCTACGAGGTACGGCCACTATGAGTATAAGGTTATGTCTTTCGGACTAACGAATGCTCCTGCAGTTTTCATGGAAGCCATGAACAGTATGCTGCACCAGTACCTTGATGATTTCGTGGTGGTTTTCATCGGCGATATCCTGATTTACTCCATGACAGAGGATGAGCATGAACAGCACTTGAGGATGGTTCTTGGTACCTTAAGAGAGAACCAATTTTATGCCAAACTGAAGAAGTGTGAATTTTGGATTTCTGAAGTAGGATTCTTAGGCCATGTAATCAATCAAGAGGGCATTTCAGTTGACCCTAGCAAGATTTCTACAGTGGTAGATTGGAAAAGGCCAACCAATGTTAAGGAAGTGAGGAGTTTCCTGGGTTTAGCTGGCTATTACCGGCGCTTCGTTGAGGGTTTCTCAACCATTGCGAAACCGATGTCCCAATTAACACAGAAAGACGTCAAATTTCTGTGGTCAGATGCGTGCGAGCGCAGTTTTTGTACTTTGAAAGAGAGGTTGGTGACCGCTCCTGTCCTTACTCTTCCTGAGCCTGGGAAGCGATTCACTATATTTTCAGATGCTTCTAGAATTGGGCTTGGTTGCGTGCTTATGCAGGATGGCAAGGCGATTGCCTATGCATCGAGGCAGTTGAAGAAGCATGAGCAGAATTATCCTACCCATGACTTAGAACTTGCAGCAGTGGTTTTTGCTCTGAAGATCTGGCGCCATTACTTGTACGGCAAATCTTGTGATATATTCACTGATCATAAGAGTCTGAAATACATCTTTACTCAGAAAGATTTGAACTTGAGGCAGCGGAGATGGTTAGAATTGATAAAAGACTACGACCTCACCATTCAATATCACCCGGGCAAGGCAAACGTTGTAGCAGATGCACTGAGTCGCAAGGCGACACCTCCTACTCTTGGTTGCCTCATTGCTGATTTTGAGCGTATGGATATCTCGTTTTGCTTCGCGGGTACCACCCAGTCAGAGATCCGGTTGCTACTGGAGTCAGCTGTTCCAGATCGAGTACGGGAAGCACAACAGCATGATCAGATGCTTCAGCGGGTGAAAAAGCGCCTAGATGAGGGCAAGCAAAGCCATTTCAGCATAGATGGATCAGGTACACTGCGATTTAAGGGTCGCCTCTGTGTGCCACAGGAGGCTCAAGTCAAGGATGATATTCTGAAGGAAGCACATCGTACTCCTTATACTGTGCATCCAGGTGAGACCAAGATGTACAAGGATTTGAGGAAGAGTTTCTAGTGGAAAAGGATGAAGGTCGACATCGCTCAGTATGTAGCATCTTGTGGAGTTTGCCAGCGGGTTAAGGCTGAGCATAAATGACCAGCAGGGTTGTTGCAACCTTTGGAGGTTCCAGTTTGGCCTTGGGATGATATCTCCATGGATTTCGTAGTTGGTTTACCTCGCACGCAGCGAGGGAAGGATGCTATTTGGGTCATAGTGGACCGGTTCAGTAAGTCCGCACATTTCATTCCTATTCGTACGACCAATTCCGCGAGTGATTTGGCTCCTATCTATGTGCGAGAGATAGTGCGGTTACACGGAGTACCCAAGACCATCGTTTCTGATCGAGATGCCAAGTTCGTCTCCAAATTCTGGGAGAGTTTGCAAAGTGCGTTGGGCACGCAGCTTCGACTTAGTACCGCGTTTCACCCCCAAACAGATGGTCAGTCTGAGCGGACTATTCAGACATTGGAGGATATGCTTAGATGTTGTGTTATGTCCTGGAAGGGAGGTTGGGAAGATCACTTGGCTTTGGCGGAATTCGCATATAACAACAGCTACCATGCTAGCATTCGAGCTGCACCGTTTGAGGTTCTTTACGGACGGAAGTGCAGATCACCGTTGTGCTGGGATGCAGTTGGTGAGCGGGCAGTTTTAGGTCCAGATTGGGTTCAGCAAACTGTGGCCAGAGTGGCAGAAGTTAGGAAGAGTCTGCTAGCTGCTCAGAGCCGACAGAAGAGTTATGCGGATGTCAGAAGGCGAGATTTGGAATTCGAGGTGGGGAACGAGGTTCTTTTGAGAGTATCGCCTACCAAGGGTGTAGTGCGTTTCGGAACCAAAGGGAAGCTTAACCCGAGATACATTGGACCATTTCCAATCGTAGAACGAATTGGAAAATTGGCCTATCGTTTGGATCTTCCCGAGTCTTTGCGAGGAGTTCATAATGTATTTCATGTATCCATGTTAAGGAAATATTTGCTAGACCCAGAGCATGCTATTCCAATTGAACCTTTGAGCATTAAGCAAGATCTCACGTTTGAATCCCAACCGGTGAAAATTTTGGAGGAGTCAGAGCGAGTTTTGAGGAACAAGACTCTGAAGTACGTCAAGGTTCTTTGGTCTCATCAGACTGAAAGGGAGGCCACTTGGGAGCTAAAGTCTCGCATGTGCGAACAGTATCCAGACCTGTTTACTTCCGGTACGTGTTATTCTATTGTTTCCAATTCTGCGGTATTCTGTCCTATTAATGTTTTCGGTGGATAGAATTCGAGGTCGAATTCTGTTAAGGGGGGTAGATTGTAACGCCCCGTATTTATTTTATTTTATTTATTTATTTTGGTTTAGAAGGAAGCTGTTCGGGAAAAAAAATTCTGGAATTATTTGGGCTTTCGGGCCAGGATAGCTTATTTGGGGGCCCGGCCTTGGCTCAAGAGGGGAGAGACGCCATGGGCCTTAGGCCCATGCGCCCCCCCCCCCCTCCCAACCCTACCTTGGCAGCCCTCCTCCCCCTTTGGCCGCACCCCTCCCCTCCTTCTTTTCTTTGGCCGCCACCCCTTCCTCTTCCTCCCTTGGCCGCCTCTCCTCCCCGTTGTGCAGCCCCTCCTCTCCCTTGCGCAGAAGGAAGGGAGAAAGGGGAGAAGAGGAGGAGTTCGTAGGGCATTCTTCGTGTTCTTCTTCAGTTCTTCAAGGGTAATCCCCGCTGTTCGTTTGATTGGATATTTAGTTTTTGTTGTTTCTCGCTTTGTGGTTAGTGCTGTTTTTAGAGTCAGATTTGCTGCCGTCTGTTGGACCTTAGTTTTCGTGTAGGTAAAGGCAGAATCAGGATTTATGGCCTCCTAGAGATTTGTAGATTATCTCGTCATGATTCTGTAGCCTTTGAGTTCACCCAAATTCGAGTTGTGAGTCAAAAGTTATGCTAGTTTTAATCCTGCTGTCCAGAACACTGTTTTGATACCTAGCAGTAACTTTGCGTAGCAGATTAAAATTGGTTAAAGTCTGAATCAGGAAACCTCCATATTATGAAAATTGTAGTTTATTGTCTTATCTTTCTCTGGCCGCCAAGAACACGTAATTCCGTTATGTGAGTCAAAAGTTATACAAGTTTTGATCCTGCTGTCCAGATTTATCTTTCTGATTAGTGCAATCTGTTTTCGGTGTAGACTCTTCTAGTTTGGCGGTTGTTCGGGATGGAGTTGTAGAATGTTTTGGGAAGCGTCCTGTTATGTTGTTCTTATTTAGATTATATATATTGTAGGCGGAAAGGATTCAGGCTTAGAGGCCCCGCCATTTCATCCTAACACGTCGTCCTTTGGAAGGCAAGTATCATGTTGATTTGATTCATAGAAAACATTGTATGCTTGCTGTTTTTTTGTTACCTATGTTTATCTAAGACCCTTGATAACACCTATGTTCATGATGTATCCCCTATGTGAGTTGTTTAGATGTGTAATGAAGGTATCGTTTTATTATGCATGTTTCATCTCATGCATACATCTTAGTGTTTCATCCACGGGAGTGGATCAAAAGACCCATTAATTCCAACATGGGCAAGTAAGACCCACCATTCCAAAGTGGGCCCCACCATTCCAAAGTGGGTAGTTCGGGACACCCGTATGAAACGTTCTTCATACGGGACTGAATCCCCACATTTTGTTAAATGTGGGTGTAAGTGAACACTGATGGGTGTGTCACTAGCTATACCGGTATATGCATTGTGTAGTCCCTCCATTCCATTCACTACAATCATATTCATTCATTTAATTGTATACGTTCTGTGTTCGCTTCATGTTAATAATCATGTTGGTTTGTTGTTATTTGTTCTATGTACTTGCTGAGTCTTGGACTCATTCTTGTGTTGTTTATTTTATAGGTAATCCTTGATGTTGGCCTCGTTGGGAGGGAGTAGGCACACACTACACATTCATAACTCCCTGATCAAGATTAAGTTTATGCTTCAGTTATATTTCTTACCTAAACATTGATGTTATGTAATAAACGTTTTGATTGTGCGTTGAAGGAAGATTACCTTCTCCATAATATGTTTACATTATCATTGATGAACTGTAATTTTTAAGTTTTAAAGAATGACAAATGGTTGTTTCATCATATCCTGGTTATAAGTTGTTATTTAGTTGACATCTTGGCTTTCCAATAGCCAGGGTGTTACAACCAAGGCGACGCTCAATCAACGCCGACGATGGTGGGCATCAAAGACATCCAGCTCGTGTGCTACATCAGGGGTGAGAAGGCCTATGCATAGAGGATTTTTGCTATTTCTTTGTTCTTGTTGTGTTAGCTAGATGGGTAATCTGCTCGTTATTTTGGGATATTGTAATGGTAGGCTCTAATCTTAATAAAATAAAATGTGTACTGTGTTTCTTATTGTATTTGCTTATTTTCAGATGGCATAGTTAACATTTTCTAAGGCTAGCCAAAAAAAGAAAAAAATTATGTATAGAATGAACTATCACAGACGATTTTGTGATATAAATCGTCTGTGAAGGATTATCACAGACGGCTCAAACCAAAAACCGTCTGTGATACTAGCACATCACAAACGGTTCTATCTACCAACCATCTATGATGAAAAAATATCACAGATGGTTCTAGCTACCAACTGTCTATGATACTCGTCCATTACAGATGGTTGGTAGCTAGAACTGTTTGTGATGTGTGAGTATCACAGGTAATTTTTGATTCAAGCCGTCTGTGATAGTGTTCTTCACAAACGGTTCTAGTTACAAATCATCTGACTTGTGATTATCACAGACGGCTCAAACTGTCTATGATAACCTCCGATTATCACTGACCTATAAATTCAGACGGTTCGGAAAATCGTCTGTGATGACTCTTTTTGTAGTAGTGCTATCATATGTGTGTACAGCGGTATACGTTTCAAAATTTAAATCGCAATCGGTTGGAGTTGGAGGGAAGGAGAGGGGAGAGAGGCAATTTAAATCGCTACCGGATGGAGATGGAGGGACGGAGAGGAGAGAGAAGCAGTGGGTTCCATATGTATTTTACTGTATCTGATTCCCGAATTCACACAAAACATAAATAGAAATATCTGCACGAATCTTAATGTGCACCTTGTGGCTGTGATTGTGGGTGCATGTAAACGCGGGTTCAAATCTGCATTTTCCCTTAACATGGAATAAAAATACTTTTCCGCACCGAAAGTCCGCACCTAAAGCATCAAACCAAAAAAAGGGAGCGAGTACCTTGATAAACATGTACTCACCTGTCAAGAAAATGATTGCTTAATCCTCTGATAAGGCCCACAAAAATTAATGGGAATCTTCATTAGAGCATAGGTACGTGCTCCTGTGTAATACCTTAGTGTGATGGGCTATGTGAAGTTATGGTGATAAGATTATTTCTACATTGCTTACTCTTGCTGTAATACTTTAGCCTGTTAGCGTGGTGGCCCATGTGGAGTTATAACGGTGAATTTTCATATATTGCTTGTGTAAAATAAGTTGTAATAACATATAATATCTATTAAGTCTAAATATAGCATATTTAAATTAATATTTTACATGAAACGAGGACTTGCACTGTTACATGTGCATGGATGTGTCCCCTGAATAGACTGGTAGCGGGCAAATTCAAGGGACGTTCATATTGACTCTTGGATGTAATTTTTTGGTTTAGGCTTATAAATAGTAATATCATGTAAAGAGATATACACTAGCGTACGATTTTGGCCAATATAAATATCATATAGTGTGTACTACAATCGACTAGTCGACTCTATCTTAAAAAATATTTCATTTAAAAACTATATATTATAGAAAAAATTCATTTACTCTAGAAAAGCAACTTTTAGAAGCTAATACAAGCTAGATCATCGATTTATCGTGCAAGTCAGCAAATCACAATCCAGCTTGTATTAGCTTCTAAAAATTGCTTTTCTACAGTAGATGACTTTTTATAGTACATAGATTTTAAATAAAATATTTTTTTAAGATGGAATCTGCTCATATATGTTAACGATATTATAGTTACATGTTCTTCTAGGGATGACATTATGCAGCCTCTTGGTGACTTACAAGCTGAATTTGCTATAAAGGACCTTGGCGATCTTCATTTTTTTCTTGGTTGTTGAAGTGAAGATATCTAATGGTGAATTGCACTTGTCGCAATCCAAATAAGCTGTTGATTTGCACTAGACTGCAGTAAAACAAATACTTCGGTACCTTAAATACATGCCAAATGTTGGGTTGCGTGTGCAACAATCATGCGTTCTCTGATGCTAATTGGGTAGGTTGCTCTGATGACAGAAATCAACTTATGGGTTTGCTGTGTTCTTTGGCCATAACTTAAT
Organism: Dendrocalamus latiflorus; assembly: GCA_017311315.1. Taxonomy (NCBI): domain Eukaryota; kingdom Viridiplantae; phylum Streptophyta; class Magnoliopsida; order Poales; family Poaceae; genus Dendrocalamus; species Dendrocalamus latiflorus. The sequence goes on from CM029629.1 coordinate 35,870,705, forward strand.
CTCTTGGAGTGCACGCAAACAACCTATTGTGTCAAGATCGAGCACTGAGGCAGACTATATGTCTCTGTCTAATGCGACGACTGAGATAGTTATGGGTACAATCTCTTCTTGGTGAACTTGGTGTATTTCAATCCAGAGCTCTATGTCTATGGTGTGATAATCTAGGCACCACCTATTTTATCGGAAATCCGGTGTTTCATACTTGCACAAAACATATCAAAGTGCATTTTCATTTTATTAGAGAAAGGGTGGCACGAAGGGCTCTTGACATCCGGTTTATTGCATTGAAAGAACAGCTAGCCTATGGATTTACTAAGCCACTGTCAGTTCGGCAGCTGGAACAATTACGTCGCAATCTCACTTGGAAAAGTTGTGATTGAGTTGAGATTGAGGGAGGGTGTTGAAGATACAGTACAGGCGGTATATGTTATGGTTATGATTTTGTATATGAACCAAGTCACCAGTTTGTATCTTCGTGTCTAATGATAAATACAGAGCACATCCTGCACCGTTGAAGTGTAGAGTTCTCAGTTCTCACCAATTCATCCGTCCCTTGTTTTTTCCACAAGCCACAGCAGCTAGCCGGTTTAATTAAGAATGGAGGAGGTCGGACATTATCATCCAAGTCAAATATTCAGCATTATTGTATTCTCAGGTAGAAACAAAACAGTATACTACCTACTACTGATCCATGTTAAGCCTGTTGTAAATAATCTTGTTTTAGAGTCATAGTGCAAAATTTGGGTGTAATCGAAGTCGAATTGCAACCGCAATTCAGAGTCGTAGGTGGAAACCTAGTCGAAGTCATATTAGAATCAGAGTCGGAGTAGGTGTTGAGAACCCGTGTTGAAGTAGGACAGCCGGGTATAAAAGAGGCTTAGAGCCATGTATTCGATGAACCAAGCAATTGAGAAAATACCAAAAGGAGGGAAAACACACAAAGCATTGTTTTGTCGTAGTGATTGTGCAAGGAGTGGTCGGAAGGACTCACGATCACCGCAAGCGTGATCGGGGAGGAGTTACGACCACGGCAAAGTTCCAGCAAGGAAGGCTACGACCACGGTAAAGGTGGTCGTAAGGAGTCAAAGGTGGTCGTAACGAGCTACGACTACACCGGGAAGGCCAGAACGTGGTCGGAAGCGACTCCGACCACGTTGAAGGAAGTGAACGTGGTCGTACGGGTGTTCGACCACGGTGAACAGTGATCGCCAGCATCATTGCGTGATTGTAGAAGGTTTCGATCACGGTATCTCGAGCGGCTGAAGGAAGGCAGCGGCAGCGATATCGCAGAGCGGTCGTAAATTGCTACAGTAAATTTACGACCACGTTGAAAAAACGATCGGGAGGAGATTGAGGCGTTCGGAATTGGTCGTAAGTACTCTGAACCGATCGTATTTGATTCTCACCGGTCGTAAACGACTCAACCGGTCCGTAAAAGGTCCTGGGAGGTCGTAAGACCTTACACAGTTGGTATCAGAGCGGTGGTTAAACATGGCTGACACGGCGAAGCAGAGCGTGTCGCTGCAGTACCGATCCTCAGTTCGGACAACTATCCGGTCTGGGCGATGAAGATGAAGGTCCAACATGATCGCGCAAGGCGTCTGGGGTGCGGTCGAACAAGGAGAAGGACAAGGTCCTCGATGATCGTCTCGACAAGATGGCGATGGCAGCGATCTATCAAGCTGTACCCGACTCAATGATGCGGCAGCTAGCGGCACGGAGACAGCGAAGGAAGTCTGGACTACTCTGCGAACCATGCCTGAAGGAGTAGATCGAGTGAAGGAGGTTCGACTTCAAACCTTAAGAAGTGAGTTTGAAGCCATGAAGATGGGGAAGAGTCAGACCGTGGAGGAGTTCTCTGGTCGATTCAATGAAGTCGTAAATGAGATCAAATCTCTCGGCGATGAGCTAAAAGATGAAGTGGCGGTGAAGAAGTACTTGCGAGTACTGCCAGAGAAGTTTCTTCCAGTCGTGACTACACTCATGTACTCGGCAAGACCTCTCGAAGATGAAGATTGAGGAGGTAACCGGAGCGCTCAAAGCACATGAGCAGCTCCTAAAGAGTTATCAAGAAGACAACGGACAGCAAGTGCTGCTCGTAAAAGAAGACCGAGGAGACTCGTCATCGAGGGGCGGTCGTGGTCGTGGTCGTGGCACATCGACCGGCCGCGGTGCGTCTCATGGACGAGGTCGAGGCTACGATCAGAGAGGTCATGGACGAAGTGGTCGAGGAGGTGGTCGTGGAGGCGGCGACCATCATACCGACAAATCTGATATCCAGTGCTACACGTGCGAGAAGTTTGGGCACTACGCAGCCGAATGTCGGAGCCACATCCAGTGCCATAACTGCAAGAAGTATGGTCACTATGCTGCGAATTGCCGGGTAAGAAGAAGTAGAGGAAGCAAACCTGGCTCAAACTACAGAACACAAGAGCCGACATTGCTGTTGTCGCTCTGCACTGCAGACGAACCGACAATGGTTCTATTAAACGAGAAAGTTTTCCGAGTCTGAGGAGAGCAGACGGGAGAGTGGTATCTCGACAACGGAGCCAGCAACCACATGACGGGTACGTACTCGATGTTTTACGAATTAAATAAGAATGTGCTTGGAAAGTACAGTTCGGAGACGGCTCGACATTCAGATAAAAGGGAGAGGCACGATCCTGATGCAGTGCAAGATGGAAGTCGAAGAGGAGATTGTCGAATGTATTACATTCCAAGTCTACGAAGCAACATAAGCCTTGGACAATTGACTGAAGAAGTTGTCGAATTGAGCTCAAAGGCAACTATCTGAAGGTGTTCGACCACAGCGAACGTCTGCTGATGAAGGTACAACGGACTGTGAACCGTTTGTACAAGATCAAGATCGAAACATGCAAGCAGAAGTGTTTGAAGACCACAATTGAAGATCCCGCCTGGCTGTGGCATTAGAGATTTGGTCATATAAACTTCCAAAGTCTCAGAGCAATGGCAAGAGAAAGAGATGGTGGTCGGATTACCGAAAATCGACCACCCAGAGCAAGTCTGCGAAGGTGTCTGGTGGCGAAACAAACTCGTAGCAGCTTCCCACAGCAAACAAAGTTTAGAGCTTCACAACCACTCGAGCTGGTTCACGTCGACTTATGCGGACCGATCACACCCCGCACCGATGCTGGAAACCAGTACTTCATGCTAGTCGTGGACGACTACTCCAGAGCCACGTGGGTGTACATGCAGAAGAGCAAGGATGAGGCAAAGTCGAATTTTCGGAAGTTTATTGCTCTTGCCGAAAACGAAGTCGGACAAGAGGGGTAAAAGCGGTCAGGTCTGATCGAGGAGGAGAATTTCTCGACAAAGAGTTTGACTCAATCTATGAAGAGAAGGGCATTGCAAGGTTCTTCACGGCTCCGTACTCGCCTCAACAAAACGGAGTTTGTAGAGAGAAGAAACCGAACCGTAGTCGAAACCGCACGAAGTCTTCTGAAGAGTCGATACCTGCCCGGGAGGTTTTGGGCAGAAGCCGTAAGACATGCGGTCTATTTGCTAAATCGAGGCGACCACACGGTCGTTGGATGGAGTTACTCCATACGAGTTGTGGTCGGGGAGAAAACCGAACGTCGATCACTTGAAAGTCTTCGGCTGTTTGGCACATGTGAGATCATCGACTTATCTGAAGAAGCTGGATGATCGGAGCAGACGGATGATTTATCTTGGCTCGGAACCAGGCACCAAGGCGTACAGGTGCTATGATCCGGTCGAAAAGAAGATTCATGTGAGCAGAGACGTGGTCTTCGAAGAGAACAAACATTGGGAGTGGGAAGAACACGAGGACATTGAGAAAGACATGTCGAAGTGGGTAACCTTCGAAGTCGAAGAAGTCGATGCTGACAATACGGAAGAAGCTACGACCACATCTCAAAGCCAAAATTCGACCGGTGCTGATGATCAGGAAGTCTCACCAAATGAAGAAGAGTCTGATGAAGAAGATTCGAGCGATAGAATACCGAAGATGAGAAGCATAAGTGAGATTTATGCACAAACTGAACCAGTGCAGTCTGAAGAGCTACTGCTTTACACGACTGCAGAAGAACCTGGAAGCTATGAAGAAGCAAAGGGAGATGCATACTGGAGAGCAGCTATGCAGGAAGAGCTGAAGTCGATTGAAGAGAATGACACATGGGAACTCACCGATTTGCCAAAGGGTCATCGAGCAATCGGTCTAAAGTGGATCTTCAAGGTAAAGAAGGATTCCAAGGGAGAAGTCGTAAAACACAAAGCACGACTTGTGGCGAAAGGGTATGTTCAAAAACAAGGCATCGACTACGAAGAAGTCTTTGCCCCAGTAGCTCGTATGGAGGACTATACGACTACTTCTTGCATTGGCAGCAAACGGTGGATGGGAGATTCACCACATGGATGTGAAAACGGCGTTCTTGAACGGAGACATTAAGGAGGAAGTTTATGTCTCTCAACCGCCGGGTTTTCAATCCAAGGAGCAAGCCGAGAAAGTCTTGAAGCTGAACAAAGCTCTCTACGGACTTAAGCAAGCACCACGAGCATGGAATTTGAAGCTTGACAAAAGTCTAACGGCACTCGGGTTCAGAAGAAGCAACTCTGAACATGCTGTGTACACGAGGGGAGATGCGAAGAACAGACTGATCGTGGGCGTTTACGTGGACGACTTGATCATTACTGGATCGAGTTCGAAGGAGATCAAGCGGTTTAAAGAAGAGATGAAGAGGCTGTTCAAAATGACCGATTTGGGACTTCTGTGCTACTACCTCGGCATTGAAGTAAATCAAACCGACAACGGCATAACACTTTGTCAGTCGGGATATGCTCGAAAGATTCTGGAGAAGTCGAGTATGGAAGAGTGCAATCCATGTCAAACCCCAATGGAGAATCATCTGAAGTTGAGCAAGACAGGCCCAGGATCACCAGTTGATGCCACGGCTTATAGGAGCATTGTCGGAAGTCTACGGTATCTGGTGCACACCCGACCAGACATCTCGTTTGCGGTCGGATACGTAAGTCGTTTCATGGAGAAACCGACTCAGGAGCATATGAATGCCGTGAAGCACATCCTGAGATACATCAAAGGTACTTTGAATCTCGGGACTCAGTACAAGAGAGGAGGTGGAAAGTCGTTGCAGCTGACGGGCTACAGTGATAGCGACATGGCGGGAGATGTCGACGATCGAAAGAGCACGACAGACATAATGTTTGTGCTTGAGGAGAGTCCGATCAGCTGGCAATCTCAGAAGCAAAAGGTGGTTGCATTATCTTCATGTGAAGCCGAGTACATCGCGCAGCGAGCGCAGCATCTTGTCAGGGGGTCTGGCTCGCTCGACTGTTGAGTGAATTGTCAGATGAAGAAATTTAGAAGGTAACGCTCAGGGTTGATAACAAATCGGCTATTTCACTGAGCAAGAATCCGGTTCTACATGATAGAAGCAAACACATAGACACAAGATATCATTATATCAGAGATTGTGTCGAAGAGGGGAAGATCGATATCAACTATATCAGAACCGAAGAACAGAAAGCAGACTATTGACAAAGTCGCTGGGGCAAATAAAGTTTTTCAGAGATGAAGAAGAAGATTGGCATGATCGAAGTCGAAAACAAGATTAGGGAGAGAATGTTGTAAATAATCTTGTTTTAGAGTCATGTGCAAAATTTGGGTGTAATCGAAGTCGAATTGCAACCGCAATTCAGAGTCGTAGGTGGAAACCTAGTCGAAGTTCATATTAGAATCAGAGTCGGAGTAGGTGTTGAGAACCGTGTTGAAGTAGGACAGCCGGGGGTATAAAAAGAGGCTTAGAGCCATGTATTCGATGAACCAAGCAATTGAGAAAATACCAAAAGGAGGGAAACACACAAAGCAATTGTTTTGTCGTGTGATTGTGCAAGGATGTGGTCGGAAGGACTCACGATCACCGCAAGCGTGATCGGGAGGAGTTACGACCACGGCAAAGTTCCAGCAAGGAAGGCTACGACCACGGTAAAGGTGGTCGTAAGGAGTCAAAGGTGGTCGTAACGAGCTACGACTACACCGGGAAGGCCAGAACGTGGTCGGAAGCGACTCCGACCACGTTGAAGGAAGTGAACGTGGTCGTACGGGTGTTTCGACCACGGTGAACAGTGATCGCCAGCATCACTGCGTGATTGTAGAAGGTTTCGATCACGGTATCTCGAGCGGCTGAAGGAAGGCAGCGGCAGCGATATCGCAGAGCGGTCGTAAATTGCTACAGTAAATTTACGACCACGTTGAAAAAGCGATCGGAGGAGATTGTGTCGGGACCCCGGATTTCCGAACCCGGACCCTCTGTGTATTACTGCACTAGTCCCAGATCAAAGCTAGTGCACACAGTTGAACAGAAATGAATACATAACCAGCAACGCTTTATTACAATATTAAAGAGTACAGACCGAAAGGTCTCATTATTACAATTGAGGTTTCAAAACCTCGCACACACGAAACACAGCGGAAGCAAAAGATAAACTCGGTGAAGACCCATCAATACGCCACAGGCAATTGACTGGGGAAGCGCGACCTAGAACTCCTGGAATCCTTCGTCGAAGCCACCAGCGAAGTAGTCATAATCACCTTCTTGAGCTTCATGCTCTTCTGAAATTTATTTTTGAGAGCAACGCGTGAGTACATAAAGTACTCCGCAAGTCTTGGGAAAAATGCATAGATGCAAGGCATAACAAAGGAAGGCCATATGGTTCTTTTGCACAAAGCAATATTTGAATTCTAAATTACTACTAATTATTTTCGAAGGCATCAATTTAATAAAGTAAATGTTTTAGCAGAAACTATCATTAACTTTCTAGTGAAGGTTCCATCTACCAACACTAGCTAACAACTTGAACAAGTTTAATACTGCGGGTTACATCCACCCTCTCTGGCTCCAACCGCCAGGATACCCTTCCGAGAGTTCCCTCCACTCTCAAAACTTTTGATTTTAAAACAAAACCAGAAATCTACCATGTGAATGCATTCCTTGCCCGCCCTTGACCGTGGGCACGGCTATTCGAATAGTTTTACACTCTGCAGAGGTTGTACAACTTTACCCACAAGAGATAATTTATCCTAAAAGTCAACACGCTTCCTTTGGCATGAGACCCAGATAAAATATCACAAAGCCTTTACCTTACTCTAATCTAGCTAGATACCACCCGCTGAGGTTTCACCGCAGGTAGGCTAACTGCCCGAACCGAAGCCCCCTCTTGCGCCATATGAGTACAGTAAATCCCTGTCCCTCACTGTGAATAACCAGTCCATCCCTGGCATCCACTTTCCACTGGTGGCACCTAAACTAGACTATCGTAAGTTAGTCAGCTAGGTCGTACCCATATAGACTTGTGGTTGTACGGTTAATGCTCAGTCTGGACAAACACAAGCGTCGGTCCTTAATTGACTAGGGTGGAACATACACTTTACAAGATCTCGTGCTTCCTGCACCAATCCAAACTAACCATCCACCCTAATCTAAACCAATTTTCACATTTTAGTTTATTTTAAAAGAACAGTGGCAACTCCAATTACCACTAATTTTCATAAACACAGGGGTATTACAATAAATCATAATTTCCCATTTTCAAGATTTCAAAGGTATTAAATAGCGAGACTAAGCATTATACTACCATTCCACTATTCACAAAGATTCAGTAATAATCTCATTATTGAGACAAATGAAATTCTAGGGTGACAAAGGTACATGGCATTCAATTTCAATGGAGGGTATAACAAGGTTGGTTTAACTAACCTTAAGATTTGAACTAATATTTTATATAAATAGCAATGCACATAATTTAAAATAATTAAAACATTTCGAAATCATAGGTTCAAGATGATCAAAGGAGACTTGCCTTGCTTTGAAGTTTTGCTGAGGTTCGCCGAAATTATACTCTCCGGATTAGTCGTAGTCTACACGCGAAGAACCAAACAAAATAAATTCAAATAAAACCCAATTAAAATCCAAAAATTATAAAATATATATTGACGGATAGATTATGATTTTAGATGAATTTAGGAGAAAGAATCAAGATTCGGAGTTCGTATGAGGGAGATCAATATCTGGAAGTTTTGGACATCACATGAAATGATAACAAAATACGAGGTACTTTTTGAATAGTACAGTGTCGGTTGGCTACAAGGTGGCTGGCGAATGGGCAAAATGGAATGTTGGCAATGAGGCGAAGGTGGTGACATGGGTACGGCGACGAGGAACGGCGGCAATCACCCGCAGTGAGTGAAAAACTGCACCGACGGCACAGTAGCGACAACAGCAGGTTGGAGAGAGATAGTATCGGGTATGGAACGTGGAGATGTAAGGTGAGCGTGGGTAGTACATGGCATGGTGAAGTTAGGAAAATTATTGGCTAAGCTGAAAATTAATCGGAGACGATACAATCGACGTTTGAATGACGACAGTGGAGAACCGGAAAAATTGATATCTTGGTGCTCGGTAGAGCGAATCCAAAACCATTTGAAAGGTAGCTACCTGGGATGGTTTGGCACGATATGACGCGAACGGATTGGGGAAAACATCACCGGATAGATGGGGACACGAGATGCCATTGGCGGCCATGGCGAGGTGTCGGAGGTGAAAATTTGTGGAGGCTTTTTGGGGAAACGGAAGGAAGCACAGCGTAGAACGCAGTGAGGCAAGTCTAAAAAAATTACGACATGGGCTAAGGCTTACCGGAGGCGACGAATCGACGTCGGGAGTCACAAACGGCCATTTTTGCGGAAAGCTCAATTACTGACAATTGGCTCCACGAAAAATTAAACAAAATGGTAGAAAAATTTCTTAGAGTCTAGGACACAATATGACGCGACCAAAAATTGAAGCGCTTACCAAAAAGGGGTGTACGCGCGAAGTACAGTTTTAGTGTCCGGGCCTGACAAGGTCGACGAGGACTCGGGGGGATCGTCAGGTGATGGCGATGGAAGCACGATGTAGAACGTGTCGAGGCAAACTCAACGGTGCAAACGGCTCGGCCAAAGGACATCGGATGGTGGCGGAACACGGTGGAGAAGACATTGTGCGACCGTCGGGTTGACATCGGCGTTCCGGGCAAACGGAGAGGAGTTAGCATGTGGGGTTTGCGGCGAAACGAAGAGTAGAGCGTGGGGAACGTGATGCTCACCTTGGTTTTGGTCGGGCATGCACGGACGGCCGGGTGGCGACGCGAGGAACGACGACGCGCTATGGCCCACGGTAGCGACGGTGCTCCGGCGAAGTTCCGGCGAAGGCGAGGTGAGCACCGCGTAGAACGCGATGAGGCGAATCCGAGGATGTGCTCAAAAGTGGCGGGGCTCCACCGGACGAGGCGCAATAAGCCGAAGAACACCGCTTGGAACACAAAAGAAAAACTCCGATTGCGCCCAAGAGAAGAGGAGTGGGGACTTGATATTTTCGGGGTTGAGTGGGGATGAGGAGGGGCTCACGGTGCTCCCTTTATAGGGGTGGAGGTGGACGGGAGAGGGAGATCAAACGACGATGTCTTTAGAGCAACGGTTTCATTTTCGTGTAAATGCACATGAAGGAGGAGAGAAACGGTTGGGAATGAAGGAGTCATAAAGAGAGCAAGTGAATGCACTTGATTGCACGAAAAACGGTGAAGAAATTCATTAGGAATGAAGAGCTCAAGGAAACGGCCATGGCGGCCACGTTCTGGACAAGGCTTCGTGAAGAAGATGAAGGGAGGAGAGAGAGAAAACGGGAATAAAAAAAATAATATATTGTTTTTCGAAAAAAATAAAATAAAATAATCAGCAAAAATTCTATAAAATCCTTGGAAAACGAAAAGACTAAATAAAATAATTTCGGATTTATTTGAGGTATATTTTAGCCATTTAAAATATTTTTACTTTCTAAGCTTTAATTTAATTCAAATAATTTCGAAAATTCCAAAAATTTGAAAAGAGGATAGATATGAATAGATTGGAATTTTTGATGAGTTTAGAAATTTGAATGGGCTCATTCGGAGTTAAAATGAAGAAATACGATATTTCGGAAGTTTTAAAAGGAGAGAAAAAGAATAAACTGACTTTCTGGAATTATTTTGAACTGAAATGACATCATTAAGGGAAATGATTTTCAGAGGAATTATTTTCTATGGAAAAAGGAATTATGATGTTAGGGTGACGTCAACAGAGATTTTGATTTTCTGGACGAATTATTTTTCAACAGGAAAAAGGGGTTTTATTTACTGACAGGTGGGACCGGCTTTTGTGGACTGGGTCCGTTGACCGGGGAGAAGGCTGAGATTAAACCGGGCGAGGATCGATTGAATTAGGGAGGATCACGTGATGCCCGAGTAGAGAGGTTGAGGATTAAATTTGATTTAGATTTGAAATAAAATTTAGATAAATCCAAATAAAGTTCAAATACTTTAAATTAATTAATTTGAAATTAAATTTTTCAGAGAACAAAATTTTGGGATGTTACAAACCTACCCCCCTTAGAAAGAATCTCGTCCCCGAGATTCGGACGGACTAGGAAAAAAAAGGAGGGGAAAACTCGGCTCTTAGGTCCTCTTCACGCTCCCAAGTTGCTTAACTTCGAATGATTGCTCTACTGTACTTTGTGGAACTTTATGGTCATGCTTCTTGCGCGGCGTTCAACGTCCTTCATGATTCTATCTTATTGTTCGATGCTCTAAGGTATTCCTTAATTGAGAAATATGGAAGACAACAGCAAATCGAATTGGTGCCTCTTTAGTCGCCTGCAAGCTCTGGGTTAACTTTAATTGCCCCATTATCATATCGATTAATTCAGGATTCCACCAAAAAGGGCTTAACTTCCGCAAGTGTTCATCCAAGAAAGACATAATTTTTTTTTAACTCTTCAAAGAATTCTTGATTCCAAAATCATATACCGCAAAAGCACCTTATTGATTTCAACAAATAATCTCATAAACTTTTGTTCTCTGCTCTAATTTGAGTCGACATCAAACCATATAATTTTTGTAACAAGAATCCAATAACATTGTAATTTGTGATTTCCACCAAATTTGAATGAACTCAATTAATCCTTATCGAGCAATCTCTCAATTACTTCTTATCGGACAATCTTTCCATTAATTATTATCGGACAATCTCTTAATTAATCTTATTGGATAATCTATCTCCCATAATTAATTTAAATCCTCCAAGTTATCCATTTGAACATCCTTAAATAATCTAGTTAATCCCATTAGTTAAATCCAATTATGTAGCAATGATCTATTAAGTCCACCAATTCAATTGACATATCAAAGTCTACTTTGCAATGATAAAATTAATCCACCAAGATATCTAAGTGTATTATCTTTTACAATTCCACTAGTATCCACTTATGAATAGGTCCACCAAACTCTGATAATCAATTAACTCCACAAACTTCATCTATTCTTCATGATTCAACCAAATCACCAAAAATTGATATCATGAATTGTTTATGATAATTCAACTTCTGCTCCCTTTACTTAAGCAATCTCAATAATCACAATAATCCCTTCAACAAAAATCTTGTTTTGCATCCAATTGCTCCTTTCAATCCTAGATAATAAATCCAAGTATCAAATTTAGACACTTCCCATGATCTAATTAGTTCCACCAAGTTTAATACTGTACTCATTCTCCATGATCTATTTAATCCACAAGTATTACTTCTTCACATTTATTCATAATCAATGGTATCTACAAATATACCTTTGTTTTTCTCAATTCACTCGAATATTATTCAATCTTGTCAATTATAAATCCAAGATATATCACTCTAGCAACAATTCTCCAAATTACCTATCTTGACATGCACTGATTATGACAACTTTTCCGACAAGAGTACTTTCCATAAATTTGTTGTCTTCCATATACTCTAGGTCTCCAAGAATTCTCCAAGCTTGGACTACGGTGAAAGAATTGGAGCTTGTACTATTGCGGTAACTTGGGTTAGCAAAAGATAAGAGGGAAGTAGCACAGATAAGAGATCAGGGGGAAAACTAAACAACATCCCGAACAAACACACAAGAAAGAAGCAAGCAACAACTTAGAAGAAACTTAACTTGAAATCAAAATAGTCTTTAAGGATGGCTGTACTACAAGTATACAAGACTTGGTACAATCCACCTAACACACAAGCAAGTAATACATAAGCGTTCTAAAATCGTAGGACTTTACTTGGGTACTACCAACTAAAGAACTAGTCCTTGCTCCTTCATGATGACGAGCTTCTCAAGTGCTTCTTAGACGCAGCCTTACTGAGCCGTCTATAGAAATTACAAAGGGAAGGGGTACAATTACCATTCCAAAAAGGAAATAAGCAGATAGATAAGGGAGAATGCCATGACGAAGGTAAGAATAGAAAGACAAGAAAAGATAAGGATAGCACATCATTAAATTTTTATTTTATAAAATAAATTTTGAAGCTCTTCTTTTAACGACCATTCTAACTAGGTCACGTCCTACAGTCAAATTGGCTCTGATACCACCTCTGTCGGGACCCCGGATTTCCGAACCCGGACCTCTGTGTATTACTGCACTAGTCCCAGATCAAAGCTAGTGCACACAGTTGAACAGAAATGAATACATAACCAGCAACGCTTTATTACAATATTAAAGAGTACAGACCGAAAGGTCTCATTATTACAATTGAGGTTTCAAAACCTCGCACACACGAAACACAGCGGAAGCAAAAGATAAACTCGGTGAAGACCCATCAATACGCCACAGGCAATTGACTGGGGAAGCGCGACCTAGAACTCCTGGAATCCTTCGTCGAAGCCACCAGCGAAGTAGTCATAATCACCTTCTTGAGCTTCATGCTCTTCTGAAATTTATTTTTGAGAGCAACGCGTGAGTACATAAAGTACTCCGCAAGTCTTGGGAAAAATGCATAGATGCAAGGCATAACAAAGGAAGGCCATATGGTTCTTTGCACAAAGCAATATTTGAATTCTAAATTACTACTAATTATTTCGAAGGCATCAATTTAATAAAGTAAATGTTTTAGCAGAAACTATCATTAACTTTCTAGTGAAGGTTCCATCTACCAACACTAGCTAACAACTTGAACAAGTTTAATACTGCGGGTTACATCCACCCTCTCTGGCTCCAACCGCCAGGATACCCTTCCGAGAGTTTCCCTCCACTCTCAAAACTTTTGATTTTAAAACAAAACCAGAAATCTACCATGTGAATGCATTCCTTGCCCGCCCTTGACCGTGGGCACGGCTATTCGAATAGTTTTACACTCTGCAGAGGTTGTACAACTTTACCCACAAGAGATAATTTATCCTAAAAGTCAACACGCTTCCTTTGGCATGAGACCCAGATAAAATATCACAAAGCCTTTACCTTACTCTAATCTAGCTAGATACCACCCGCTGAGGTTTCACCGCAGGTAGGCTAACTGCCCGAACCGAAGCCCCCTCTTGCGCCATATGAGTACAGTAAATCCCTGTCCCTCACTGTGAATAACCAGTCCATCCCTGGCATCCACTTTCCACTGGTGGCACCTAAACTAGACTATCGTAAGTTAGTCAGCTAGGTCGTACCCATATAGACTTGTGGTTGTACGGTTAATGCTCAGTCTGGACAAACACAAGCGTCGGTCCTTAATTGACTAGGGTGGAACATACACTTTACAAGATCTCGTGCTTCCTGCACCAATCCAAACTAACCATCCACCCTAATCTAAACCAATTTTCACATTTTAGTTATTTTAAAAGAACAGTGGCAACTCCAATTACCACTAATTTTCATAAACACAGGGTATTACAATAAATCATAATTTCCCATTTTCAAGATTTCAAGGTATTAATAGCGAGACTAAGCATTATACTACCATTCCACTATTCACAAAGATTCAGTAATAATCTCATTATTGAGACAAATGAAATTCTAGGGTGACAAAGGTACATGGCATTCAATTTCAATGGAGGGTATAACAAGGTTGGTTTAACTAACCTTAAGATTTGAACTAATATTTTATATAAATAGCAATGCACATAATTTAAAATAATTAAAACATTTCGAAAATCATAGGTTCAAGATGATCAAAGGAGACTTGCCTTGCTGAGTTTTGCTGAGTTCGCCGAAATAACTCTCCGGATTAGTCGTAGTCTACACGCGAAGAACCAAACAAAATAAATTCAAATAAAACCCAATTAAAATCCAAAAATTATAAAATATATATTGACGGATAGATTATGATTTTAGATGAATTTAGGAGAAAGAATCAAGATTCGGAGTTCGTATGAGGGAGATCCAATATCTGGAAGTTTTGGACATCACATGAAATGATAACAAAATACGAACTTTTTGAATAGTACAGTGTCGGTTGGCTACAAGGTGGCTGGCGAATGGGCAAAATGGAATGTTGGCAATGAGGCGAAGGTGGTGACATGGGTACGGCGACGAGGAACGGCGGCAATCACCCGCAGTGAGTGAAAAACTGCACCGACGGCACAGTAGCGACAACTGCAGGTTGGAGAGAGATAGTACCGGTATGGAACGTGGAGATGTAAGGTGAGCGTGGGTAGTACATGGCATGGTGAAGTTAGGAAAATTATTGGCTAAGCTGAAAATTAATCGGAGACGATACAATCGACGTTTGAATGACGACAGTGGAGAAACAAAAATTTGATATCTTGGTGCTCGGTAGAGCGAATCCAAAACCATTTGAAAGGTAGCTACCTGGGATGGTTTGGCACGATATGACGCGAACGGATTGGGGAAAACATCACTGGATAGATGGGGACACGAGATGCCATTGGCGGCCATGGCGAGGTGTCGGAGGTGAAAATTTGTGGAGGCTTTTTGGGGAAACGGAAGGAAGCAGCGTAG